>JAIUJO010000028.1:2383290-2608290 GCA_023846275.1 Vanilla planifolia
ATTGGTTTATGAGAACTTTCATAAGTTTTATATTTTCATAGCAATATTTTTTAAACATTTCTTTCAAAATTTTTTTAAGAAATAAAATTATCATGTTTTAGTTGTCTTATTTACAATCCTAAGAAAAAATTTAGCTCATCATCAATGCTCATTTCAAATTCCTTTGTCATCTCCTAATGACTTTAGAAATGGTGTAGTATCCAATTTACCCTTTCTAAAGCCACTTTCTATAAGATAATTACTTAACCTATGGTACCATGCAAGTGGAGCTTGCTTAAGGCCATAAAGAGGTTTCTTAAGCTTGTAGACATAATTATCTTGTGCATGATCCTCAAAACCTTGGAGTTGTTCTACAAACACATCCTCTTCTATTATTCCATTTAAGAAAGCACTTTTTACATCCATTTGAAACAATCTTAAGTTCTTATAACATGAATATGCTAAAAGTAATCTAATTGCTTCGAACCTAGTTACAGGTGCAAAAGAGTCCTCAAAATGAATACCTTCTATTTGGCCATATCCGTTAGCAACAAGTCTAGTGTTATTCCTAATTATTGCACCATTTTTATCTAATTTATTTTTATAGACCCATCTAGTACCAATGACTTTTTGATCACTAGGTCTTGGTACTAATTCCCAATAATGATTTCTTTCAAATTTATGTAACACTTCATTCTTGGTTTGAACCCAATAATCATCCCTAAGGGCTTCTTCTATAGAATCAGGTTCAAACAACGACACAAAGGCATTATGATCTATATCACTAATATAGGCTCTAGTCCTCACTCCTTGGTTCACATCTCTTATGATCAAATCCTTTGGATGTGAGATTACAAATTTCCACCCACTAGGTAAATTGCTTTCTTTTTATTTTTCCACTTCTAGATTTTTTTAATTTTTCTTAATACTTGTTCAAATATAGGTTCTTTACTAATTTTATTTCATCTTCTAAATACTTCTCACTAACTAGTTGGATAGACTCATCAAACATAATATATATTGTTTCCTCTTCTATACTATATGTTTTTCTAATAGATGAATACCCTAAAAAGATTTCTACACTTACTTTCTCATCAAACTTTCCTAAATTTGCTTTCTCATTCTTAAGAATAGTGCACTTATAACCAAAAAAATGAAAATAACTAAGGTCTGACTATTTCTTCCTGAGCAATTCATAAGGGGTTTTCTTCAACTTTGGTCTCAAGTTAACCTTATTTATAATGTAACATGCTATGCTAATAGCTTCAGACCAAAAATGTTTGGGTAAACTATATTCGACTAACATGGTTCTACATATCTCATCTAATGTTCTATTCTTCCTTTCTACAATGCCATTTAGTTATGGTGTGTATGGGCATGTGAATTGGTGTCTGATTCCTTTTTCTTTACAAAAAGAACTAAAATATTCATTCTTAAACTCACTTCCATTATTAATTTGTATACAAATGAATTTTAGACTATATTGTCTTTCTAACTCTCTAATCAAGTTTTCAAAATTCTTAAATATTTCAAGTTTATGTCTAAAAAATCACCCAAGCATACCTACAAAAATCATCAACTATAACAAATCCATATTGTTTTTCTCCTAAACTCAAAGGTTGTATTGGATCAAAAAGTTCTAAATAAAGTTTTTCTAAAGGTCTACTAGTTGTTAGTCCATTTTGAGATTTGAAATAAGATTTTACTTGTTTCCCTTTTTAACAAGATTCACACAACACCCAACTTGATTTACTTGGTTTGGGAAGGCCTCTAACTATATCTAACTTTGTAATCTTCTTCAAGGTGGAGAATCCTACATGGCTTAATCTTCTATGCATAGCGTATCCTAATTAGATTTGGTCACTAGGCATTCCAAAACACTACCATCAAATTGCTCAAAATTGTTTACATAGGTTTCACATTTTCTATTTCCTACAAGTAATTCAATATTATTTTTCATGATTTTGCAAACTTTGGCATCAAAAATAACATTAAAGACATTGTCACAAAGTTGACTAACACTAATTAAATTAAATTCTAAACCATCTACTAAAAATACATTTGAAAGAGTAAAGGTTGGCATACCTATATCTCTAATTCCAATGATTCTTTTCTTTGTGTTGCCTCTTAGAGTCACCTTCCTATTTGCACTCGATCTCAATGATTTGAACTTACTTTTTCTCTGGTCATGTGTCTTGAACATCCACTATCCAATACCCAAGATGTGGATTTTTTTTTCTTCTTGGTTTTGACTGTATAAGGTGTAAAATCTAAATTAGAAGCATACCACTAAATGAAATTATCAATTTAAGTTTTTTTAATATCCTAGACCTATCCTAAAATGTCTCCAATTATTTTGAAGATATTTTTTTCTAGTCTTCTAAGTTCTACTCTTAGGAACCCAAGAAAGCTTGGGTTGAGCACTAAATGGACCTTTCATTTCCTCATTCTTAACAATCCATCTAAAAATTTGTTTTTGTGCATACATATTTCTTCTAAAAGAGCATTCTCTCATAGTATGTCTAGATTTGCAACAATAAAAGCAAACAATATTTGATGGCCTAGGCATGTTTACGTATTTAAGTTTTTCAAAATTGAAGACATGTGAAGAACTATAAGCATGTGAAGTTTTTCTTACTATAGAATGCTCAAAAAATTGTATTTTTTCTTTAAAAATAAAAATATCATCCTTTAAAGAAGTATTCTCAATGATAAGGGAAGACTTTTCATCACATATATGTTGATTTTCTATACTTTTCTTATCATCTTCTTTCATAACAAAATCAAGTAATTCAACTTTTCTTTGTAAGCTTTTTTAATTTTTTATGAGCACTAATTAAATTAGTTAATGCATTCATAACTTCAATATAATTACTTTTAAGAATATCGCTTGTCCAAGAGCTTACCTCATTTTCTTCTTCTTCACTTCAAGATATTGAAGATGCCTCAATTGCCATAAAACAAATCATCCATTCTTCTCCTCCACTTGAGTTTGAAACATTTGAATCTTCAAAAGCACTCCATGTAGCTTGGAAAGCTTTCTTTTTCTTTAGGTTCTTCTTCTTCTTCTTTTCATCCTTCATAAGCTTGTCCTTGAGTTTTGGGCATGTCAGTCTAAGATGAACGGTTTGACTACACTCAATTAAAGTTGGTGGCCTCTTCCTCTCCTTGTTGCTCTTCTTCTTTCATTTCCTATTAAGAAATCTCTTTGCCAAATTTTTTGCTGAACCGTTAACATGGAAACTTACCTCATCCTCCAAATTTGTGGAAGAGGTGGAAGTGGAATCGAAATCACATTTTGTGGCTTTGAAGGTCATGTGTTCCTTCTTCCTTTCATGCTTTAGCTTTCTTGTAGAAGTCTCTTCTGTAAGTCTCCTTGTCATCTTTTTTTAGCAATGAGAAGTTCCCCAAGGAATTCATCCAATGAAAGTTTGCTGATATCTTTAGCAGCTTTAATAACCAATCTAGGGGATCATATTTCTTTGGAAGGATTCTAAAATTTTCCTTACTAAGTCACTATTTAAGAATATCCTCCCAAGATTTACCAAGTCATTTATAATGTCATTAAATCTTCAAAACATACTTTTAATACTCTCATCAGGATTCATTCTTAAAAACTCATAGTCATGGGTGAGAATGTTAATCTTTGTCTCTTTCACTTGTGAGGTTGCCTTATATGTTACTTCGAGTTTTTTCCACACCTCAAATGTCATATGCAAATTTATAGATTGTGTGAATTCACTAGGAGAAATTCCAAAATAAAGATAGTTCAAGGCTCTAACATTCAATTGAGCCAAATTTTTCAGCTCAACATTAAGCCTACTAAATAGCTTGACTTCATTAGTAGAAGAATTTCTAAGGAAGTTCACAATGCTTAGTCATTACTTCCCAAAACTCCAAATGGATAGATTGAACAAAACTTCTAAAACGGGTTTTCCAATACAAGTAAAATTCTCATTTAAACAAAGGATTCGAATTTGAATAAATTCCATCACACAATGCTGCACTCATATTAGCCAACGAGGAAGCCATAAAGCAAAAAATCACAAAAAATGTGATAAAGTCATCTCTTAGTACAAGCGGATCTCCTACGTTGATGTTACTCACGTAATTTGAAATTCCTCGGTCTAGAACCAATTGAAGCTCTTTGTGCTTAAAGTAAAACCACAGAAGGGGGGTGAATTGTGGTGAATAAAATTTTAAGATTTTTTTCAGTTTTTATTTAAAATTAAAACTTAAATCATTTAGCTAAGTCTAAGAATGAGAAATAAAATAGTACATAAAAGATTTTTAAGGTGGTTTGACTCGAAATCGAGCCTACATCCACTCCCAACAAGTGTTGAGAAAAAGCAACTAAAATCACAAAATTATAAGTGAGGTTTTTCGTACTACTCATCTCAAACCAACTTAAGATTTTACTCATGCCTAATCCCGAAACTACTTGGGTTTTTTCCCGGCTCAACTCAAACCTCAGGCTTTTGCACAATTGCCATGATACCCTTAACCAAAGGAAAGAAAAACAAAAATTGACAAAACTTAAGACAATTTTAAAATAAGTATGAGGCACACTCATTACCAAAAAGAGGGAGGTATAGAGATTGAAAAATAGTTGAAGCAAAATCTACAATTTTGGGTTCCTTCTTACAGCTTTCACTTTGTGACTTTGGAAGCACCGTATGCACTTAAAATTCCTCATTATTGTGATTTGAAATCTTTAAGATCTTAACAATGGTAACCTATTGGAGTTCTACATCATTCCCACTTTATAAAGCTCAAATTTAAGCTCTAAATCCACTCCTAGTGGCTCTAAAATGAACCAACCATTTGGGTAACAGACATAGCAGTCACCGTTTGATATGGATCCTAAAATTGATGCTTCTGGTTAAGTCTCGTATTTATCGATCGAGATCAATTCTACACGTTGGATCTAGTGGCCTTGATCTGGCCATTGGATCACACATTGATTACCTTGCATGTATTAGTATTATTTGTCCAGGAATCATTTAATTTAAAACATTTAACACAGTTCTTCCGCATCTCCTGGCAAATCTGCTCTAATTCAATGCTCCTACTTGTCATTTTACTTTTTATTTGCAGCATTTTTCCTTCATTAACCTAATCCGTAATAGTGTCTGCCCTTCCACCTTCTTTGACAATCGAATTGGATTTTAATCCCATCTCGCCTAAATTTCTGTGCCGTTTCTCAAGTGGTTGGGGTTGGCTCCCCACTTTCTCGACCAAGATTTCCTCACGTGGTCCTGGTTGACTTGTTTTTTATGCTTGTTCCATTCATCTTTCCCTACAAGCTGATTTTGCACTTATTCCGTCCAACTACTTCAGGCTTATTTCGCACTTGTTCTGTTCAGCAGCTTTCCCTACGACCTTCTTCCTTCACCTTTGGGCTTCACTCGCTCCTTTTGGGTCTATCAATTATTTTTTATTTCATTTTTTAAAATTCCTAAAGCCTGGATAGAACAGCTATTGGGTCGGGCCGAACCGCTAAAGCTACAGTGAAAAATCCTGAGACTAAAGTGGTTTTATACTTTTTTGTGAGAAGTTTTGTGCCAAAATTTTTAATATAAGTATACCAAAATAATTTTTATATTATGATAGTATTACAAATATCCTAAAATAAATATGAAAAGAAATTCCTGAAAAATATGGCCCAAAAATTAAAATTCAACAATTATTAAACTTATAATATTTTTAAATATTAATACTACTAGTGTGCCACATCATCTAAAAATTTTAACATATCAAATTCAAGAAAAATACACAGATATTCGAGTATAAAAATTTTAGTGTGTGCGTTCAATTTCAATGAAGCTTACCATCACTCCAAGAGTCTTGAAGACCACTATTTTAGACATTTAAAGTTCATGACTTTACTTAATTGAATATTAATAATTTCACTTAATGCAAGCCCTTATGAGATATAAAAATTTATGCTTGACTCATCAAACACAATGGTATAATAGTTGTATTCATTCCTACTCAATCAAAAGCATACCGAACTCTATGAGGGCAAAGCATGCTAGAAGACTATTCTTTGGCATGTATCATCAAAGTTATTCATAGGCAAAAGTTAGAAAACTAGACCTTTTGCAATATTCATTAGACTTCATCACCTTTAGACTATGTACAAAAAGTAAGGGGTACTTTTTTGTGTTGAGGCAAAGCCTTCCAGGTTGGTTTCGAAAAAATCCCTTGATGAAGAAGAATGCTAGAATGGGTATATAGAAAAGTAGAAGATCTTTCAAACTACTTTTCATCTCTTTTACCTTACCAATTACCTTAGATAAATCACCAATCTGTTAATGCTTTCAAAAAGTGTCTGATCGATTTTCTAACGTTACATAGTCAAATCAGTTGACGTAGTTCCCAGTGAAAAGTCAATCTTGACTAATATATCAACACGATCGTCCTTCCTATAGATAAGTAATCTTTGGAAAGATGGGCCCCCGACCTCAGTAACCACCACAGACCTTGTTCCGCGAGCACTTTCACAAAACACTAGAGAATAGATGGTTACAGTTACACTCGACACCATTTGCGGAGGGGCAAGACCAAAAAATGGAAAGAAGGGCCCCTTCTGGGGAATCTACCAAGGGTAACTATAGTTGCTTTCTTCTCTTTTTTTAATTTTTATATAGATTTACCTAATAAAATACACAATATGACATACATCATAGGGTATAATTGTGTGTCGTAAAGTAAAATAGGTGATCTATTTCTTTGTAAAAAATGATTTGATCTTGGAGATTGCACAATGCTGACTCTTCAACTCTTCGTTTACATAGTAGTATTATTCTTTGTTTCTCTTTTCATATTCGAATTCTTATCTAATGATCCGGGGCGTAATCCTAAGTGTGAGGAAGAAAAAAAGAGATGAGATTTGTTTTTCATTTTTCATTGATTTTTCATCAATTTATTTGAAGTTAATGTATCACAAATAATGAATAAATAGAAAGAAAGATGAAAAGAATGAAAAGAGATTTCATCCTTTAGATAAGAAAAGAATGGAAAGAGATTTCATCCTTTTGATTGGAGAGAGGGGGATTCGAATGCTTGATACGAATTATTTATACAATAGATTAGCAATCTGACACTTTAGTCCACTTAGCCATCTCTCCCCCATTTGCAATTTGAACGATAGATCAAGATAGAAAAACTAAGTCACTAAAAAGAATATAGAAGCATATAGGAATGAGAATGAATAGAAAACAATATAAAAAAAGAAAAAGGTGTAACAAAAACACATAATAAACAAAATGTGTCAATGCTGAATTTTATCTGATGCTATTTTGGTTGTATCTCATCACTTTGTTGGACAAAAGGTCCTTTCATATACAATAATGAATATATAGTAGGTATAGTTTAGTGGTTAAAGTGTGATTCGTTCTATTACAAACTTCATAATAGTGAAGGCCATTTTGTAATATATATACCTCCTATTCAGTATTCAGATCCCAATTTTGATCCAAAAATTTCTTTCTGAAAGAGATTTCATCCTTTGCCTGTCAATAGAAGATTAGTGAAAAATATACATTATCATGAAATCTATCTAGATTTCTATCTAAAATCAATTTCTTTAAAAACAAAATTGGATTATGAAGTCGAGAAGCATAATGTTTGGATTGTATCAATATTTCCAATTGAATGAGTATGAATAAAGGATCTATGGATGATAGCACAAAGCTTTCATTTCAATTGTAACTAAATCTTCGATTTTTGCACTGTAAAAGAGAGATTGAAGCCAAATCCAAGTAGCTATAAAACAAGGGTTTTTGTTCACTAGAACCCTTGGCTTCTTTCCTTTTTCAGCTCGATAGAAATTCTTTTCCTTAGGATCCCATGACTAGAAATAGGGAATGAAATAACTGGACTAGAAATCTTGAATTGATCTCTTCTAGAGGGATCATCTAGAAAGCAAGAAGTTTTATATGTATTCAAAAAAAGCTGACATAGATGTTATGGATCTAATGGACTCTCTGGTGAGAGTCCGTTAATCTTTCATTAAGGAACAGAATGAAAAAAAAATCTCATGTTCGGTTTTGAATTAGAGATTTTTAGGTATATTCAACATGATCAACCAATGTCGACTATCACCTCTAGCCTTCCAAGCAATTGATGCGGGTTCAATTCCCACTACCCACTATATATTCTTTCATTGTACTGCATAGGATATGTAGTACAATGTCTATTTTTATATGCTTTATTGTACCCTTATTGTCTTCCCTAATTCCATTTTTTGAACAAAAAATAGGAATGAAAGGTGTTCATTGTCTAATTGATAGGATAAAGGTCTTTTAACCCTTTCGTATATGATAAAACCTTTTTGGAAGCCATGGATTTCCATCTAATAAAATGATTTCCCTCTATTACAACAAAAAAAAGAAAAAACAAGAACTCTTTTTTTAAAGGTTAAAGAAAAGAGACCCTTTTTGTTTTGAATTATCAAATTTTTCTCAAGGATTTACCTTTTTTTTTACTTTCTTATTTTTACTTTCTTACATTATATATTCTCTTTATATATTACTTTGATTGTTTTATTATATTGATTTTTTTTCTTGAAATAGAAATAGTTTGATTTGTTCCTAAATAGCTTCTTTCGAAAGGGTTTCAACTTCTTTCGTGAATATCTTAGTAGTTGTAGCGGATAGAATTTCTTGGAATTGAGGTTGTTTCTTTGTTAAGTAATCTTCAGTAAAAGACAAATTCCCTTGTCCAATTTCTAACTCATCAAGACATCCATTTGTTCCGATGTAAATAATAGCTATCTAGTATTTCATCGCAAGAGGTTCTGATTTGGATTGTTTAAGAAACTCACATCATCATCGGCCTCTTGCCAATCGATTCAGAGTCGTTTGATCTACATTAAAAGAAAATCATAAAAAGGCTTCTCACTCAGCAAATTGAGCTAGTTCTAATTTGGATTTGTCTGCTCATGGCTTTGCTTGAATTTGAGGTACATATCCTATTCTTGAAACATAAATACCTACATGAATAGTTGCTCTGATTCCAGCATGAAATAGATCCACAACTCAGAATATCTATTTGTCTATAATAAAAATTACATTAGTAGGAATATACGCCAAAACATCGCCAGATTGAGACTACAATATTGGTAAAGCTGTCATATTTCCTTCACCTAAACGAGAAATTATTTAGTAGCTCTTTCCAAAATGCGTGAATGTCGATAAAAAAAAGATCTCCTGGATAATCTTCATAGCCTTGGGTCTTCTTAATAGAAGAGACATTTGATTATAAGCTTGTGCCTGTTTGGAGAGATCATCATAAATTATGAAAGTATGTCATTCACGGTTCATAAAATATTCCGCCAGAGCCACCCCCATATAATATAAGGAAATGAGCAAGATATTGTAATGCAGCAGGCGAATCCGTTGTTTCAGCTATCATAATAGTGTATTCCATTGCCCTTCCTTTATGGAAGGTAGTGACTACCTAAGAAATAGAAGAGGCTTTTTGCCCAATAGCTACATAAACACATATCATATCACATTTTTCCCATTTTGTTGAGAATCATATCTATGGTATTACTGTTTTACCAGTTTATCTGTCTTCGATAATTCATTCTCATTGCCCACGTCCTATAGGGATCATTGAATCAAAGGCAAGAAGTCCCATTTAAAGGGGTTCGTATATGAAACACCTCGAAATAATACCTGGGGCAAGCGATTCAATTAGTTGAGGTTTACAAGATGAAATTTCATCTCTACCATCCATCAATAGGTTTTGTTAAAGCATTTATAACAAAACCAAAATCAGCCTCGCTCACAGGGATCTGAGCGATTCTTTCGGTTGCTTTTATAGAACTTCTCTCTTCGATCATGAAACAATCGCTCATTAATACAATGCATTATCTTATTCAAAATTCAGAGCAATACCAATTGTACCCTCTTCCAATTCTATCCATTCACCCACCATTATTCGTCAAGACCATAAATACAAGACCTACCATCGCCCACTTGAAGTACGGTACCCATATTCCAAATCTTGACTTCTCTATTATACTTAGAAGGAAGGGGAAAAATGAAACCTAAACTCTAAATGGGAGTCAAAAGGCTAATCAGTCATTTCTTCGATGGACCCTCAGATCCCAAGCACTAATGGTACGAAAATGTCATTCGCTATTCAAACACTTATTTAGAGTTCCTAGAGCTCTTTGCAAGGCTTGCTGAAAAACTTGTTGTTGAACCTGATTCATTGCTCTTTTTGTTTCAAAAAAAGAGTTTCATTTTGTTCAATTTTTAATTGTTCCAAACTATCGCAACCCGCATGAATCAAATTGACATTTTTTTGTTACATATCAGAATATCCACTGATTCGATACTCATCTGCTTCTATTTCCACTTCATGTAATCGAAGATGGGCACTTTCGAGTTATTCAATGGTCACCTTACAAAATTCTTCTAAATTTTGAATAGTGCTCAAGCTCCTCTATTTTCTCTTATCTAAGAAATCATTTCATAAAAGTTGATTCTCTTTCCATTCATTTCAAAACTCTAATATCTATTCTCGAACAAACATGAATTAAAAGACTCATTCAGCTCTCATGCACTATTTTGGCTTTGATGGGTATTTCTGTCCCCATATCTTTGAATGGAATGAGCTTATCCACTTTTTTCTATTCATATTAAAAGATATCAAAACTAAGAACTTATATAAATAAGAATATTAGAGGACTCTTTCGACTAGAACAAATTGTTAGCAAAGTGGATTTTGGTTTTCTAATTTTAAATAAGTTGAAAATCAGAAATTTTGTTTGAATGAAGTTTGTAAGTTAAGAACAAATAAAAAAGAAAACCAAAATTTCATTGTATGAAACTCAGGAAAAAAAAGCAAAGAAAGGAACCAAAGGGAAGAAAGCGAGTGGATCCGCGAATTCCTTATCCTAAAATTAGCCCTTTCGATAGTATTGTTTTGACAAAAAAAAAAGGGCTGTTCCAACCTTAGTCGAACCTACCAACCAAGTTTTGTTAAGGAGCCCGGGAGTTGAGTTTGTTATTAAACTGAGAGTGTTTGGTTAGCACTTTTTAAGTGTGGTTAGCATATTTTAAGTGATTTTGTTAGTTTGTTAGCATTTTTGGGAATTTAATTGCTTAAATAATTTAAAATTTTAAATTATGAATAGACTTTTCAGTTTGGAGCAAATTTTTGGGAAATTGGTTATTTTGCTTTCCTATAAATTGATGTAATTGTTGCTTTGTAATTAGTGCATTTATGAATGAAAAGTTCATAGCTTCTTTCTTCCCTTGCTTAAGCTTTTTGCTACCCTTTTCAAATTTCTCCGTACACTTTTATTTCCATCAGAGTCTCCTCTCCCGGTAGGCGACTACCACCCATGAGTCTGAGTTCATGTTCCCAATAGCCCAGTGATCAAGCAAGCTGGTCTTCCCTTTGCTTTTTTGAGATTTCGTTCAATGGCTACCGCCTTTTTTTGACTTATAAAAAGCTCCACTTTAAAACTCATGGAATTCTTCCTGAGGAGACAGGACAAGAGAATTCTCTAATTTTACTCAAAAATCGAAGTTCAAGATTCGGGAAAGATGAAGCCCAAGGATGGTCAAAAGTCCCAAACTTCATATCAGAATTCACACTGATTATGATGTGATGTGAACCCGGGGCCAAAGGCTCTTATAGCTTAAATTCTTCTTCATATTCAAATCAAAGTTCATTAAGGGTGGCAATGTTCTAAGAGTCAGTTGTCGAAGCATTGATTCAGGTGATCTAAGCTATTGAAGAGCTAACATAGGATTTTGAGACTGATTCTTCTCCCGATCTATTTTCAAAAGTATCTACTCGCTTTCACTTCTTCCTTCTTTGCTTTTTCTTTCTTTCATATCAGTTCCGTTCCAACCAGAGTTCTTTGCCCAATCAATCTTTTATGCTGGATTCTCCTCTTTGATTGACTCCATTCTAATAGCTAGAGTCACTTATCTTTTGATACGACTCTTATGTATAGCCTCCACATCTCCTTAATAGGTAATAGAAGGGCTCCTTCTTCACGTACTAAGAAATAAGATAATCCTACTTTTTATGTTAGATAGATTGGGCTACGCAGGATTTTGAATCAGACAAAAAGCGAGAAGAGCAGTCTATTGTCAACGATGGCACCCACTCACTAAAGAAGTCTTAAAAATATTATCTCCTGTTGGCCATTCCCTCTAATAAAAAAGAAGGGTTCACTTTCTTTATGTGAAAAAGGAAGGGTGTACTTTCCTTTTTTGTTTTGTTCTCTTTCAATCAACAAAAGAAAGGCTCTTCCAAAAGGCATGTGTTGCACATAAATCTCTTTTCGACATGCTTGGTGCATACCTCATCCATCCACTAAGATGCACCTCCTCCATAGTGCAACCTCCTGGCTATGCTTTCCTGAGACTGATGAGCTAGGCATGAGATCCCTTTATTGTTACACCTTTCAAGGTTTGATATTGCGACTATTCTGACTCCCTGGTTGATTAGTAGGAATGAATCAATAGTGCATTTGGGAATGAAAGAAAACAATAGTTTGAAAAAACACTTCATCACATGAGTGATAGGGAAAAGGCAACCCCTCTTTTGTACACTTTAAGAAGAAAACTGTACACAGCTACTTTTAATAAGTAACTCAGTATGTCATACACAATCGAGGAAGCATCCTAGGTGATAGGGATTGTCATAGGATCTATATTACCTTAAATAGAGAGCACATTTGCTATGAATTGAGATGGGTTTTGAGCTCCCTTAGCAAACTAGATGATGCTATCATTCGAAGTCTTTAGCATGCTTTTATTTTGAGAATACCAAGCATAAGAGTCATCATTAGAAACAAAGGGCTTGTAATGGAAGGGAGATGAGGAGGTCTAGACCAAATGATTCTTATCATCCAAATTCCTATTTTGTCTTTCGAGTGACCTAAAAAGACGATCAGACTTCTAGCAAGATCACGCTCATGGAAGTGTCAGACTCCTGAGCAGTAGATCCTACCACGAAAATCATGGAAGATCGGGAGATAGAATTGATAGCCTTCATAGGTGGAGGCTAGTGGAAGGATAAAGAAGTCATAATGAGCACACTGTATATGCTTGACTCTGGTTTGAAATAAGGAGGGAATGGTAGAGTAATGCTTAATAGCTTCATCCTCTACATCAGACTACCTCAATACATCCAACGCTTTCTTTGTATTAAAGGAAGAAAGGAAGCTAGGCATGAGAAGACCCAATTCCACTAAGAGATCACTATTTTGATTTATGAAGGACAACAATTCACTAATGATCTCAAATGCCTAAAACTGGAGAATGTTTATTTTCTTGCATAGAGACTCACATCCTTCCTTGTGAAACATCAAATTGAAATGGTGTCAGGAATGAAAACTGAACAGGTTTTCACAATAGTCATTAAATATATAACCAATGAGCCACTTAAGTAACCACCTAGAATATCTGATATAGTAGAAGGATTTTCCACTATGAATGTCCAGTCAAGTGGTTTGCATATAATAGATAGGTTTATAGCTCGATTGTGAAAGATCAAAGTTGCAGATTGCGTAGAGATTACGTGGGAAGAAATAGCCAACTTCCCTTTCCCTTTTTTCAAGGGTCAATCTTGAAAGTTCACCTCATTTGATAGAGAGATCAACCCCTTCTCCTATAAGAATAGAGCCAAGTGGTTTCCAATCCCATACATACCAATTTACTCTTTTGCTTTCCCTTCTTTACATCGAAGGACTTCAATTCCTCATGAAAAGTAGAAGGCTTCTTCTTATGATTCTGAGAATAATTAAAATGAAAAAAGAAAGCTTGAACCCTAACATAAGGGTGGAGTTGGTCTAAGTACATAAAGAATGATAGCTTCCAAAGTATATCCATTGAATACATTGATCAAATTGATCTCATCGGGGGAAAGAGGACAACTCTTTCCATAATCCTTAGCAAAGGGGTTATCTTTTTCAATGAACATTTTGATCAAGTTTTAGATATCAATTTTTCAACAAATTTCTTTGTCAGATCCTCAATTTGAGATTGTAATTCTAATAATGAGTCCTTTGGGAAGGAAAAATCTTCCTTTTGCACATGCAATAACCTTAAAACTTCATCTTTCTATATAGAATAGTTAGATTTCAATTCCTTCAGATTATCTGACAACTTCATCTACTCAAACCACTTTTTCAAAAATTTTTGAATCGCATTAAACCACATATTCAATGAATGAGAATTCTAGGGCACCTACACTGAATAATCAGTGAGGTGAGAGAGCTTTGGCTAGCTCTTTGCACAACCTGAGTGAGATAAAAGTCTCGTTTTGGATTTTTTCCAAATAGGCGAGCCAGAGGGTAGGAAACTATATCTCTAATTTTACCTATGTGGTCCACTATCTGGAGATAAAGGATGGCATCTCATCTCTAGATCGAGTCATTCCTTGTGCCAACCAGACGCCACTCTTTGGTTCAAAGTTACATAACCATTATGGAGAGTTTGATTGGCCACTCTAAGGTAGAAACGATTAGTATGAACAAATTATTATTGACAAAATCTGACTACTTAGGTGATCGTCAATGGTGAAGGGCCTTTGAAGGTTCTCGATTTGTCAAAGGAGTTCTGTATTGCCAGCTATCTCTTCTCGAGATCTGTCATACATCTGTACTGAAATTCAGGACCGTTGCACTACTCCATGTATTCGAAGCAGTGCATGGCTCTTCTGAACAATTTTAGAGGAGGAAAGGTTCAATTCATCAGTGGTACAATGGTCTTTACTGCTATATTAGGTATACCCCATATCATCCCTTCTTTTCATTGAAGGATAATAAAAGATGGTGGTGATTAAGCACTCTTTAGTGAATCTTTATCTTTCATTCTTCTCTTTGATGAAGGTGATTCCACACTGCCATGCATTTGGTAAGAGGCATCTGAAGTCGATTGAGCCTATAAGTAAGCATGAGAGTCTGTATGTTTGGAATGAGTGGTTTTAATGAAATAATTCCACTCTTCTTAACTAGGAATTGTCGTTGGATTTTGGAGATGCCAATCCATTTTGGTATCTCATGGAAACCAATATGAAAGACATTCCCAATAATTAAAAGTGTAGAAGTTTCAAAGAGGACGATTTTCATTCTGTTAAAGTAAGAGATCAGATCCTTTAGAAATCATATATCAGAACTGCTCTCTGTGTGGTACACTAAACATAACTACTACATATATGTAGAAAGTGTGTTAGAGGAAGCATGGAAACTTCCAGATGAAGGGATTTCAGAATTAGGTTTGACACAATGGACGTATTATCCATTTGATTTCTTATCTCATTCTAAATCTCCTTATTTTATCCATCATCATATGATTATCATATTTGACATGTGGATAAAAGATCCATTCTTCAATGTGTCTAGTGTTTATGGTAGACTAGCTTTAATTGTGGATGGTGACGCTAAGCATTGTGTAGTTACAACTGGAAATTACCTCACTCAGAGATTCTTACTCCCATATTAGAAGTGGACAATGGGTGTCTTGAGGTGTTTCCTTGTGATGATACTTACAATCTAAACTTGCTTTGTGCTCTAATGTCTCGGATAGTTCGTTGTTACAAAATCTTTTGGCATAGGGAACTTGATAACCCCCTTTCAACTTTTCTTCTACTAAAGAGTTGCTCAGTTACCCCAGCTTTCCCTCAATAGTCAAGCTTGAAGAAGATAGTAATAGAACATTTGGATTGTGGATTTTTCGTTCTTCTTTTCTCCTTTGAGGCAACCTGAGGTGTAAGGACATTCTTTTATTATTTAAGGTGAATCTTAGAAGAGCAGTAAGATGAAGCATTCTTGTATTACATTGGTGCTTAGACCTTATGCGGTGGAAGATCCTCCCCTATACTAGTTCAAATCAACCTTCTTGAAGAGTGGTCGAGGGTGACCGGGATTGGCTAGTGCTAATTTCCTTCTGAGAGCCTAAAAATTAGAAACTCCATGCTTGTTGAAAGTTCTTTGCCTTCAACTCTCTCTACTTTCTAGTGTTGTGTTGACAAGGGCTTTCAAAATAGCTGTAGTTGAAAGAGATGCACGACTCCAATTGTTATTGAATCTGATCTTTTTTTTTTTGAGTTTGAGTTGCAACGTACGACTCATCGCTACGTTCGTGACAAAGATAGCAAGGAGAGCTACTCCCTCATAGAGTTGAATCCATAGAAGTGCTAAGTTCAAAAGTTCCCCCACAGGGGCCCCTTCCTTCCACGGAAAACACTTAGAAAGAATCTATAGAATAGAGGACAGAGAGAGGCAAGTAGTTGTAGTTAGCTTTACATTTATGTCCTTCCTTCCTAGGAACGTGGGAAAAGCATTGACTGAAGTGAAAGGAAGAAAATAAAGAATGAATTTCTTATTCTCGAAAAAGGAAGTGAAAAACCAAGGCAAAGGATTTTTGTCGAGAGCTGGGGTTCGGATTCTTGGTTTATTTTTCATTCATACAACAGAAGTAAATTTGTGCTTACATGACATTCCTTTTAGACAGGAATGAAGAAGTCATTTTCTGCTTTCCACCTTTCACTTTGATTGGACGGTAGTTTCGAAAGCCAGTAGTGAGATGTGGGATATCAAAGAGAAGGTGCAATTACTAAAGCCTATAGTTCGAATACCATAATGTGTCAGTCATTTAGTGAATAGTGCCAGTAGTGGAATAGTAGTTCACAAGCTTTCTTGGCCACCAGACAAAGTGAGAACTACTCTGCTTGCTTTCTTGCCGTAGCACACACACTAAGTAGATAGCAGGCACAGATATGCTAGAAGTTCATTGATTGAAGTATATGTTATGTTATGCTCTTTTCTAAAAAAAAGATATCTATTCAGTCTGGTAGGCTGAAGCAATGCAATGGAATAGAAACAATCAATATCTTTTTTTAATTGAATAACAGTTAAATTGGAATTGAATTGAAGTAGCCATCGGCCAGGTCATGGATGCTGAATTATCGGTCTGACCACTTGTAAATTGGCGAAATCGGAGAGTAATTCGAAGCTGATTAGGATGCATGATTGCATCCTACTAGGCAACTGAGCTCACATTGGTTGTTTATGAACTTTAGGACAGTGTCGAAGTAGTGTGGATTATCCTTCAATAGTTCTTTATCTTATTGTTTCACCTAAAAGGGGAAGGGAATTTTCTTTTCCTCCTCCATATCTCACAACTTGGTAGACAATCTGCACTAAGAATACACCATAAGGAGCTGCACCCAATATATATATATATATATATCTATCTTAGCTTCACTTTTTTCAACAAATCAAAGCACCACTAACCATTGATAGTTGAAGAGCAGTCATTGATTCATTCTTCTCCAGCTAATAGAAGAGCCATAGATTCTAGTCTACATTGAGGAGACAACCCCAAACAAGGTAAAGCATCTTTTTGAACTGGGGGCAATAACAAATTAAAGAAAAGAATCCTTGGTAAATCAAAGACAAAATAAAAGAAAGGGGGTTAGGGCTAGGGCATAATCTGGGGAACTTCTGGAAGTTACATTTGCAAGAAATAGGTGTCGAGGCCAGGTGAAACGAAATCTCTTTCATCCAAATCCAATCTTATGCTTGATCGAGGGGAGAGTAACTTCTTTGAATAGTAAGGACGAGACTTTTTTTCAAGCAAAATTCAAAGATTTGTCTTTCTCTACTTTCTACTACCAAAGAAGAGGAAATTCCATGTTCCAAAAATCAAGATTCAATAGTCCAATCCTGAAGAGATCATATACATTCAACTCGAGAGGATCAAATAGAAGACAGAGCCATGCCATTTTAATGTGATAGAAAGAAAAACAAGTTGCAATCACAACATGAAGAAGTTGTGATCACAACATGAACAAGCAAAAAAGAGGTAGGCCCCCTCTAGGGAACTTCTCAAAGATAAAAGGCTACCATCTCCCATCTCACTCTAGAAGAGAAAAAGGGGGGTGTATAATACCTAGGACTATAAAAAAAGGTCCCACAGTGCCAAAAACAGCTTAACCAGAATTCTATTATACCAATTGATCCTTTCTGGGTGGGCAACCAACTAATGTATTTCTCAAACAAAACTTGCCATGATCATTGCTGAAAGCACAATTTCCTTGTTCTCCTCCTCTATTAGTAAGTACCTAAACCCTGATTGTGAATTTCATTTCATAGAAAAGCTATTTCCTCATGGCTGTAGAATCCAATGAAGTTCCCAAGGGGTGCCCTGGGTTGATCCTATTGTTCACATCTTGAAGTTAGCAATTTACTATTTTATTTTTTCTCTACTATGAGGTACTTAGACAAAAGGCAAGAAAGATAGTAACTAATTGAAATGACTAGAGTGTAATACCCTCTCCTTTATGGCTTGCCCATGTCATTTGGCTTGCTTTGCTAAGGAATGGAGTTGGTAAATAGATAAAATCCCAACCTTGACAAAGTGATTGGAAAGAGCAGTGATTCGAGATTTATTCAATACCTTTGGACAGCTGAGTGTGAGCAACTCTCGTACTCTATTTTACTAGAACTTGTGTGATTGAAGGATTCCTCTTTGACTAGCTAGCTAGTGCTATATCTATGGATCTATGGATTTGAGTTAGGCAAGTTATGTTATATATTGATATAGGAAGGTTGCTTTATAGTCTAAGAAAGGGGCCCCTTTCTTGTTACAAAATAGACATTCCATTTTTGGTTTCCCAGCAATGACTAACCTCTCTTATTAGATTTGTAGTCACCTCAACTTCTTATAAACTAGTATTAGTATGAAATCGCCTTCACATCTAGAAATCTATACCAACAAACTTCTTCAGATCACCCTCTTACTACCTATATGCAAGGCGCCATCTTAGCCTACCCTGACCAGGATCGCTCCAACTCCTGTAGCATTCGTGGTTGGCCTCCTCAAGTGTGTATTAATTGAAAGGCAGGATGGCATAGCTCTCAATCGACGGTAGTTGTTACGTCCAGTATGTCCCCCCTTGATTCCTGACATGCTTTTTGACCCGGTAGAGGCGAGTCGAGTCCGTATTACTGTGGAGCAACTGCAGCTTTCGGATCAGATCTATTTACTCAACAATTCATCCGGTGACTTCATGGTCGCCAAAGAAGCCCAAAGATGCATCAAACATTTTCGAAGAGAACCATGAAGCTAGCAAGCACTAGCTCCTGGTGTGACTTCTTTTGAATAGTATTTGTATAGGATAAAAAGTTCAAGTTTGACACTCTGTTCTGTGGCTTTTTCTGGATTGTTGGATCCTTATTTTTGCATTGCACATTATAAAAATTGTGATGTTATTGTTGTTGAAGGTTAAGGAAGTAAGTTTCATGAAAGTCTCTAATTCCTCGATAATGTGGGTGTTGCATTAATGAGTGATGGTTTGAGCTGGTACAGAAGGCGTCTGATCATCTTATATAGCTTTACTAGAATATTTTTGGTTTGCAATTTCGATAGTTAGCAATAATCTTTCTGTGGACGTCTGAAAATCTGTTTCATGTAGTCTGGACGATTGTTTACCAAAAACACAACTCGACTAAGTTCCCACAAACGGGACTACGACCCTTTCCAAAAAAATCAGTACACCCTACATATGTCGTAGATCATGTTGGATGTGTCAGTTATACTGAAAAGAAGTTCCCAAAAAGAAGTTCAACCTTCGCTCTGGTACCCAAATCTAAATCCTTATGATGCTGTTCTCTCCGATTGTCAAACATTGATTTCTAGGTTTCATCATAAACCTAATTGGTGACTTCTAATTACTTAAATCAATAGTTCAAGAAATCATTGATTAAACTGTTGAATTGGAACAATCCGGATTCGAGTGGATTTGCCCTCAAATAAAAGCATTCCAAGTCCAAAGAAGAAGATTCAAAGTCCCTTTATCTAATTTGCCACCCAATCATATCAAGGAGTCACCGACCGCCCAAGGAAGTGGTCCGCACGATGGACTTCCAGTTTTGTACACCTTAAGGCAGAATGGAATCCACTGTGGAATCATACACTAAAGTAGTTCCTCTCTTAGTGCTTCCCTGAGTACTTCACACTATGGAGAATACTCGATGCCAATGGAACCTCCGTCTTTAACAATCTTGCCATGGGAACGTCACTCTTTGATAGGATCAGATATCCAAATTGTAAATCTTCTAATGAATTCTGAAATAATTGACTATGGATTTCTAAAATAGCATTTTCTTCTTATGAAAGAAAAAAGAGCCCAAAGCCCTAATGAGAGCCAAAGTGAGCCAGAATATTGGAGCTCTAGGATTTTCAATGTTCCTATTTACGACGACAAAGCAGGCTTTTCGAGGGGAATGTTCTACCTGGAGACAAGGGGGACGAGGGAAGCTGCCTTTTCTTTGAGGATCAAATCTTTCGTGTATTATCAAAGAGACTTTTAATTTATCATCATCCTATCCTTTCCGAGGTCCATAATGTTGGTAGTGGAGACTATTGTCACTATCGGCCTTGTCCAATTAGAAATCCCTAGAGAGGGCCCCGACGAGGATGTGCTCCATTTCATTCTCGAAGCTAAGAGAGGTTTTCGATTGAAGACCAACATTTCTTACTTTTTTGAGTAATGGCACTCAACTGCTACCTTTGGCAAGTCAATCCATAGATGCTTCTAGAGCCCTAAGGCCCGACCTTCCATTCGTATCTCAAAGCTAGTCAACGCCATATGTGGAATAACTACCGATATAGCAGTAAAAGAAAGATGTGAAGTGGATCGACTCTTCAAGTTCCTATTAAAATAGGATCTACACAAGAGAAAATGTTCCTAATTTCATTTCACTTTGTCTATCACTAATCCATGCTGTTGGGGCCATCAAAATGTATTTGTTACCAATTAGAATTAGTTATTTTTAGTATTTCTTTTCATTTTCCTTCTTTTTATCCTGACTTCTATAATGAAGTTCTTAAGGAATAAGTCAAAGTAGTTCAATACGCTCATCCCTTTCCCCCTCCTCCACCTCCCTTTGAAGTGGATTTCTCAGCACCATGAGTCACTAGAAAGAGGGGCCACCTCTGTGGTGACTTTTGACTTTGAAATGGGGGGCCCCTTGAAGTCTTGCATATTACTTCTTTCAGTAATGGAACACCTACTTTTCTTTCACTTTTATCAAATAATCTTGGGCTTTCTGAACGTGGCTCATTGGACAAAGTGAGATTAAAAAGCTCCAATCTTTAGGTTACGAAATCGCTGATTGAAAGACATGAAGTACATATACAAGGGATTCAGCTTCTGGAGAATGGGGTTCTTCAAGGGTTGAATGTAGACCCATCTGGCAGGGATAATCATTCCGATCCAAGGAGACGAGGCTTTCTCTTTCTATATAAGGGTGCCCTGGGCCAAACATCCACTAACTCTCCTTCCACGATATGGTTGTGCACCACAAATCAGAACTAATGAATACACCAGCTTCCCTCTTTGGCCATATTTCAACAAAGGATTCTTCTCAAGTCAATTGATTTAAGAATTAGGAAGTTCCGAAGGCCTATTGAGCAACAAGAATAGAGTCCTTCGCCACTCTTACATTGTGACATAGCAGTTCCAATGTTACGCCTTGAACCACTTTTTTTAGTCAAAGTTGAGGGTTTCTAATTTAGACTGATTTTAATTATCAAAATCTCATCTTTTTTTATAGTAGTTTGTTACCTTTACTATGGAATTTCACCATCAAGGAATCTTGAAAGTGAATCATATCCTGTCTTTCAACCAGTATCCGAACTAACTCAACTAAAACTCAAAAAAAAGCATGCTCTTATATTCAAGATTAACCACTGTTTCGTAACTAATTAGAACTGCATCTTCAAAATTGATCTTTTGCAGCATCTGGAATTTGATCCTGTTTTTCTTCTTCATTATGATTTTAGTTTTCGAACCCACTATTGTACTCTCAGTAGGTCCAGCTCCCCCTAAACTGATTGTGAAATGTTTTGGAAAGGGAACTGCTTTCTGCCAACGGAGATTCAAGTGACTTTTTCTAAATGAGGCAAGGAGGGCCTGCTTATCAAATATGTGCTTTTGTCAATACCAAAATGATGTCCTTTACTTGGCTGTCTGGTCTTCGTGAAAAAAGACCAATTGTGGGCATCTGATTTTGAACATATGAAAATATCAGACTTGAAAAATATAAAAATTTTGGATTCGAAAAACATAAAAATATTGGATTTGGGTTGAACTTAAGCCAATTTAGGATTTGCTTGGAACATTCATCTTGTGTGATGTTGTAGGTGAACACAAAGATGCCAAAAGAATGTTCTCCCATTCTTTTAGATGTGTTGAGCTCCACAAATTCTTGTGTAATTGAAAAAAGGCTTCTTTGTTTCAGCAATCAGTTTTTCTTTGATCTATGTCAAAAAGGGGTTCATGTGCAACACATGTCTTGAGAGAGCCTTCCTTTCTTGATTTTTCTAGCCTTTTGTTCTTTTTTTTAAATTTCCATTTATGAGCTACTTTTGGAAAGGGAAACCTGATATGGGAATTCCTAGCTCAGCTTAACCGATCGAAGATTGTGAGAGCTCTATTCACCCAACGAACAATCCTTCTTGACATCATCCAATCCAATAAGAATCAAAGGAATTTTATTGGAATTGGAATCCAATCAAATAGATTATCTAGTTCCCCAGATTGTGCCCTGGTCGGCCCCTCCTTTAGAGAAGAGTCTGATATCATAGAAGCTATGACAGGGAGGTCTTTTGGCACAGAAAAGTTTCTCACGTAGTAGCCTGAGCATTCTGTATATCAGCATTGCTCTTGTAGTTCTATAAGAAAACATCACTGATCACAAAACCCAACATTCATGGAATTACTATTTTTAGTCTATGGACGAGTGTTATTGGAGTAGTTGAGCTGGCCCCGAGGCCCGACTCGCATTGCTTAAAGAACCGACAGGGGTGAAAGATGAGTCCTCCTCGTGTGCGCTTGATGGTACTATAGGTCGACTGAAGCTAGAGCTGTTGCATTCTCTTTTCAGTATAGACCTTAGATTTTAAAGGCACTACTGGGGATCTGCCATTTGGGGGGCCACGCCACCCTCTTGTTTGGGGCCCCTCGTAGGTAAAGAATTGGATTAGAGGCTTTTCCATTCCATTTTCGATTGCCACGATATCACCCCGGTCGAGAGACTCAGTTCGGGGTCGAGCTCAGGCAAGAAAAGGCCCTAAAAGAGAACTACATGAAGGCCCATCAGATCTGTCCAAATTCAAAGCCCATATTGTGTCCCCTCTGGAGATTCTTTAGACTAGAGATAGACTTAGATTGATTACATGCCTTTGGTTCTCTTATAAAAATAGATCAATATTTCAAAATCGAAAGATAGATAATATCTATCTATCTTTTATTGACATTGTCTTCATAATGGCCTTCCAAACTTGATCAAGGCCTCCTTCTATTTCGACTTCCATAATCTTCTAATGTGAGCGAAACTCTCACGTATAGTTCGTTTTGGGGGGGAAGGAGCCCGAAAGCCTCCCCTCAACTTTTCATTTGTTATGAGCCCAAACGATGCGTCAGAGAAATCAAGAGTCAAGAAAGTAGGTACCTGACAGAGACTCAGGACTCCGACGCTTCTGCATTCCTACTACGCATGAATTGGTGTGTATCGTATGGAGATTTCAAATATAGGATTTCGAAACAAGTGTTCCCATATATTCATAGGTAGGAAGTGATGACACTACTCAACGGTGTGAGCAAGTTTTGGTTTTTTGTGAGTGAAAGATATTCGACACAAGCCTCAGAAATGCTTTTACTCTTTTGAAGAAGCTTTTGAAGTCAATCCCAGAAGAGAAGGGAACCAATTTCCTCAAGGAAATCCTTTTCGGTGCAGGTTACGTGACCTACAGCTCGGCCAGACTATTCTAGTTCCCCGACCTTGGCCACAGAAGAGCAGGGATTCAAACTGTGGTAGAATTCCACATTATTTCAAGTGTTTGGCTCTTCTTCTTTCGAACGCTAGGAGGATTGAAAAAAGGAATGGGTGCAGCAAGGAAAAACAAGGCTATAAATTGCGTACATGGACCAAGAAATGAGACATTGGAAGAATCTTTTGAGTCAAGAACTCTTCAATTACTGATTGATCGCTAAGCTAGGAGGCTCTTATATTGAGATCATGGTTCAATTTCAATTACAATTAGAATTTGCAAAAAAAAATATTTTCTTAAGAATGAAACTTGTGGGATTATAATTATAAATTCCACTTTGGCATGGTTAGGAGCCTATTTATCATATCTCTTTGATTGAATACACTGTGATGATACCTGGAGAATTACTAGCCACCAAAGTAGGTATTAGGACCAACCTTTACACTGGGCTAAAATGCATGATGCTATAGCGGTGAAGACCCCAAACTCAATCCTTTGCCTTTAGCCATTAGGGCATCGAGGATAATGTACTTCCTAAAGATGGCCCCTATAATGACTCCAATCTGTAGAGCAGATTTTGTTCCATTGCAAAAAAGTGATCCCTTACCCTTGCTTGCCAAAATGAGGAATATGAAGTCTCGTAGGATGCAGGTACTACGGATCCTCTGACTCTTACAAAAACCTATATAGGAGTTGTAGGCAGCCAATGCATGTATTCCTTCTAGCTCCTTCGTTCGAACACTGCTGCTGTGTATGTCGGAGTTTTTCCTTTGCTTGAAAGTCCCATTTTAGGTTTTTCTAGTGATTGTGAGGCCCCAATTCTTGACTGGAAGGGTAAATCTTTTAGGTTGTTCATGTTCACAGTTGAACGCATAAGTTTAGCTTATGATCTTTTTGGAAGTTCCTATTCCGATTTTATTTATCATCCCTGATCTGGAAGTCACCTTTTCTTCTCCTTGTGTAGTACCTCTTGATGGGGCACAATATGGGGAACTCATTCGTATTGTACCCCGATCCCCCTTTCTTCCCTGAATCTCATGCTGTTTCAGAAGCATTCTACGAGGCAGACATTGAACCAGCCTCTACAGGAGTCAAGGTATCTGAGAGGAGCATCAGATATTAGCCTTTGCTTCATGAAGCAAAGAAAGATTCAAACATTCTAAAAGTAAGGTAATCAAATTATAATAGCATTTCAACTTTCCTCATAGTACAAGCATAAAAGAAAAGAGGAGCATCATCAAATAACCTTTCCCAAAACTATATTGAAATACAACCATAAATCCTAAAACTATGTATTTCTTTCTTCTCTACTTCTCTAGTTTGTTCATCCCTTGAAATAGTCCTTTAAAACCTCTTAAGACACCTTATCTCATTATGAGGAACTCGAAATCTCAACCACCTTTGAAGTTATGAACATTCGGTTAGAGAATTTACTATCTGATCAAATAAGGGGCCCTTTGAGGATAGTTTTTGATGATAAACAAAGATGTAGAAATAATAACACAACAAAAAACATGTACAAGATCTTAGAACTATACAATCCTCATGGCATTTGTGAGCTTCTAGATAAGAATAGTTAATGAGTATGACTCAAGATAACTGAAGATAAATACTAAGGTAAAACATAGAAAACAACAAAGCCTAGTAATCACAAAATGTATATTAAAAAATTAAGCTTTTATAAATACATTGTGTCTAAGAATGGTGCAATTTAATAGTAGCTAAATAATCCAACATCAAGATTTCATTCAACACCATCTTGATTAATATGAAAATTACATTAGCTAGCTTTTATAATAAGACCATCAAACATATCATTCACAAATCAAATAGAGATCTTGGACCACTTTATTGAGCTAACCATAATACTGTGCTACAAATTGAGAGTGGCTACTATAGTTCAATCCAAGAACATTTTAATTTCAAGATCCAATGAAATGGCATGAGACAAATCATCATAGAACTCAAAAATCAGACCATAAGTTATTCACTATTAAAAGTAAAGGAGCGATTTCAAGCCTCATGGAACTTTTTGTTATGAAAAGTGCAATGCATTCCTTTCCTGAATGATACTTTGATAATGAAGTAGATTTATTGAAAAACCATGCAGTGTAAATATCAACATGGAACCTGGCCCACTTTGCACAAATTAATCACCATGAAAGTAAACTAGCCCTTGTTTCCTAATGCAGACAAACAAATTATGATAGACAAAAACAAAACTCTACATAGAAAGATATTCACAATCTCGGATCACAAGAATTACAAGACAATGTGAAGCACCAGATGGATAACAAAACATTACAACAAAAATACTAGTATCAACTTGAGAGCAGGTAGGCAAGAGTAATAACCACTTATAATCATCATGGACAGTAAGCTATTTAAACACCTATAAGAACCATTGGCCTGAAAGATGGAAGGCGAGAGAGAGCAAGAGGGAGGGGCAAAAACCTTCGGCCTTGGAACACCTGGAGAGCACAAGCGAAGCGGTGAGGGTCGAAGGAGACACACAAGTCGTGGAGCTTGAAACGCCTATAAACAGTGGCATGCAGTACATGGAGATCAAGATCGGTAGTGGCATCAGTGGAGGAAGACAAAATCCTAACAATAGAGCCATCGAAGCGAGAAAAGGAGAAGGGAAAGGAAGACCTTCTGTCCAATGAAAACCTTATAACTCCATAAACAAAGCTTCAAAGATGGTAGCAACAAAGAAAATCATTTCTAAAAATCAAAACAAAAACAAAAGAAAAAAATAAATTATGTGAGTAAATAAAACTAATCGATACATTCCATAATAATCAACTAAAGTTTTATATAATTGTTTATAACAATTTAAACTTATTAAGTTGTATATAATAATAAATCATCTATTATATCATAATTAAAAATTATTCAAATAATTTTTAGAATATGTGTGATAGTCAAAATAAAACTTTAATCCTCCTAAAAAGAAAAATAACTTTTTATTATTAAGAGAATAAAAAATAATATAAAATAATTTAATGTTATGTTTTAAGTATTATTCATAATAATTTATATTTATATATGTACATACCATGAATAACATATAAAAAAATAATATCAAAATAAAGAAAAATATACAAACAAATTATTATTATTTTTTTAAAAATTTTAACGATGAAGATATTAAGAGTTGTATAATTTTTGTAGTTACTCAATAAAAACTTTGAGTAATTAAGAAACTATGATTTAATATGATTCAACAAAATTTTAATACAAGATTGATAGAGGGTCTTTGTTGTTCAAATCGAAATTAGATATTTAAATTAAGACAAAGTGATTTTTCTTAATTTAAGATAAATCAAATATTAAAAATATAATTTCTATTTTTTATCTTTATTTATTTACAATGAAATAAATAGATTTTTAACGAAATGATTTTAAAGTATGTATTTTTTTATTATTAACCATGATTATAATACTTGATTAAATATTTTATTTGGTTTATAAATTTATGCAATCATAAAACTATTTAAAGTGATCTATTGATTAATAGTTAATTATAGAAATACGTTTTTTAGTATATCATAAAACTAAGATCTTCTATAAAAAAAAATTTTTGTCAATATTTCAAAATATAAAACTTTAATTCAAGAGATGAAAAAATTATAAAAATTAACTTTAATATATATATATATATATATATATATATATATATATATATATATTCTATTGATATTTTTTTAGTAACATATTTATCAAGACTATTTGGAGCACTAATTTCAAACTTTTTTTAATGAAATTGCTTTTCAAAATATTATTAAATGTTTGTTCAGCTAAGTTTAAATACATACTTTTAATTTAAAAAAACAGAAAACAATGCCAAAAAATAAAAGATTGTTTTATCATCATAAAATAGCATTAAAAAGTTTAATTCACTTTTTATTAAGAGATAAACTATTTTTTAATCATTTTTCAATACAATTAATAATAAATTTATAAAACCCATCAAGTTCTTGATAATACTTTTTAATATATTATTTAATTTATTTTAATTAATTAATTAAAATTTTAAAATAAAATTATTATAAAAAATATAATCAAAATACATAATATTTTCAATTGCCTCTGCGGTCGGAGAACTAACGACATGGAGAGAGCATCGAATTCCCAGACACTCCTCACTTTAGTTTTTTCTATGACCTTCTCCTCAATCCCTTCTCGAATAACTTCGTTTTCTCTACTCCCTTAACCCTTTCTAATCCTTACGCCTTCTAGATCAGAACTCATTTGCTGCTTTATCTGCATCTTCCATTAGCCTTCGTGTCGGCGTTGCTCAGATTTACAGCTCTCCGTCAGTGCTTCTTTGCATCTAAACGGTAACCATGAAGATTACATTCTTCTCTGATGGAGTATTTTTCCATCAGTGTACACTATGCAGACTCCAGGGGGGCTGAGTCCAGTGGCCAGAGGTGATCGATGATTTGCTTCAGAACGAAATGTGATACCCTGGTCAGCTTCCTCCCATTGACTAGATTCGCAAGATTTGCCGAGAAACATGGTCCCCGTGTGGAGTTTTCTCCTTCAAAGAGTGCAGTCAGAGAGAATCACAACGATGATTCACTGAAATATTTTGGTTCATGGAGTGGCGATACCTGCTGAAGGGGTGAAAGCGAGGAGGTGGGAGAAGGAAAAAGGAAGCTTGGATTTTAATGATGGATCATCTCTAGAGGCGAAGGAAGTGGCGATGAGGGAGAGGGACCTTGCGGTGGAGGAGGCAGTGAGGTTGAAGAATGTCATCAGGCGGTAAAGGAAGGAGTTGAAGTCCTGTATGGCAGAGGTTGAAAGAGAGGAGTCGGAGCCGGAGCGAATGGTCGACAAGAGGGCCAATGCTAGGTGCTTTTTTTATTGGATTTTTAGATTAGGGGATTCTTGTAGCAGGTGGATTATACAGAACAAATGTTGGAATTTGGAATTGGAGAAGAGGTTTTTTTTTGGCATTGTGAAGTCATGAATACATTATTGTTCATGTTATTGTTCACTAAATGCATATTTGTTGAAGTTGTGTGATATTGCTAATGTGTTTTCCATTGGAATGACGGCATAATTGCTAATTACCTTTAGGTTTGTACTTGTTTAATCAATAACTATTTCCTTTCTTTTGGTTAACATATAATGTACAAATAGGTGATGTTAGAAGCTTATGATTAGCAATGTGATGAGGCAACTAAGATATTTGTAGAGTACCAAAAATAGCTTCATCAATATGTAAGCCAAGCAAGAGACATTAGGAGGTTGATTACAGATGGTGCTACTGATTCTGTTGGTGAGATCCATTCGCACAATGAGAAAGAAGCAGTCTACATAATGGTCAAGGTAGCAAATCATCAGATGATGTCATTTTAATTGAGACATCATGAGATAGAATCATTAGCTCAACATGCAAGTCTCTTGCAAGACATATGATTGAAAGAATTTAAAGTACATTCCTAGTGTATGATGGGATTGGAGTGAACTGTAGTATTCAAGTAGATGCTACCAAGTTTATCGATGACTTGGAAGGAGATGTACTTGAAGATGTAATGGCTGTGATAACTGTCTTTTAAAAATCCCTCACAGTTACTTCAGTCAATCACTGCATACACTTTGTGCTACAACAAATTGATCCATAGAGAGACTAAAAATATTGACATCTGAGCTGATGCAGAGCTTTTGTGGTTTCCCTTTTTATCTTCAAATCATTGTTTTATTTTTTCTTTCCCCATAGGTTGAATTTATAAAAGATTTTCTTTAGCTTTGATAAAAAAAATTTTTTTTCTCAAGTTTTGGAAGTCCTATGAGGTAGTTAGCATACATTTATAGCTCCAAAAATTCATTGGAGCATAATGGTTGTAGATTGGAAAATATTACAAAGTTCAACATCAATGTCCACTACCAATTGTTTCCTTATGGAAATCGTGTATGTACTGTTATGACAATTGTTTGGTAATATTTAAGAGCTACTTTTCTTTTTTGTCATATTGATATTACACTTTAATTTCAATTATCTAAGGGTGCTCTCATTAAAATATACTAGTGAAACATTAACCAAAAGTTTAACTTTATTTCACTTTTTTGTTTAATCTTTGTCTATTTCCATCTATAAACTCATTCAATGTACACTTATTATGAAATGTCATTTTTTAATTTTGTAGTTTATGTTAACTCCTTGTGTAGCTTGTGAGCATTTGGTTATTTGGGTTTGATGATGTCAACTTAATTAAGAATTTGTTCACGAAGCATTGATAAGATAGGAATACAAAATTAATAGAGCATGAACTAATGCAAAAAAGGGAGGTTAAAAAAGGCTCTAGAAAGGATGGTATAGGTTGACTATATTAATCTTTTTTTTATTATTAAAGAAAGTTAAGGATTATGATCAGATATGTATTCTTGCTAGAATTGTAAAAAACTAATGTCAAGGTCGAATTAATGTGTAGAGGAAATGTCTTGTTAGTGCCAAATCGATGTTAGATTGGTATTATGATGAGTTTTGATAATGATGTTTATTTCTCTTTAATGAAATTCTATTTCTTATAGTTTTTTTAATTAAGAATTAGATTTGTGATGAATAATATATTTTATTGGCTATTGTAGGAAGTTTGATAATTTATTCATTTCAATTGCATGGTTAATCATTCCTTTAGATAAAATTAAAAATAGCATATAAAAGAATGGTTAATGAATGATTATGATATTTTTGGATGTGTTTGGTGAAGTAAGTTACATCAATAAATTTTAAGAAGATAATTAAATATTAATATTTTACTAGTATAAATAATATTTTAGGATAATTATTATTTATCCAATTTTTGGCTAAAAGGTTATTTTTTTTGAATTATTAGTTTTACCTTTTTACCACAAAATATTTTATTTAATAATCAATTATGAGCAACTAATTTAAAATTAATATTTAGAATCTTTTATAGCTTTTGTGAATGACTTTATGCTTTGGAAATACACAATTTATTGGTCTATCATATTAAATGGATTATCAACTATTCCATTCATATACAAATATCAGAATAATATAGTAACAGATACTGCAACTCGGGATGCAAGTTCACCTTTACTATATTAGGTTTATCATAGTCCAAGGAGTGGTACAGATCTATCCTTACAAGGAACTTACAATCAACTACTTGAAAGACAAGTGTGCCTTCTCCTTATATGTAGAATAATATAGAGTATGCTATTTTTGTTTCTTATTATTTCTCATATTAAAGATTACTTATACTTATTTTTTGACATCCTATATTTGGTTATATTTCTTAAAATTTTATTTGTGATTATCTATGAGAGGGGACCTTATAGTCATTCTCACATTCATTTGTTTTCTTCCTTATTTGCCACTTTTTTTTAACTTTAGGTATTTTGTTACACCATTTTTGTGATTAATGTTTCATGAGCACCTTTTGATTTTTTTTCATTCATAAGGCCATCCCTTTTCATATGGCATATTCATATGTACAATAAAATTATAATTTTAGATTATTACGATAGAGTGCTTAACAAAGTGATTTTGGTTTTTTTTATTATTTATTCTTATAGGTTCTACCACTAGCTATTTTCAAGGGATCTCACCAGTTATATTTAAAATAGGAGTTTTTTTTGTGATTTTTCACTATTTTCACCACAACCATCTCTATGTTGTTATTATAGAGACATTGGTAATCTTAGCCTAATGAAGAAAGAATAATAAATATTTAACAAGTAACTTAAGAAGCCATTAAAAAATTACTTGACCATAAGTCAAAGTAAGTCTTTTTTGAAATTGCTACAATAACTCAAGAAATACATATTCGATGGTTGAATTATAAATATCAACTATTCTAACAAATATGGTACTTGCGAAGAAGATGGGACCTTTTCCCTTGAGTGATTTTCATAATGATCCATGGTAAAACAATTTAGATAGTTTGGTAAGCAAAATATAGTTTAGTGAAAAAATGCCTAAATTTAGGGAATGGATGATGAATAAGGGTAAGGGATACATTTACTGAATACTATAACTATAAGAGTTGTACCTTCTAATTAGAAATATTACCAGTGATAGAATTAATTGTCCCTTTTCTTAATAAAGCATGTTTGCAAAGCACTCATTCCATCTACAGCCTATCCAAAATTACATTAGAAGATATTAAAATTTCTTTGGAAGTCATCAAAGCTACTCCAAAAAACAACTTACCAAACAAAGAAAATTAAGCATATGTTGGACAAAGTTCTGGCTTGCATAACATTCTCCCACTTTTTTGAAATCACTTGACCTTGAGTTGACTCGTGAAGTCTTTTGAGGAGAAAACATTGCATATCACCATATTACCATAAGGATATTTTCTTTGCCTTTCTTTTCTGCCAAAGGGAAAGCTTGCAGACAATGAGGGAAGCTTGACATAATGAGTTAGTAATAATCAAATCAAGTGATGCATGGAGAAGAATTTTATTAGTGGACCTATTGACTTTTTTTTGCAAGCTTATTTCTAATAAACGTAAAAGTTTTTTTATCCATTTCGATTAGTAGACAATTTTGTCATTAATCCTTGTTAAGTGAACTAATAATTAATATTTGTTATTAACTAAAGAAACCTAGCTAATGTAAACATATTTCTATCAGGGGATATTAAATGCTATGTTTATTTTTTGACCATACAATTGCTCTTAAATTTTTGTAATCACCTGTAAGGGTTATCTACATGAGGAGTGGATTGAAATTATATAGATCAACATGTAGTTTAAAACAAATGGTTAGCTCAACTTGGTTCATATACTTGCCTTAAAATGATAGTTGGTAGTTTGGGATAGCTTTAGACCTCTACAAAAAGGGGATTCTTTTTTGGTTAACATGGAAATATATACTTGATTAGAAAAATTTGATTTTTTGTAGAAATTTTTTAAACTATAATGTGAATCATCGCAATGTATCATTGATATGGAATTTTGTGAATTTTTTTTATTCATGTTTTTGTTCTGATGCTAAGTGTTATCAATCTTTAACATGCCAAACTTCATGGAGTTGTACCTACTATAATAGTTTCGAAATTATATATTCCTAACACCATATTTTTGGATATTTGGTGCTTGCATTATGCATGTTGCTTTTTTATTAATCATCATAGAAAGCAAACATATATTTTGTCAAAAAAGAGTGCATTTTTGTTGAGCATTTTCATCCAATTATATTCATTACTATTTGAGTTCAAAAGTTAAGGATTTCGATCATGGTTCTCATTGAAATTTTATAAACTACATCGAATTATATCATAGCTTAGCTTATAATGTTTTTTAACTTCAATTTGTAAAATGCATAAGCTAGCAACGTGAGGATTATTGCACTATAGGAATTTTATATATGCAATCTTCCATTGCAACGCAATGAACCCTTTCCTAAATTCCATGGTCTTGATCACTCTGTATTATGTATTGTTCAGCTGGATGTTTGGGCTAAAGAAAGAGATGTTGCTGGACTAAAAGCTAACATTAATACATTGACACCTGAGGTTCAAAACTTGAACAAGTTGTGTTTGGAGTGGAAAGAAGTAGGAGATTCTTTATGAAAGAAATGGAAGAAAATTGAAGAGTTTGACTCTCGCAGATCAGAACTTGAGTCTACTTACACTGCATTTCTATGTGATAACTTTGTTAAGTCTCTTGCACACCATATCCTCATTCAAATGATATATTGCTGTTATGTGAAATTGACATGTTATTGAGTTACATCCTTGAGTTCGTCTTTTGCTTCCTATGTACACTACTTGAGTTCATCTTTTACTGCTGATTTGTGACGTATTTCTTTGTGTTAACATTTTTAAGTATTTAGTATACTATATCATCTTTTGATTGTGCTATTTATGTGTGTTTTTTGTTTTTGAATGATATACTTGAGTCAATCATTTTCTATTTATTGTACTATTTATCAGATCCAAAAGTCTATAGGTACTGACATTGTTAAGTATTTAACAATTGAATCACTTTTTTTCTTGGACTAGAAAAGAAACGCTTTATAGTGTACTTGAACTTGTACCGTTAGGGGCAAACATTGCATAAAAGCTCCTAGATGCTTGGTTTTCAAGGACTGTAGGACATAGATGATCCACCATGTGTGACCTTACTTTAGGCAATTGTTGATTGTGGTAGTAGGAATATGGTATTGTTTAGCTATAAGCTATAACAACACAAATATGATATCCAATTATGGCCTAATGCCACATGGGAAGTGAGAACTGCTAGAGTGGCTACGTCATTTTTCATGATATTATAATCTTATATATTTGTTAGTTGTAAAAGATAAAACTAAATTATTATATTTGTATTGAGGGGATCTTTTATGAATCCTTAAAACTTGATGTTTTCAGTTTGTTTTCTTAGGGGAAAAACTTTTGAGTATCATATATTCCGTGAATGAACACCAAATATGGATTTTAACTTTAGGTTTGCTTTTTTGAATTTGAGAATTAGTATATATTGAAAAAAGATTTGTTTGATCTAAACAAAAGATGGAAATGACAATCTAAATAGAGTAGAATTATTACTTTCTCTCAAAAGCAAAAGAAATTAGAATAGAGAAGGATTGTCATTTTTCATTTCAGTATCAAAAATCATCTTAAGTGACAAAAATTATATGTTCCAGATATTTCTAAACAAGGAAAAGTATCATTGATCATGAGTCCTACTTGTATAAGCATTTGTTGAAACATTCTTTTTAAAATTCTCAATAACTCATTTTATTATGTAGAATTGGGATATATTAGGATTAAATAGAAAATTTTTTTTAGTGTTTTATTTTTTAGGTCTCAAATATATCATATTTAATTTTTAAGAATCATTATTCTTTTATGAATTTCTAGTGAAACTTTACCCTAACACAAACCTTTTGTTATTTCCATATTGATAAATTGTTAAATATTGATAATTCTACTTAATTTAATTGTAAATTATTTGGATCTACTTTTGTTCTCAAGGGAGGCTTTAAGTGGAATAAAAGACATCTTGAGGGGATGTTGTAGGCCTTAAGAACACTCTAGGAAGATAAGAGAGGTAACTTAAGATATTATTCTTAAGAGGTGTTGGTTGGACTTGAGGCTCATGTAAGTGGGCTTGACGTGGATGAATATTTTAAGAGAGAGCTTGAGTAAGATGTATTCTTTGAGAAAGCTTAATTGAGGTAGTTTTGACAATTAATGGGAATATGCAAGGTAGATTATGGTCTTGAGGAACATAGTCAAGGTGTCAGTTGGAGTTCTCGAGGGTTAGGCCTTGAGTGTAAGGAATGTGTAACGAAACTTTCTACAATTGTTGAGAAGGAAGTATAGATCTCGAGCTGATGGGAACAAAGGCTCAAGTAGTGTCGTCAAGATAAATCAAGGCAAGTACACATGGGAATCAAATCACATCAAACACTTTTGCTGATTTTTGGATTTATTTCAATTGGATTTTCATCGAGTAATGAACAAGAAAGTTTTAGAGAATCTTATTGGCTTTCTAACTTTATTTTTAATATTCTAATTTCAATATTTGTGGAAGTAGTTAGTCCAAATTTTATAGTTGTGCAAGGACATTTGGGTAAGCGCAAATTTAGAAATTGAATGCATCAAATTAGTATTTGATTTTTAATGGCCATGATTTAGGTTTTATTTATTTCTTAGTTAGTTTTGATTAGATTTTTTATGTATATCTCTTAATTATTGTTATTAAGAGCTTTTAGACTATAAAAATGATTTGTGGAAGAGTTATTGGTGTTGGTGCAAGTGGCTTGGTACTTTAGAGTGTCATGTGATTTCATGATTGAGGGTCCCATGAATAACTCTAGGTGAGAGGTGTTTTCTTTGAACTTGTTGCCAAGTTTTTGAGAATTTACTTCATAAGTAGACTAGTTTAGGTTTTCTTTAATTGAAAAGTTGGAGTTTCTCTATGTAAATAATTTGTATTGCATTTTATTTCTTTCTACATGTTTTTATTGTGGCAATGTAATCATTATGTCTGTAAGATGGATCATATTTTTCCATTAGAGTATTCGATCTTACGTAGTGTAGATCTTGGTAAATGGATGGTCTACTTGAGATGTGGAAATATTGTTGAGGATAAAGGCAACAAGAGAAGAGAAATGACTTAGTAAGATAAATATCTATATCATTGTAAAAGATGTGGTTTTTCTAACTAAACAAGTACAACTTTTGATGAAGATAATGCGACATGAGGTGATGAAACATAATTTTATGGATCATTGATGGTTGGAGAATAGTCCACTATAAGAAGAAGCATAGATGATGATAAGAGGTGGTTTCACTTTCTGTTCATTAGTCTCTCGAGCTATTTGGGGTTGGCTCCGATCGTGCATGCCCTTCCGCCTTCTTTGATAATTGAATGGAAGTTCAGTCCCACATCGTCCAAATGTCTTTGGCATTGCTCTCTATAACACCTTTGGTTCAATTATCTCTCGAGCCCCTTGGGGTTGGCTCCCCCCTTCCTCGACCAAGATTTCATCACTTGGTCCTAGTTGGCTTGATTTTGCCATTGCTCTTGTCAGCTTTCCCTTCAGATTGAGTTAGCACTTGTTCCATTCAGCAGCTGTGGGCTAATTTCTCACTTGTTCCATTCTGCAGCTCTTCCTGTGGCCTTTTGGCTTCGCTCGCCCCTTTCTAGTCTATCAAACAAGGTTTAACTTTATTTTATTTTTTAAATCCTGAAAGCCTGGATGGACCAGCCATCCCCATGCTACAGTGAAAATTCCCAAGACTCAAGTGGTTTTATAGTATTTCATGAGTATTTTTGTGCCAAAATTTTGAATATAAGTATCCCAAAATAATTTTATATTATGATAGTATTACAAGTGTCCTAAATGACTATGAAAAAAATTCATGAAAAATTATTGCTAAATAATTTTAAAAAATTAAATACCGATGTCTATACATTTCATCAATAATGCTTGGCCCAAAAATCAAAATTCAAAAATTATTAAACTTATAACATTTTCAAATATTAATACTACAAGTGTGTCACATCATCTCAAAATTTGGACATATCAAATTCAAGAAAAATAAAGAGATATTCAAGTATAAAGATTTTGGTACATGCCTTCAATTTCCTTAAAGCTTGCCATCACTCCAAAAGTCTTGAAGACCACTATTTTAGACATTTAAAGTTTATGGATTGACTTATGGAATATTAACAATTTCACTTAAAGTAAGCCCATATGAGATAAAAACATCTATGCTTGACTCATCAAACACAAAGCATTCTCTCTACTTTCTCTACTACAAAAACATCAACTATATGATTCCCCCATCGTGTTGTATAATTGGCATCTAACTAAATCATTGTTATTAATTCTTCACTTATAGTATTATATGGCCTCTCAATCAAATATTATGATTCCTTCAACTCCCTATATATGGTTATCAGAAGCCCATATTACTCTTTGACCTTTATCTAATCATATTATGTGAGAATCCCATGGCATAGTATTATCAGTCCAACTATGATATGACGACATTGTTGGACCACACAATAAGCTTTCTTCTTCAACCAACTTAACTCTAATTGTATTATATATTCTCTTAATTGTATGATATGTTTATTAACTCCCTAAAAAAATTATTGATAACCATATTGTATATTGAATCTAATCATATCATAGACTCATCTCCAAACAAAACCATAAGGCTTAAATTCAACTATGTTTTACTATAAGACAACTCTAAACCCTCATAATTAGTTATCATAGCATTCTTGTACAATAAAATAAAACCTCTAATTCCTTTATAAAAATGAGAAAATTTAACAAAAAATATAATTTCAACTTTTTTTGTACTATTTTCACTCATTGTAGTAGCTTCCTAGTACGTTCTTCCCCTTCTTTATTCTTATAGTAATAGCAAGTCTCCTTTTTGTCTTCCTTACTGCTCTCCTTATGACCAACACAATTCTTTTCTTCTCTTTCTTGTTGTCCTCTTGAATTTAAACATTCTTCTTCCCTCTTCTCTTTATTTTCTTTTTTCTCTTTCTCTCCCTCCATTTTTCTTTCATTAGCTAAATCTCTAAACTACCTAAAACTTTTAGTAATAACTTATTTAACACTAATCATGTTAAAGATAATTGGCTTAAATTAAAAAGTATTATTTTCCATTTAAATATTCATAATATAACACAAAGATAATTGGCTTAAATTAAAAAGTATTATTTTCCATTTAATTATGTAGGTCATAAAACCTTATTAGTACACTACGATTATATTCTTCAAAGAGAGTTCTTTTTAATTATATTCTTTAATAAAATTTATTTTCATTTAAAAATATGACACACTTCTCAAAATAAAATTATTATTATTTTCTTTTATTTATAAATGTATTAGTTAAAAAATATTTTTATTGTTATTTAAATTTTCATAATTACAATTATATCAATGAAATCTCAAGATTCGTAGTATATTCTATAGAGAAAAATTTTAAGATATTACAATAACAAAATTCTATTTTTTATGCATTATTTCATGAAATCATATATATTATCATGCATATCATGAAATATAAATATTATTAAAATATGAAATGATATACTAATAAAATAATAATAAACCTCTTAGAAAAATCATATTCTATGTAAGAGTAAAAAAATAATAAATAATATGCAAAAATATCTCAATTATGAAACATTTTATATATTAATTTAATATTGTGCATATATCAAAATTACAAGTTTTACTTATTGAATTTAGGACGAAAACATCTTTTTCAAATTATTTTTTTTATTTTTACAAATATAAACATGCATATTTATCACCAAATAATTATATATATATATATACGCACACACACACACACACCCAACAACCATATTTCTTATGATTATTTCACTCAAATTATCATCTTTATTTTTTCCCTTTTATAGTATTAGTATGCCATATTTTATACTAATGTGTTATATATTTTGTAAAATTTTTCAATAGCATACTAAACATTTATTTCATTTTAATATATGTTTTATGTAAAACCACTCTACGACTAATCCTATATTATTGTTGATTCTTTAACTTTTATAACCTAACGTACAATATGTTGAGCATCTTGTATGGCATTCACAAATTGTGTATACTATACTCTAATACAAATGAATAATATTTGCCTCTACAACCTTAATGACAATATGTTATGTAATTCTAAATATCATTATAGAAGAATATTAAATGAGATGATATATTTGTAAATAATAGAATATTTAGGTATTTTATAAAAATGTCAAGTTGAAACTCATGAGGAATAATATTTTCAAATTCTCAATAGTCATGGTATGAGTAAGATAAAAAATGATTTTAACTACCGTCACTTCCCAAGCTTAATTCAAATGTGAGCTTTGAAGAGTTCAGGTCATCACGACCTTGTTGTCTCGGCTTATAAATAAGTCTAGTAGGCCCAATCCAGTGAGCTTTTTCATATAAGAAAACTGAGAAGGAAATTTGTGCCATAGAGGAGAGTGGCATCGGTTTGAGTCATCGATGATGTAAGTTTTTTAGAATGAATGTAAGAAAGATTGAAAGGCATTAAGGAAAGGATGTTAACTATCTAGTGCTCTCCCACACAAGCAAGGAATTTATTTAACCTTCGCGTGTCAATTATAAATTGTAGGTGTTCCCTAAACAAATATATATTTCGTGCTTTTTTGACACGAGAATGTTGATCATGTCTTTGTTGTTGCTCCAAACTTGCCTGGGTTCCCCATCAAATATATATTCACAGTCACCTGCTGGAAAATAGAGCAGGGAGATCAAAATGAATGGAGAAAGTGAAATTATTTTACTATCTGCAATCAGTTGATCTCACAGAAGACACAAAATTGATGGATATTCTAGGAAAAATATAAGAAACTCTGGAGCAAGTGGGATGTACATATTTTGATAATGGTAAGCCTCATGATACAAATTGTGCTCATCTTCCTTGGACATTTGACAAACACCTCAGCATCATGGATAAGAATGGCTGTTTGGAGCAACAATCTTTTGGCAACCTGGGTTGCCGACTTCGTTCTTGGCTAGCTAAGCAGCAGCATGGACCACAATAGCAACAACGCCATCCTCGCATTCTGGGTGCCTTTCCTTTTGCTTCACCTTGGTGGCCCAGACACCATCACCACCTATTCGATAGAGGACAATGAGCTGTGGGCTCGACACCTTCTTGCGCTTGCCTATGAGCTCATCATTGCCATCTATGTTTTGTTCTGGTCTCTTCCAAGGAAGCTCCTGCTTGCTCCCACCTTGCTCATATTCTTTGTCACCATCGTCAAGTACGCAGAGTAGCCTTACCAGCTCTACAGAGACACCACTGATGATTTTCGTAGCTCGATGGTCATTTCAAGAAAACAAAGTCAATTAGACCAGATTTCTTCCAGTCGTAGGACAATGGTAGCACGTGTGCAGGACAAAAATGAAAAAGTCGAATTGAATGCTTTAAAAGGAGCTTTCGATATGTACTTGTTTGCAAGCCTTTCTTCGTGGATGTTGTTCCACTTGTGGACGTATATAAGGTAATCAAAGTCATGTTGAAGGAGATGACTGTCAAGGAAGTTTTGGGCCTGATAAGCATGGAACTAAACTATGCCTATGATGAGATGTACTTGAAGGGTGTCATTAATTGCTCATGAGTCGGCGTCATCCTCAGCTTGTTTTGCTCCTCTGGTATGCTTCTCACTTTCTTATAGTTCGTTTTCTCCCGAAAGCATGGCTTTGACACTAGTGACATCACGATTACTTATGTCCTGCTTGGAGCTTCCATATGTCTTGATACCATGGCTTCTGTCATGTTCATTCTTTCCGACTGGCCAGTGAGCTTCCTTCTCAAATTTTTGAAGCTAGGCAAGTGGGGTTTGCTTCTTGCCCAGCTCATTCTCAGAATAAGGAGAGGATTGTTGCATGAAAGAAGATGAAGGCCTTCAAAGATGCCGCAACTCAACTTTATCACCAACTGCTTTAGGAATGCAGCAGTACAGCCAAAGGAATGCATCACCAGACAATTCGAAGAACAAGAGGATAAACAAATGGGCACGTAGAATAGAATCCAAGCTTAGACGACCCATTAGATCATTTCAAGTGGCAATGGTATTGTTCCCGAGCTAGACCAGTGGATTTTCATCCTAAAGTTTGTATTCATAGAAGTCAGTATAGGCAATAAACTTCTTCTAGAACTCGTCACTACACATGCTCAAAAATGCTTACAAATATCGTGGGGGTAGTTCAATGACAAGACAGGGCTCACTGCACTCCAGCAAGTCGATGCCCCAGTATGGGTTGTCCCTGTATTTCTTAATTTGATGGAAGGCTTGTCAGTCGATAAGCAAGTGCTTGTGTGGCACATTGCGACACAGCTATGCTACCACTGGAAGCCCCAGGAGCTACACCTTTTGCACCATCCTCATGAAACATAACAACAGTCTAACGGGTTAAGAGCACAGAAGAGCATTTGGCATTGGATGTAGGCATGTAAATGCCTATCAGACTATATGTTGTATCTAGTGTTAATGAGACCAGAGATAATGGAAACCTTGGGAGGTGTGAGCCCACTGATTTATTGGCACACTTGCTATGATATGGTACAGTTCATCAAACGGCATGAAGAGGATTTGACATCGACTATGAACAGTGATGATGAGGTTGAGGGGAAGGCGTGCAGGCTGACGCTGACCGAACCTATAGAATGGATCACTTATCCATCTCTGTTTCAGAAATCATGAATACTTTCACACCTGATTCTTGTGCTTGGGGAGGACAATGGTGACAAGTGATCACATCGGCATGGGTGGAGCCTTTGAAGCCTGGAGCGAAGAATACTCGAGTGAGCATGCACAGAAGGGGAGGCGATATTCTAACTTTTGTTTGCTACTTGTGAAGCATGTGGGAATGGTGGATGCTTCGGATACGGCGAATACATGATGGGTGGTGCACTGGACATAGCCAGAAAGCTACCATCCACTTTGATGACGACTGGTGAACAAGAGTGAATAATGTATCCATAGATTCAACTTCAGTAAAATCACAAATTCTCCTTCAACTAGTCTACAAAAATTTGTCCTCATAGTAATATTGAAGATAATGACACTACAAAATAAATAGTCTTTAAAGCATAGTTTTTGTACATTTGCTCATTGAGAAAGATGAAAGAAAGAAAATATAATTTATTGAAAAAATAATATATAGATGTTTGTTCATAAAGAATATTATAATCACATAAAAATATTTTATGTTAATAAATTAATAATATGAGTAAAGAAAGATCTTAAATTTCTTGAAAGAAAAAAAATATATTTTTTTACACTTTACGTTCAAGTTGTTGTATTCATTTAATGTTATCAAAGCGTAAATATAAAGAAAAATAGTAATAGTTATTCAAAATTTATTTTATAATTTTTTTCTCATTCAATATAAGTAATCTCAACAATTGTTCTATTCTTCTTTTTTTCTATTTTATTTTATTTTGGTACTTTTCTAATAAACAATTGCTTATGAATTTCATGTTTTTGTGCAAAAAATTAAATTCATTAGATAAAAATTTTTCTTCTCTGTTAGTTCAAATAATTGTTTTATTAAACAAATTTTTTATTTTTTTAAGACCTTCAAATTCCTTATATTTTTAAAATAGCTTTAATTTATGAACTACAAAAGATATCCAACTCATAAGAATAAGGTCATAACTAAATAATAAATAATATCTATTTTTTGTTTTGAAATAAAATATTCATTTATTACAAATATCAACATGAACTAACTCAAGAGACTACATAACTTTCTAATACTTAAGAATGATGATTATTGGCGCTTATCAAAAATATAACTTTCACACTATAATCAATATTAAAAATAAAAAAAATGTCATTCAATATTTTTTATTTTATAACTTATATCTAACAAAATACAAATAATCATTATAATGATATCACAACTATGATTTATTCTTAACCTTTACTACAAATACATTACTTTTAATTTGAAATTTTTTTATTAAAAACACCTCATTGCCATTCATCCTAAAATATACAAAATAATGTCGTTATATTACTTATCTAATACTTAATGAACCACAAGCTAAAAATTCAAATACTAAACAAATATCATGAACCAATTTTTTTTTCGTTTATCCTTCGCCATGATTTGAAAATGTGTTTTGACATATATTCTTTGAACTTAAGTCTATATTCATATTCACATAAAAATTTCTAGACTTTGAAACTTCAAAAAGTCCACTTCATTGTAATACTTGAAGTTCAATATAAAAGTTAAATGAAATTCAAAACATTGTTTCAAGGCGGCCTTGGTTTACACATCCTTTACACCTCTATAAAGGTAAAATATTAATTAACTCAAAATCTTAATCAATAATTATTGGCCTCATACATCGCATATATATCTTTAACGATTTGGAAACTAATCTGAATGATAAAAGGGAAGCTAAGTAAAGATATAGGTCCTAAAAAAAATGTGATCCCAGGTTGCTGAAATCGATTGGACTTTCCGAAGTTCACTACAATGCTTTCCTTCCCCTAATGTTCTTACCACCTTGCCTTTGTCGCTTATTTTTCTCTTGACGGGAACGAGCTACTCTTGCTCTTTTGGTAGCAAGCGGCATTGCTTCTGAGTGTTGCTTCTGGTTGTTGCTTAGCCCACCAGTCTGCTTCATTACCATGCTTGTACTAGGTCACCTTTGGCCACACAAAGCTGTCCTGCAAAAATTGCAACATGTGAAACATAAAGGATTAACTAACTGGAATCTTCATCATGCAATATACCCAATAAAAACTTTAGAAATTTGTACAAGTCACAGAAAATATGTTGATATTGTTTTTGAAGTATAAATTACTGAGTTCAAATTTATGTGATCAAGAGAAACATAATAATATTGGAAAGATATAATGTTTTTGAAAGTTGCAAAAAGTTTAAGACAAGAGACATCAAGATGAAATAGTTTAAATGGAAATGAGTTTTTACCAAAGTAACATTAACCATGTCCTCAAAAGGGAGGGTTCAATGTTATGGCGTAGCATTAGTCTTCTTAAAAAAGTAATTCAAATAATTTTAAATTGTAAAAAGAGTACAATTATGTTTTTCACTAGAGAATTTAAAATTATATCACTTTGTGCTATTTGGTTCAAGATCATAATCAACATATCAATTAAGAAAATTGTCCACCTATCCAAAATCAAATGATTATTTAAAGCACATGGCAAAGGAAAAGCTTTACCAAAAAAATCAAAAGTTTTATTGCCCTGACCCTAACGTCTTTTTAGCTCTCTTTCTTGGTTAAAACAATCCATTCTGATATTCAATTATGTCACCCTTTATCAAAAAAAACTTCTTTATTACAAAGCATGAGCATCACAAAGCATAAATGGTCAAACACTGGCAATATGAATATGCCTACCAGTCCTAACAAAACCTTACCAGATAGAACATCAAGCAAACTTCTGCAACTTAAATGCATGGAATTAACTCTAAAAGATGGTGCCTCAAGTTATGTCCCAACAATTTGTATAATAAATCCAATATACTTGAAGAATATCCAAGTAGCAAAAAAATTTTGCAACATTACCACCATAATCTTTAAACATCATTACCACTTAAACTACATTTTTATACTCATATATTTAATTCAAAAGCCTTTCTAAAGCTTTCCTACACATTTAAACAATCCAATTATTTTAGAAGAGGATTCAAATAGATCTCGACAAATGAAAAATTCCATGAAGTACAAATACTGTTAATGAAGGTATTATATCCTTGTCAAACTCTCAAACTTGGGCTTCAAGATCATGTATTAGAAGTGCCATGTTGCATTACTAATCTAAATTTGCAAAAAGCACAATCTCATATCCTCCACAAAATTCTAGGATGTATTGCGCATTATTTTAACAAGTGTCTAGCACTCTTCCTAACCCTAAAAAGGGTGCATGATTGACAAGCATCAAAATAATTTGTGTTTCATGGAAAATAGAAATGTTGCATGATGATTGATGTCATTCAAACATTCTTAAAGAAAAAAGCTCTAATCATTATAGGTTAGAATCTTTATGCATAATATGCACACTTATGCATAAATTTTTTATAGCATTTTTTTGTAATTAAAAGTAAACTATTATTATTATTTGTATGCTAAAGTTAATGATTTTATACTTATAAATAGTTGACTGTTTTAAATGCAATACAAGTGATATTTTATGAGTGTGTAACCCTAATTGTGTGTATTCATAGTTCTCTCTCAACATAATGCATAGTTCTAGTCACTTCAAAATTGCAACCATTTAAAAAAATCATTTTATTAGTAGGTTACATTAAAATTGTTTACTTTGTGTTTCATATAATTAGAATAGACAACCAAAAGGGTGTATTCATATGTTCATATAAACTTTTGTGGTTATTGTAATAAAGATTTTTTAAATTGCATGGTCCTTGTATTTTGTACATGTTGCATAGGCAAAAGAATGCTCAAAGGTTTCTTATCTCATACATTTTTTTTACTACTCATAAAGTCAACATGGTCATGCTCATTAACATTTATTAAGTTGATCATTATTCTAATCGAAACCTATTTTTGAAGTAATAGTTTTGACACATTTTAGTCATTTTTTCTTTTATCATTACTATTACCATCACGCAAAAAGTATAAACCACCTCTAATATAATAAAACCAAAAGTGCCCTATGCAATCTTATAGATATTAACAAAGCTTGTTGTTTCACAAGTCGAGCGCATGGATCTAACTCATTGCCTCATCCAAACAATGAAAATTGAGCTAAATCTAAAACATACTAGATGAACCATCTTAAGTAGGCCCAACAAGATTATGCTTAAACCAACTAAAAAATTCAAGTATATCTTAATACTCAATTATAAGGTAAACTCTGAATTCATGTTTTCTCATCTCCTATTTTTTGCTTCTTCTGCATATATATAAATATAAAAAAATGTAGACAAAAACGTAGCTAATTTGAGTAATTTTAACAAATTTTCTTCAATTATGTACACAAAAATAGATATTCTACAAAAGCATTATCGTTGCATAGATGAGAAATCATAAATGAAAGTTAGAATATGTTACATGCTTTTTATAACAACAACAAAATTCAATTCAATACAACACAATCCCACTACTTTTTAATACTCATCCATTATATATTAAAAAATGTGGTGTTGTATTTTTTCTAAATATTTGATCATATTTTGTATTTTAATGCATTTGAAAAGAAAAATGTGTCTTATTTTGTTATGTAGGCCTTAGTCACTAGGTATGTTGATCACACAATATAACAAAAGCTTTCCACAATTCCTTCAACATGTTTGAATTAGATTATAACCATCCTATAGATTTTTCTATTTTTCTAAATTTATATTAGAAATAATGAAATCTCCCATTTTTTATATTTTAGTATAATATAATAGTAATCCTTAGTAATTATACTCTTCTTGGTTTTATTAAAAATGAATTCCATGTTCAGTTAAACATAATAAAATAACCTTTTCCTTAGTGCTATCAACAAAAACATCATCAAAAGTAAAAATAAGAATGCACCATTGTGAATATAGAACCAATGCAAAAAATTACAATAGAGAAACCTTTAATCAACAATACTTGAATGAACATGTGCATCATTACTTTTATATGCATGTTTTCATAACTTCGATATATCTAATGCCAAGCTTTTCCCTATCACAAGGCTTTTCAAAACACTATTATTGGACTTCTATCATTTGTATTGTAAATATCTTCATCAAACCCCTTAGCAAGTGAATGGTCAAAAAAATTTATCTTGTAGACACACGACCAAATTGAATCCACATTATATTAGTTTTGGGTCATAATTTAAGCTCTTTGAATGATAAACATCACTTTTGAAAACTAACATCATTGAACTTATGGAATCATACCTTACCTTTTAGCAACCTTTGTTCTTAATTTCTTTTCCTTTTTTCTCTTTTCTAAATATATTAAGAATAATCATTGCCTTTTTTTCACCTTTTTTTAATGGCCATTATCATCATACATATTATTGTAACATGTTTTACACATCTATAATAAAATCATGATCATATGATGCTTAGTAGAATATAAGCAAACACAAGAAATACAAGCATGAATGTCAATCATCTTTGAATTTGATAGATTTCAATTCATTACTTATTATAGTTGCCAAGCATTATAATTATAATACTAAGTATATATAGATGTATAAGCTTGCTATCTCAATTCCTGTTGTAAAGATCTCCCCTTAAAAAAGATATCAAATTATGTGCCTTTATATGATCCATATTTCCTTCATTTTAAGTATTTTACACTTACTGCAATATATATTTTCTAATTCCCAAGATTATTTCTCAATTCCCTTGACTAGTTCAACTCTTTCCAATAATTTAACAACACTTCTCTCCCTCCTCTTCTCTTTAAGCTGTCAGCCACGATCAAAATGTTTTAATTTTATTCATAATGCCCGCATCATCAATTGTCATCCTCTCATATACTAAATATCTCGTCAACAATTACACCTCTTCAATTTAGTGACTTCTTGCCTTCATATCGCTTGGAATTTAATAGTTTTGCAAAAAATTAGATTACTGTCATTTCAATTTTGTTAATACAATAAAGTTTGGAAAATTAAAAAATAAGTTTTAATCAAAATTAGGAAATCAAAAGATTTCTTGCTTTTTTTAAATAATTTAAACTTCAAAAGTTTAGTGGTTAATTTTGTATGATTCTTCTTGACAAACTCCACCTGTTTGCCAAATTTCATATTTTTTAATTGTATTTAATATTTTTTAATAATTTAACCAATCCTAAAATATTTTGAAATCCTTATTAACTTTTGGTTCAATCACTATCACGCCTACCTTTTTAGACACAAAATTTTTACTATGTTTATGCTTGTAAATTCAATGCCTTAGTAAAATTTCATAATTTTGTGAGTTTATGTAATAGTTTTAATTACTTTAAAACCTTTTCAAACTCATAAGTTAATCCGTATAAATCTTTGATCTTCTATTTTAATAATCAAATGATTTTTTTGTCAACATATGATCATTATATTCAAATAATTTATTCGTTTTATTTCTTAGTTTGTCTCTTTCTTTTTAGGGGTTGCTCCTTTAGTCGTATACAACTTTTGAATAATATGAAATGATACTTTAAAGTTTTAAAAAATACTTTAAAATTCTAAATAATTAAAAATAACAATAATTCAATGTTCTTTATATTTTGGATATTATAAATCTTCTCTTCTTAAGATCATAAATCAAACCTATGATTATGATTTTTTTATTAATTTAAGCACATGATAATTTAAAATATTAAAATATTATTCAAATAATTGCCCTCATGTTATGGATTTTACAATCAAAGGGAACGATAGATCATGCTCTATCTTATTTAGTAGTTTGTTACTTTTCTGTTAAGTTGTTAGTTTTTGTATTTTTGTAGTGATTTAAGAACTTACCTTTTGAAAGAATGTTAAATTTTTAATATTGATTTTGTTATAATTTTCAAAATATAAAAATGTATATTAGTTTCACTATGATTTTTAAAAATGATCATGCTAATGGTTTTTTATTTAAAATAATGTGTTTTCAAAATCAAAAGATAGAGAAAGAAATGACATGAGCCATAATTACTCTGTGACATTTTGAGGAATGTCATTTGATTTAAGTAATGCTAGAGCTATTTGTTAAATGATGATTGATTTTATCTTCTAAAGTTAGAGATGCAAAAATTTAGAATGTTATGTAAACAATCTTTAATAAAAATTAGATCTTTAAAGACATGTAAGAAGTGTACCATGAGACTAAATAATTTGAAAGTAATTTTAGCACTTTATTGAGAAAGTTTTTAACTTCATGGTAAAAAAAAAGGAATCTAAGTAAATCTAGACATGGTAAAGGATTTGATAAACATTCGTTCCTAAAAAGCTCATCGAGATGCTCAATATCTAGTTAAAAAAATAATCAGGTTCACCCTTTTTATTTTCAAGGATGGACAAAAACTTCAACAATTCATCAAGCTACTCTACAATTCGTTTAGACAATAGTAAATCGAACATTGTTAAAAGGCTTTCTAGAGCTTAATTGTTACTTATCTTAGCCTCCTATCTTGAGCAATCTAGTCCTTAGGGAATCTTTATGTATATATATCTAATTGCTTCAAGTTTGATAATTAAATCTACCTTAATTCAAGAGAATAATGGATTTCAACAACTAATCTATTATGTTACTCTCACTCAGAAAGATGTAGAGCTAAGATACTATCTTATAGAGCATCTAACCCTAACTTTATTTATGTCAACCTATCAGTTATACCAATATTCACATCATAGATGTGATAATCGATAAACCCATGAGGCACATCCTTCAACCAATAGATGATATAAATAGTTTGCAAAAGTGGGTAATTAAGCATAATGAGTTTGAACTTAACTTCATTTCCTATTTGTTTGTGAAATCTCAAGTTCTTAAAGGTTTTCTAATGGAGAGAAACTCTTTTGATTTAAAACCTAAGACCCTTATAAACTTTTAACAACCTTTTTTGATGGAGCTTTCATGTGTGAGTCTTGTAGTATTAGTTCAATCCTTCTTAGCTCTTAGTAAGTAAAGCTTAAAGGTGGTATCATAATTGTTTTCATTATCACCAACAAACAGGCTAAGCATGAAGCCTTGATTGCAAGTCACTAGTTTTCTTCTGGGCAACAAATGAAGCACTTAAAAATCTTTAGTTGTTTCGAACTAACTAATAAGTAGTTTCTTATTAAAAAGTAAAGATTTACACTAAAATCCTATGAACACTAGCTTGGCCTCTTCTCCAAAAGTATGATACTATAGATCTATTTTTTATTCATTGAGAACAAAATCAAGAAGTGGATCTACTAGTCGATAATAGAGATTCTAGTGAAGACTTTTCTCATCCTAAGAAGTTGATTATTGAGTTACTAAATCGCCTAGTTCTTCGACCTAAAAGGCCTTCTTAGTAATAAATCACTATGAGACTTATCTAAAGTTTTGGATTTTAACCCTTATAAAGTTAGATGTAAAAAAGGTCAAGTGATACATTAAATAAAACTTTGGTTGATTAACAATATTATCAAAAATCCTATCTCAAGTCATACACAAATGTGTTCATCTATGACATTTAAAATTTTACATCAAGCTAACAGTTATGTTTTAAAAAATCTTAGTAACTAAGACAACCTTAGATATGTTTGACATATTATAAAAATAATTATATTATTTTGAAACCATAATTCTTAGATGAAATCATTTGAGAGCATAAAATATTGAGCATTTCACTAAGTGAAGGAAAAATGCAATCTCTTAAAACTTCTCCAAACATCCTTAATCATAAATTTAACATGTCACACTCCCTCTTGGTTGACTTTATAAGAGCCCATCCATTACACATGGTCGTATCTGAAATGATGAGCTAATTACCCATCACTACGATGCTTTAAAGCTTTTTTTAGTGGTACCACCAAGGAGAAATAATAGTAATAATAATAATAATAAGGATAAGCTTGGCAAACCCTTTTCTCGCATAAACTCTCTTATAAATAGATTGAGGATGATCTTGAGGAGAGAGAACAAAGTGATGATGCATATATGATGTTGGACATATGTCAATGAATATGAGATATTAGATATTTTGTAATCGATAATGTTGTGAGAATAAGCTAGACAAAATTAATGAAATTATATTAAAAATATTTGTAACACTTTAATAAGAATTATTATATTATTATACTTCTTAGTTTCATGTATTGAAAATTGAAAGATAAAATCAAAGTTTTGATTATAATCAAGTGCAATAGACATCAAAATCAAGCAATGATACCAATTGATTGATATTATTTTAATAAGATGAATGAGATATTTGTGACAATCAAGTAAAGAAAAACTCTTTAATTAGTGCATTGATATTTGTGACAATCAGGTCAGACAAAATCTTTTGATTGGGCACTATTAATAATTTGTGACAACCAGATAATGCAAAACCATTTAGCTAAGCACCATGTATTAATATTATTTTTAATAATTGAGTTGGGAAAACCCCTGATACTAGTTATCATTCTAGGTGTATCTTAGTTGTATATATTGATTTTCATATGTAAGCTTAACGGAAATGGCAAAATAAGAGTTTTCATTATAATAAAGTTTACAATTAAATGGATAGTTAGGAAGTAATAAGCCCATTAAAAAGATCACAAAAATCTAGAATAAATTATATGGGATATTTTAATAACAAGACATTTTTATTGTTATACTTGATATAATAATGTGATACTTGATAACATTCTTATAGTTTATATGAAGCATGATGCCCCCATAATTGGATGGTTTACTCTCATTCTTAATTTTTATTATAAAGTCTCATGCACTTGCTTTGCTTACATTCTCATAACACTATATTTATTATTGTACTAATTGTTATGATTATATGAATATTTTTTATTGATTTATATGAAGTGTCTTTTGAAGATATCTTACACATTCTTAGCTTCTTTGAATGTTACATTAACATGAATCATTAAAGTTATATCAATTAAAAAATTAATTATAATATGTTTTGATAACATGGATTTTTGGCTTGAAGTTATTTTTTTGACATAATAAGTCTATGGTAGACTTCCCTCTTATTATTCAATATTTTCTAAAAAGGATAATTTAATATTTTCATATGTATATATTAAGGACACCATTGGTCCCAAAGAGTATGGATGAAAAGTAGTGAGAAAAAGAGTGTTTAAAGAAAATTGAGTGCTTATGTATCTTTTTAATTGTAAACTCATTTTTTGATCAACAAAATAATTTTTTGTCATATATATATATATAATTATCTTTGGTAGAAATAAATAATTAATAATAAGAATTAAGCCCTAGTGAACAAAGAAGAGGAAAAAATGTTTAAGAAACTAAGGCCATCACACCATCCTTTAGAAGTTAAAGATATGATCAAGTTGATCCATTCAAGAGAGTGTGATGGATGTGACTCTAACTATAAACTTGCCATGAAGATTGTAACAAGGTTTTTTTACCAATAATGAAAAAAATATTACTTTATTTTCCAAAAGGTGCAAAGGGTGTCAAGTTCATGCTCCCCTTTCATACTAATTATTCACAAAGATGGAAGAAATAATTATTTATTGGTTCACTATTTGACTATGGTATGAATTTCCATTTTTTATTTCCAAATGCCAGAAATGGATGGAGGTTCCTTCTCTTGGTGGTTAACAACCATTAAAAATGGATCAAAGTGAAGCTACTTATTGGCAAGACTATTAATAAGATTTAAAGTTTTCTTTAGGCAAACATTTATAATAGGTTTAATATTTCCATAGCAATTGTTACAAATGACACAATAATGTTCCAATCTAAAGAATTTCCAGATTTATGCAAAATGTATGGTTGGTTTTTTAAGTATGCCTCAACTTCTCATCCTCACATAGATGGAAAAGCCAAAGCAATGAACAAAGATATCTTAAAAATTCTAAAGCCTCGTCTTGATGATAAAAATGGTGGGTGGGTAGGTGAACTCCTCGACATATTGTGAGCGTATTGAACTACACATTCTGCAACACGTCAAGTTTTTCTAAGGATTCAAAGCTACATTCACTATCGAGGTCAATCACTTAACAAGTTCAAAAGCTTGAACTTGAAACTAGCACATCAAAAGTTGGACCTAATCAAGGAAAAGTGTCTTATAGACCATGTAAAGAAACTAAATATAAAGTAAAGTATGAAAAAATATTACATATTAAGAATTATCCTTTTAATGTCAAAGATTTTGTTTTTAGACAATATAATTCTTAGACAATATAAGAGCTCTCAACACTAATAAAGCATCCATAAGCTTGCTCCAAACTAGAAAGAATTGTACTTGATCAAGCATGTTCTGGGACCAAATGTCTATCAACTTCATAAAGAGGAAGATGTTTAGCTCCAACAATCAAAGAGTAAGGATCACTTAAAAAGGCTCTATATATGCTAAAAGTTACACACTTTTCGTCTTGTGCTAATATCAAAGGTATTATTTGACTTTCCCTAAAGTTATCAATAAAATTTCATACTTAGCATCATGAGTTTACATTCTCAAGATTTTGTTAACTTAAACGAAGCCAACTCTCTTTGTTTAATTATAATATTTGGATATCTTAAGAACTAATAAAATTGTACTTTAAAAGTACAAACTTATTTGAGGGCTAACTAAAAAAATTTTTATCTTAAAAGAGGTCATCTCTTGAGCTAATTCATCAATCAAAAGTTATTGATGTCCTCTATCAAATTCCAAATTACTTGGGTTTTTATTTCTTTTAGTTGAAAATCAACATAAATATTCTCACTTGACATTGACAAATCAACTATTTAAGATAATTACATCTAGTTTGTAGTCGAATATACTTCATCCTTACAAGTCAATGTTAGTGATGATCATTCAATAATTGATATTCTCTTAAGACATGAAAACCTCATGGAAAATCCATTTATTGTTAAGTTTCTTAACAAAACATTATCAAGTATGGATCATCATTCGAGATATGAAATTCTATCAAGAAAATATAAGTCAAATCTATGTGAGTGTACTTAAATCTTAGGCCTTGAAATTTTTTAGTCAGACCATATATCATCCAAAAGCCTAGTCTTGCACTAATATTAAGCCCAAACCTACTTAAAAAAATCCTCCAGTGTGTTACAATAACTCGAAACATGAAATGTTCAGGAGGCGATCCATATTTAGATATTATAGAGCTAGTTGTCAAGTTCTTTTGATGTTTATGTAGATATTTATATTTCATATGTTAAAAAGCCATGAGAATAGGCCCAATAAAAGTTATTAGCATTATCAGTCCTAATCATTTCTTTATATTAAATGGTTTTTGAGTAATGCTCAACTAATAAAAATGCAAGTGCCTTTTCATTACTTGAAAAAACCATTTCAGCTTGCTTTTCAGATCATTTGAATCAAATTTTGATTGAGTTAGACATCTATGTGAACTTTTTATCACATGGATCTTCATCACCATTCCATAGTAAGCATGCTTTGAGAAGCATAAAACTTACTTTGTCTTTTTATTTCCTTCATTATTGTTCCATTATGTGAAGGCTACAAATGGCAAAAACAATTCTTCCATTCCTTCCAAATTTCATCACAAAATTATTGTATGGAGGTTGAGAGTTTTTTCCTTTTCATGTTATCTTGTTGCAAAGTGAAAATCTTATTTATAACTTCTAAGTACCAAAGTATTTCCCCTTTGATTATACCATTCACTTGGGAAAAAAGTTTGTTTCATGTTGTGCAGTTTTGACTTGTCATTTACTCTCTCTCCTTTAAACATGAAACTCACTCTTGGAGATTGGATTCTTCTATTTAATTCTTTTACCTTATGCTTAAACTTTTAACTAAAACACCAAAACTTAGAATCTTTTCAAGTAAGATAGCTCATTACTATGAGTAATATAGCTCATTGCCATGACTCTGTCTTCGACAAAAATAAGCAATAAAAAAGGAATAATAAGATAACTAATAGGACTTAACCAATTGCAGAGATCAAGAAAATATCAACCTTCAAGAACTATGAAAGCATGCATTGCAGATAGCATTAGCAGTTTGATCATCAAACCATACTTTTCGTTGATGAAGATCACACAGTACAACAAGTGACCTCCTCGCCCTTAGTTCTTCCTCTCCCTTCAAACAAGAAATCATATTTCAGTTATTATAATCAACAAAACTAAGCAAAATCAACAAAAATAAAGTATATATGCATCACACACCTGTAGTAATGAGAAAAAAAAATTTGAAGCTTCCTATTTTTTGCTTCATGTCTATGTTTTTTGTTCATGTGCCGAATAAAATGCATAATATAAAAAATATAAATTTTTAGAGGATTCGATCACTAATGATCTGAAGGTCCATAAATAATTCAAGAGGCGCATTCAACTCAACAATATGACTATACAAATAAGCAAAACGTAATTAAAAGCATAAACTTTCAAAACAAACACGAAAAATCAATAACATGCTAGAGAACTTAAATTTTTTAATAATCATTGGAACAACATAACTCTTGCAATACTAAATAGTATTAAGAAAACAAATTCAACTTTGGTTGTTTTAAGATCATTTGGTTTAAGCCCATAAACTTTCATAGCTTTCATCTAGGCATTTGAAGTTGGTAAAATATTTCACATAGGCCATTTCTCTTAGCTTATAGCATATACTTAAAAACCCCACTTATCCATCTCTCCTTCCCAATACTTTCAGTTGACCTCTAGGCAACTCTATGGTGTATCTTTCCATTTATCCTGGATGCCTCCCAACCATCTATTTCTATGACTTGTCCCTCTCCATTGTCCTCAAGGTAGCCAACCCATGGCACTGTATGTCCAAAATTGTGTTAAATCTAATGTTTAGGACTTCCAAGAAGCAATGTGTTATATTGTCTAAATATACTAACAGATTAACAAAGATGGTTATATCAACAATGAGTTAATTGAAAAAACTAAGGATTCCTACAACATCATGCATGTATACGTATAAAGAAATAATTTCAAAAAGCTAGAATTAAATCATAAATTTGACTATCTTAGTTAACATCATGATTTATGAGAAGATAAACAATACTATTATTCAACAAATTAGGCACATTGTTAGAAAACTAAGGTATTACCAATTTTAGGATTCAAACTTCAATACTCAAGTAAGAATTGACATTGAAATGAGTAGTACAAATTTGGATAAGTCTATGAAAGATAATATAATGAATGTTTATTATGAGATTAAAGAGCTTAATGAAGAACATAAAATGGTTGTAACAGTTTCTTATTATTACTTCAAGGAACAAAAAACATTTTCTTAATTCTACAAGAGAATCATCATGAACTTAAATTAATTATTTATTATAATATTTCCCTCACATGCTCAAAAAGGCATTAGAAAAGGAAAAAAACCAGCATTAAACAAATTGAAATTATGAAAAACATGTATAACAAAGCAAGAATGAGTGTATAAGGCGACTTTATGTTAATAAGGTATTAGAATAGAATAAAACAAAATTAAAATTTCATATATTTAAAATAATTTCGGACGCCTAAGGAGAACATATTAAAGATTTCTTAATTACAATCAAATTTCATTATGGCTATGCTTTAAGTCCTTGGATGTGTTCGTAAACTTAATTTCAAAAATGTTTTTTGCCTGTGCACCAAAAGCATCAAAAACATTTTGAAAATTTCTCACAACTCCCTTTGTTGCACATAAAAAGATAATGCTTCAGAAGTGCTTTTGTAGTACTTCTTTCATCAATGTTTCTGACAAAATAAGCAATGAAAGGTAGCTTCAATTTTACACTAATTATTGACGTAATTATGAAATTCAACATAAACAATTAATATGCATTTTGTTAGTAATTTAATTCCAATTGATAAAACTAAGTAAAGAGATAAAGCAAAACTGAGACTAAGCAAATAGATAAAACAAAACTAAGTTTATGAACAATGACTTTGAAGTTTAAATGGTATCGCATTTTTAGTTCTTATAAAAAATATTTGGAATTAATATTTAGACAAGTAATTCTAAAAACATATTGATTGTCTTAAACAAAAGAAACAATACAAAATTTATTTATTTTGAACCTATACTTCAAAATGATAGAGAAATTAACAATAGAAGTCACTAATATGATCTAAGCATTGAACAAATAAGATGAAAATAAAACATACTTCTTAGTGTTGTGTTATCAAAATATCACACTCAAGAATAAAGGCAAAATTATAAGATTACATGGTATCAAATGTCAATGTGTGAGTACAAACACACAAATAGAATAATTGTTATAGAGAAAAGCTTTAAAGTTTGAAGAGTAACTTACTATAAAGTAGAAGATTGGCATTCTACCAATTGAAGACAATTCTAAAGAAAATCCATCTAGATGGTTTGGTTATATTAAGAAGTTTACTTTGTGATTCTATAAGAGAAGTAGATTAGTGAAATCTTTCCTGTAAAAAAGTAGAAAATATAGAACAAAAAAATGACTATTGACTATTAGAAATGGATTTAACAACTTTGGAGCCAGAAGAAAAGCAATTAATGAATAGAAAAAATACCATCTTTAAATCAATGTATTTGACCTCAATTGATGTGTTAAAGGACTTATTCTTGTAATTATAATAACAGAATATGAATTTAGTGTTTGCAACCTAAACCTTTTTAATATAAGAATCTAGCAAAAGAAATATATTGCCTCACAAGAAATAGCTAAGATTCTATAATTAAGAAATCATGGGAAAAACGACTGTTTTGTTCTTTATAGAGGAAAATCAAACTTTTACCTTGATCAACAATTAGAAAGGCCAAATCAAGTCTAACAACTTATCAACAATTATAATCTTTTCTTAAAGCTCAATGAAGTGGAAGTTTCCCATTTTCTCCAATGCCCAGTTCAAAATATAACTTTAACCAGTATAAACAAAAGATATTTCCACCTATTAAAATGCTGAATAGAAATATGTTGAATAATTGTCACCCTCCAAATTGAAGTGTACCAACCACTATAACAAATTTGTCCAAAAAATAAATAAAATAAAATAATGAACCTTCTTTATTGATAAGGAGGATGAAATATTGTGATTGATTAGAACGAAGGGAAGCCGGGAAGGTCTGAACATCGAATTGAAGGAGATGAGAGACAAATGGGGAAATCCAGCGAGGTGTCAGGAATAATATGGGGTCATGCGAACCAAGAACATCGTGAGGTCTCCTAGTTTCTTCGAGACCACCGGGTCCAACGATGAACTGAACTCGGATTGCTGAAGGAAGAGATGCAGGGACGATTCGAAGAGGCTGTAGATAAGGAGAAGCTCCGCCTCGTATCCTTCTGGGTCAGGCTTCATCCTGGATTGAAGCGGAGGAAGGCTCAGCCAATCTGCTACCTTTCCAGATGCAGAGAAGGAATCTAGTAAGAGAAGGTTCGCCACCGTCACCAGGTCTACACATCAATTGACAAAACCCTAGTCAAAGGGAAGCTCAAAAGAACCAAGCTAAGGAGCTTAGGTGGTTTCGTGATGGCAAATGTTTAAATACAAAAGATAATTACTATATATTAATAATTTATTAAACAAAAGAAGAGAGTATTGTTTTGAATATCATTGGTAACATTAAGATTACTATATGCGTTAGTACGGGATTAAAAATTTTAAAATAATTTAACAAAATTAAATTTAATAATATATTTAATTAAAAGATTGGGTTATTATTACTAAATTTTTGTAACAATAATATTTTTTATATTATTATTATTAAAAATAATATATCAATAAACACGTCTTTAAGGATAAAATTTATTATAATTTTAAAATGAATAAATGTGCATCACAATTTTTTGTCATCAGTCTGCAATATAGTTATATGATAAATAATAGAGATGTAAAGTTTGAGAATCTTTTCATAAAACTAAAACTCTTGATATTCATTTACTTAATGTTAGAGTCTTAGGATTCAACAACATGAGGTTGGACAATTAAGAGGTAGATGTCATCGCCAGCAATGCGATCGCCTAAGGAGGTAATGCACATGGTTCATCCTTCTCGTACCCATGTCTTGTGCATTAATCATAAACCACCATTGCCCTCAAGACAATGCTTCTAGCAATGTTGGCACCTAAGGAGGTAAGTGTAAAGTTTATTGACAATGTCTTGTGTCACCACATGCAACACAACCTTCAACGAAATAAAAGAAGAAAGATATATTTGGTCATTCTTTGTAGATGCACAAACTCAAATAGTAAGTGACAGTTAGGGTTTAATTGAAGGCAATAAATATGCCTACTTTAAGAACAAACACATTTCTTAAGAGAAATAGAATTTTAGTTTATTCTCCTGGTTTTTCTTGTCCTCCTTTGTGATTGTCGACCTAAGAGACCCCAAGTTATTACTTAATGTTTTTTATAATTGCATTCAATAAAGATTTTTACTAAGTTTTTGTTGATGCCCTTGTTCATAGCTAACTTGTTCATCAGGAATACTATACCCAATCCCATTGTATCATGGAATATAATTTTCATATATAGTTTTTATCATTTCATTAAATGTTTCATTTTGATTTTTTATATATTATAATGTAACTCTAAATCTCATTTCATTTGACATTTACATCACATTGATTTGGTTACATTACATTTCTTCAATATATCACATTTCTACTTTAATATATATTTCCTTTACATTAAAATTATAATTTATTATGATTTATCTTTATTTACTTTGGTAGTGTAAAGTTTTTCTAAACTAGTTTTGATCAAGAAACAACACACATCTTTGCATTCGTTTTCATGAGCTCTATCAAGTGAATTATTCATTTTGATATTTTAAAATATTTTTTAAGAATTTTGGTAAACTTTACCAAATTTTTTGATTCATATATGATTCGACTATTGAGTATGTTACACTTGACATCCTAACTATCTTGGAGACTAACTTTGTCGTACAATTTATATCATTGTTTCAAGTTTTCACTTAGATTTTCATGTATTATAATGATACTCTAAATAACCCTCGTAGGGCCTTCACATCGATTTGCTTTTATTATATATATATATATATATATATATATATATATATATATATATATATATATAATATTCAAAAAGTTATTTATTTTTGTTTTGTAAAATAGTTTTTACTTGATATTTTGGTATTCCTAAAAAAATATTATAATTCTTACATAATTTGATAATCATGAAAGTTATACTCATTCTCTTGTGTATATTGGAATGCAACTTTTTTGCAAACTTTATCTCTCATGCTACATTCATATGTTCTTGTTTTTCTTATATTATATTGCTTTAATTTGTATCATTATAAGTTTAAAAATTATTTACTTAATAATAAAATAATAGCTTATGACTATTTATGCTCTTTTTTTTTTTTTTTTTTTTTTTTTTTTTTTTTTTTTTTTGATATATCTTAATATAAAATATGAGGTCTGATTAAGATGAAACAAAAGTCAATAAAGTCGAATTCATGGGCACCATCTAATTAAAAATTCTTTTTTTATTATTTTAAAAAATTTATTTTCGATCATTTTGGCACTCTTTACGAGGTATTTTATTTTCTACCTAATTTGACAATTAACAATGTTACTTCAACCACCAAATCAACTTGAAATTAAATGTTCCTATACAATTTATCTCAATTCTTTAAATTGTTTACTTTGATTTTCTTACATTTCTATGAAGCTCTAATTCTTCTCTCTTGTAACCTTACATCACTATAGCCTTGTTGTATTACATTATTTTAATTTATCTGACCTTAGCTTTAACATATATTTACATAATATTAAAATAATTATTAATTATTACTTTTATTTAATTACTTTGGTAATTTCAAAAAATTATAAACTAGTTTCAATGGAGATGAAAAAATACCATTATTGTCATCTTATAGAGTTCCACTCAATTAAAATTTAATTTCTTATCATTTTAAAAAAAATTATTTTCAAAGTGTTTATATGCTTTGCAAGTCATTTAAATCCAAACCTCATGTGATAGTCAATGATACTGCACTAGATCTTCTTAAAATGTTGGATCACAATTTTTCTATAATATTTATCACTTTTCCATAAATTTTTTTATTTGATTTTGTTATATTACTTATTAACTTTACATCTCCTCTAATGTGACCTTTTAGTCACTTTTATTAGTTGTAATACATTACTTTAATTTAACACATTTCAATTATAATATATATTTACTTATTATTAAGATGATACTTTATTATTATTTATGCTTATTTGTTTTTGTAATTCATATTTTCTATAAAATTATTTTTGAACGAGATCAAATAAAGTTTTTTTTATTTGTCTCCATATGTTCTATCTAATTAAATATTTATTTTAATATTTTTATATATTTTCATTTTATTTTTTTCATATTTTATAAGATATTTTTACTCATACTTGATTCGATCATTGAGGATGTTATGCTTGATCTCCTTAATACCTTGGAGGATAACTTTACCATACAAGTTTTTTTAAATAATTTAGCTCATTTGATCAAAGATTTTTCTTTAGTTTGGATATACTATTATGAAACTCTAACTCTTCTATGGTGTGGCATTTACATAATTTTTACTTAGATATTATAAATTGTTTTAGTTTATCTTATTTTAGCTTTATTATATATTTATCAAATATTAAAATGCTAATTTATTATTATTTACACTTATTTAAATTGTTATTTTATAATAAATCCAAACAAGTTCAAATTGAGACATATCAAACATCATCACCTTTCTAGTTTAATAAGTTTTATAAATGTAAATATTTTTTTATCCATGGTTTTTGCATTCTTATTAGATATTTTGATCCTTAATAGGTTGTTGCACACATCTTCCATAGTATTTTTTAATGCAACTTTTTCGAAATAATTTGTCTTTTCATAAAAAAAATATTTTATTATATTATGGTGAAACTCAAATTCTCTACACATGTAAATTTAATATCACTTAGATTTTTTTCTATTATATATTTTTTAATTTATTCCATTAGTATTTTGGAATACAACTTTTCTCAAAAAATTTATCTCATTTCTTGAAATGTTTTACTTTTATTTAGTTATATTTTATGAAACTCAAATTATCCACTCATGTAAACTTAACATCACTTTGATTTTGTCATATTTTTTTGTTGCTATTTATAAACTTTTTGATGTTAATACATATTTACTCTTATTTGTCATTACAATTTACAATAATTCCAAGCTAAGTGTGACAAAGATAAAATAAATATTATTGAACTCGTTTACAAGATATCTATTTTGAATTTTTAATATTTTATTTTCTAAGATATTTGTTTGCATTTTATGATATTCAGATTTGTATCAAATTTTGATTTCTTGAAATGTTTCACTTTTATTTGGTAATATTTCTATGAAACTCAAATTATCCACTCATGTAAACTTAACATCACTTTGATTTAGTCATATTTTATTATTTCTATTTATAAAATTTTTAGCATTAATACATATTTACTCTTATTTGTCTTTATAATTTACAGTAATTCCAAGCTAAGTCTGACCAAGATAAATAAATATTATTGAACTTGTCTACACGAGATCTATTTTATTAAATATACTTTTTTTAATTTTAAAATATTTTATATTCTAATTTTTATTCTCTTTTTCTGACATTTGGATTTGTATAATCGAACACAACTTTCTCGTAAAATTTATCTCGTTTCTACAAATGTTTCATATTGATTTAGCTATATTGTTATGCAACTCGAAATTTCCTATAATGTTGCATATATATCATTTAGATTTTGTTTAGTTACATAACTTTTATTTATATCATCTTTACTTTAATAAATCTTCATTGAATATTTAATAATAAAAGATTATTTTTTGTGATTATTTATATTGATAATTTGTAGAAATATTAAATAAGGCTTGATTAAGATTAAAAAACCTTGTTAGTCTCATCTCACTGAGCTCTCTTTAATTAAATATTTTTAAATATATTTTTAAATTTTTGCATGTTTTAAAATATTTTTTGATTTATACATTACTTGATAATCGAGGATACCATACCTTATAAACTTGGAATCTTAGAATGTAATTTTCTTATATAATTATCTTATTTCTTCAAATTGTTTGTTTTGATTTAGTTATATTACTATATAACCTTAAGTCACCTCTCCTATGAGGATTACATCACTTTGATTTGGTTAGATTATGTTGACTTGAATTATCTCTTTTTTAGTTTAATATATGTTTTCTTAATATTGAAAAGTTTTATTTTTATTATTATTTATTATTTTCTTCTTTTATAACAAAAGTCTTTGGAGTCATTTAAACAAGCTTTACCTAATTAAAATTTCATTTGTGTTTTTGAATCATTTATTTTTAATAGTTTGGCATGCTTTATGAAACATTTCTATTCAAATCTTATTTGATAATCACAGATGTTACACTATCTCCTTAGGTTTTTTTAATGCAACTTTCTTATAAATTTAAATTTTTTTCTTTAAATTTTTTTCTTTATTTTGTTATGTCAGTATCAAACTGTAATCTTCTTTTGTGTGAGGTCTATCTTGCATTGATTTGGTTATATTACATTGTTTCATTTTATCTGATCTTAGCTTTAATATATATTTATTTAAAAAATAAATAATATTTTGTAAATAAATATGTTTATTTTGCTTGATAATGCACAATTGTCCTATACAATTCCTGATCATAATATAATAAATATCATTAGAGTCATCTCAAAGAGCTATTTTCATTTTAATATTTAATTTTATATTTTCAAATGTTTCATTTTCTTGGCTTTTTGAATTGCTTACGAGACATTTTGATTTATATCTTATTTGATGAACCATTATGTTACACTAGATTTCATTTGATTTGGTTATATTATATTTTTTAATTTATCATATTTTAGATTTATTAAATGATGAAATATTAATTTATTATTTTTTTTATAGTTTTTTAAATTGATATTTTTGAAGTAATTTAAAATAGGGAAAGATTAAGAGAGAACAAACTTGTTTATACTCGTCTCGATAAGTTTTGTCTAATTAAATATTTATTTTTTAACTATTCAAAATATTTTGATTTTTAATAGTTTTTTAACTGATTTTATTTGACTTTATTTTATTATATATTTAATTTATCTTATTTTATATTTATTGCATATTTATTAAATTTTAAGTTATTAATTTATTTAAAGAATTAAAAATGTAGAGATTTTTATAAACAAAAAATTGTAAACTATTAAATTTTTTCAGTAACCTGAATTTCTCTGATTTTGGATCCATTAAAGCACTGATGTGTATTTGTTTTATCTCTACTAACTTCATCAAAAACAAAATGGTTAGTGGACGCCCAATCGAGGATCGAGGGTCGATGTAGGCACAGGTTTTTGTTGAAGCACCTAAAAAATCTTGTGTGTATTTCGTTTATTATTGAGAAACATTATTTCATCAATAAAAAAAATTGAAGGTCGAAAAGTTTTTTACTTATTTTTGGAAATGAAAATTTTTTTAAATAAACAATTCACTCATCCCTTGTTATTCGTTATGCCTAAAATGTTTTACAATAAGTTAGACATCTACTTGGTTTTATTGGACATGTTAATTGCCTATTGTAATATAATCATTATGTTGTTTCATATATTTGGCTAAATAAAATTTATTTTGAAGGTTAGGCACATTTTTTCATTTGTTTTGGATATGTGAGCATACCAAATGTTTTGAAACATAATGTATTTATTTAATTTTTTATAGAAAGTACATTTCAAAATTAAAGTATTAAGAAAAAATAAATAAATAGAGGATGTGACACCTGATCCCAAGAAAGGCAAGCTTGGTCACCACAACTTTGCTCCAATCTTATGCAAATCAAGCAACATGATTACATTATTGTACATGTGTTGCAAAGAGACAAAGATGATTGATAATGAAACTATTGATAACAATGAGATTAACAATTGGATTCAATTATTAGACAAGTTAACTAAGGTATTTAATTAAGTAATCTAAAGCATCCAACATCCTCAAGAAGTTGGTTAGTAAGGGCCATATATTTGACACTTACAAGGATAACATACTTGATTGTTAAGACAACCTTATTTAGTTTGGATAAAGGATTATAACAATCTCTTCCATAATCTTTACTATAAAATAAAATTTTTATTTTACTAAACAAAATACTTATAATATTATCTAAATTATCCATTTAGGTACAAGGTCTTAAACTAATACCTAAGCCACCAAACACAAAGTATTAATGAAATAAATAATGTGATGAGCCAATAAGTATCTCAAACACCCTATGCATTCCAATGGAACTATATATTCATATAACATAAGGATAATGTTTCAAGAAATCTCAATATTATTTTTTATTTAATTTTTAGTTAATTTAAACTTATTTAAAATATCATGCCATTACTTAAAATAAAATATATATATTATATTTCTAACATAAACTAGTTCTCATGCTATCTATTTGATTTAATGTATGTACCTTATCATAAAATAAACATATAAAAGATCCACAAAAATTTAAAAACTATGAGCCAATATAATATAAATACTTCTTATTAAGATAACTATGTCATATATAAAATAAACAATATAAAATGGCTTATAAGATATCTTAATTTAAGAATAACTTATCTATTAATTTAATATTATATTTATATTACCATTATAAAACTTTTCTACCTAAATTTAAGGTGAAGATTCTTAATCCACTTTCCTTTTCTTTTAGTTTTTCTACAAAGTCATAAATGCATGCACATGAGTTACTATATAATCTTTAATAATGAAAATATCTCAAATTCCTTAAGATTATATAACCCAAGTATTCTCTCTACTTTCTCTTCTACAACAAAAACATCAACTACATGAATCCCCCATTGTGTTGCACAATTTGCATCTCACTAAATCATTGTTATTAATTCTTCACTTATTATATTATATGACATCTCCATCAAACAGTGTGATTCCTTCAACTCCTTATATATGGTTATCAGAATCCCATCTTACTCTTTGACCTTTATCTAATCAAATTGTATGAGAAGCTCATGGTACACTATGATCGCTCCAATTACGATATGATGAGATTGTTGGACCACACAATAACCATTCTTCTGGAACCAACTTAACTCTAATTGTATTTTATATTCTCTTAATTGTATGATATGTTTAGTAACTCCTTAAACAAATTAGTGATAATCATATTGTATATTGAGTCTAATCATATAGTACACTCACCTCCAAAAAATATCATAAGGCCTAAATTCAATTATATTTTACTATAAGACAACTCTAAACTGCCATAATTAGTTATCATAGAATTCTTAACTTGTACGTTAAAATAAAACCACTAATTCCTTTTTAAAAATGAATAAATTCAATAAAAAATATAATTTCAACTTTCTTTCTATTTTCACTCATTGTAGTAGCTTTCCAGTACGTTCTTCCCCTTCTTTGTTCTTATAGTAATATTAAGTCTCCTTTTTGTCTTCCTTACTACTCCCCTTATGACCAACACAATTTTTTCTTCTCTTTCTTATTGCTCTCTTGAATTGAGACTTTCTTCTTCCCTTTTCTCTTTAGTTTCTCTTTTTCACCTTCTCTTCCTCCATTTTTCTTTCATTAGCTGCATCTCTAAACTATCTAAAAGTTTTAGTAATAACTTATTTAACACCAATCTTATTAAAGATAATTGGCTTAAATTAAAATAATTTATTTGTCATTTCTTTCTACCATAATTTTTCCTAAACCATTAACATGAAAACTTGCCTCATCCTCCAAATCCATGGAAGAGGTAAAAGTGGAATCCGAATCACATTTGGTGGCTTTGAAGGCCTTCGATTCTTCCTTCTACCTTTCATGCTTTAACTTGCTCGTAAATGCCTCTTCCATAAGTCTCCTAGTCATCTCTATTTCGATAGTGAGAATCCCGAAGGAGTTCATCCAATGAAAGTTTGTTCACATCTTTAGTCGCTTTAATAGCCATTGCAAAGAGATCATATTCCTTTGGAAGGATTCTCAAAATTTTCCTTACTAGGTCACCATTTGAGAATGCCCTTTCAAGATTTATCAAGCTATTGGTTATGTCATTAAATCTTAAAAACATACTTTTAATACTCTCACAAGGGTTCATTCTAAAAAGCTCATAGTCATGGGTGAGGATGTTGACCTTTGTCTCTTTCACATGTGAGGTGCCCTCATAAGTTACTTCAAGTTTTTTCCACACCACAAATGTCGTATGGAAATTTATAATTTGTGTAAATTCACTAGGAGAAATTCCACAACAAAGAAAGTTCAAGCCCCTTGCATTTAATTGGGCAAAAATTTTATGCTCAACATTAAGCTCACTAATGTTCTTATCCTCATTAGTAAAAAAATTCCTAGGAAGTTCACAAGGCTTAGTCATAACTTCCCATAATTCTAAATTAATAGATTGAATAAAAATTCTAAAATGGTTTTTCGAATATAAGTAAAATTCTCCTTTAAATAAGGGAGGCCAAATTGAAGAAAAACCTTCACACAATGTTGCACCCATATTAACCAAAGAGGAAGCCATAAAACAAAAAATCACAAAAACATAAAGAATGTGAGAAAGCCTTCACTTAGCACAAGTGGATCTCCCATGTGATGTTACTCACGTAATTTGGGATTCATCTCTCTGACACTAATTGAAGTTCTTTGTGCTTAAGAAAATCCCAATAGAGGGGGGAAATGTGGTAAATAAAATTTTCTAAATTTTTTCGTTTCAATTAAAACTTAATTCTTTTAAGCAAGAATAAGAAATAATAGTACACAAGAATTTTAAGGTGGTTCGAACTAAAAATCGAGCCTAAATCTACCCCCAACTGGTGTTAGGAAAAGAACACTAAAATCACCAAATCACAAGCGAGGTTTTTGTTACGGTTCACCTCAAACCTACTTAGAATTTTACCTACGGCTAATCTCGAACCTATTTGAGTTTTTCTGGGCTGAACTCAAACCCATAGCTTTTACACAGTTACTTGGATGCCCTTACCCCAAAAAAAGAAGTATAAAAAATTAACAAAACTTAAGACAACATTAAGAGAAATATGAGGCACACATAATACCGAAAAGAGGGAGGAATAGAGATCGAAAAATAATTGAAGCAAAAACCTCGAATTTTTTATTCCTTCTTGCAGCTTTCACTTTGTGACTTCGGAAGCAAGGTATGCACTTAGAAATGCTCGATAATGTGATTTGAAAGCTTTCAAATCTTAGCAATGGTAACCTCTAGGAGTTCTTCATCATTCCTTATTTATAAAGCTTAATTTGAGCTCTAAATCCACTCCCAACGATTCTAAAATGAACTAGCCATTTCAGTAACGGACACAAAGCAGTCACAGTTCGATTTCAAGCCTGAATTGGACGTTTCTGGTTGAATCTCGAGTTTATCGTTTTAGATCAATCCTGGTCGTTGGATCTAAGCGGCCTTGATCTGGGCCATTAGATGGCACGTTGGTTGTCCTGCATGTATTAAAATATTTTTTCCAGAAATCAACTAAAGTAGAAACTTACAGTAGTGGTTCCGTATCCTCTTGTAGATCTGGTTTAGTTTTGAATCTTCTGCTTAGCTTTTTACTCTGTTATCATGCAGCAATTTTCCTTGATTAATCTAAGCCATCCAATCGTGCCTACCCTTCCACCTTCTTTGATGATCGAATGGAAGTTTTGTCCCACATCGTCCAAATGTCTTTGCATTACCCTCTATAACACTTTTGGTTCAATAGTCTCTCAAGACTTTTGGGGTTGGCTCCCCGCTTCCTCGGCAAAGATTTCATCATTTGGTCTTAGTTGGCTTGATTTTGCACATGCTCTGGTTAGCTTTCTCTGTGGGCTAACTTTAAACTTGTTCAGTTCCGTAGCTACGGGCTGATTTCTCACTTGTTCTATTCAACAGCTTTGCCAGTGGCCTTTGGGCTTCGCTCGCCCCTTTCGGGTCTATCAAACAATTTTTATTTTATTTTTATTTTTTAAATCCTTAAATCCTAGACAGATCAACAGTCAGGTCGGGTTGACCTGCCCCACACTATTGTGAAAATTCCCGAGATTAAAGTGGATTTATAGTATTTTGTGAGAATTTTTGTGCCAAAATTTTGAATATAAGTAAACCAAAATAATTTTATATTATTATAGTATTACAAGTCTCCTAAATGACTATGAAGTGAAATTCATGAAAAATTATTCCTAAATAACTTTAAAAAATAAAATATCAATATCTATACTTTTTATCAGTAATGCTTAGCCCAAAAATCAAATTTTAAAAATTATTAAACTTATAATATTTTCAAATAATAATACTACTAGTGTGCCACATCATATCAAAATTTGGACATATCAAATTGAAGAAAAATAAAGAGATATTCAAGTATAAAGATTTTGGTGCATGTCATCAATTTCCTTGAAGATTGCTAAATAACTTTAAAAAATCAAATATCAATGTCTATACTTTTTATCAGTAATGCTTAGCCCAAAAATCAAATTTTAAAAATTATTAAACTTATAATATTTTCAAATAATAATACTACTAGTGTGCCACATCATATCAAAATTTGGACATATCAAATTGAAGAAAAATAAAGACATATTCAAGTATAAAGATTTTGGTGCATGTCATCAATTTCCTTGAAGATTGCCATCACTCCAAGAGTCTTGAAGACAACTATTTTAGACAACTAAAGCTCATGGCTTGACTTAATTGAATATTAACAATTTCACTTAAAGCAAGCTCATATGAAATACAAACATTTATGCTTGACTCATCAAACATAAGGATGTAACAGAAAACTCAATATTATTTTTTATTTAATTTTAGTTAATCTAAACTTATTTTAAATATCATGCCATAACATAAAAAAAAATATATATATTATATTTCTAATATAAACCAATTCTTGTGCTATTTATATGATTTAATATATGTACCTTATCATAAAATAAACATATAAAAGATCCACAAAAGTTTAAAAAACTATGAGCCAATGTAATACGGATACTTCTTATCAAGATAACTATGTCATATATCAAAATACACAATATAAAATGGCATATAGGATATCTTAATTTAAGAATAAATTATCTATTAATTTAATATTTTATTTATACTACATTATTAAACTTTTCTTCCTAAATTCAAGGTGAAGATTCTTAATCCATTTTTCTATTCTTTTAGTTTTTCTACAAACTCATAGATGAATACATATGAGTTACTATGTAATCTTTAATAATGAAAATATCTAAAATTCTTTAAGTTTATATAACCCAATGCATTCTCTCTACTTTCTCTACTATGAAAACATCAACTATATGATTCCCCCATCGTGTTGTATATTTCACATCTTACTAAATCATTGTTATTAATTCTTCACTTATTGTATTATATGGCCTCTCCATCAAATAGTATGATTCTTCAACTCCCTATATATTGTTATCAGAAGCCCATCTTACTCCTTGTCCTTTATCTAATCATATTGTATGAGAATCCCATGGTACAATATGATCACTCCAACTATGATACGACGACATTGTTGGACCACAAAATAAGTTTTTTTCTTGAACCAACTTAACTCTAATTTTATTATATATTCTCTTAATTGTATGATATGTTTATTAAATACCTAAACAAATTATTGATAAAATTATGGTTTATTGAGTCTAATCATATAATAGCCTCACCTCTAAACAAAACGATAAGGCTTAAATTCAACTATATTTTACAATAAGACAACTCTGAACTCCCATATTTAATTATCATAGCATTCTTGCACAATAAAATAAAACCTCTAATTTCTTCATAAAAATGAATAAATTCAATAAAATTTTATAATTTCAACTTTTTTTGCCCTATTTTCACTCATTGTTGTGGCTTTTTAGTACGTTCTTCCCTTTTTTTATTCTTATAGTACTAGTAAGTCTCCATTCTATCTTCCTTGCTTCTCTCCTTATGACCAACACAATTCTTTTCTTCTCTTTCTTGTTGTCCTCTTGAATTGAAACTTTCTTCTTCCTTCTCTTTATTTTCTCTTTTTCTCCTTCTCTCCCTCCATTTTTCTTTCATTAGCAACATCTCTAAACTACCAAAAACTTTTAGCAATAACTTATGTAACACTAATCTTGTTAAAGATAATTGGCTTAAATTAAAAAGTATTATTTTCCATTTAAATATTCATAATATATATATATATATATTATTCAAAAAATTGTAATTAATTATGTAGGTCATAAAACGTTATTAGCACACTACAATTATATTCTTCAAAGAGAGTTCTTTTTAATTGAATGCTTTAATAAAATTTTATTTTCATTTAAAAATAAGACACACTTCTCAAAATAAAATTATGATTATTTTCATTTAATTAATAAATGTATTATTTTAAAAAATAATTTTTTTGATATTGAAATTCTCATAATTACAATTATATTAATCAAATCTCAAGATTTGTAATATATTATATAGAGTAAAATTTTAAGATATTACAATAAAAAAATTCTCTTTTTGTATGCATTATTTTATGAAAGCATATATATTTTCATGCAAATCACGAAATATAAATATTATTAAAATATAAAATGATATACTAATAAAATAATAATCAACCTCTTAGAAAAATCATATTCTATGTAAGAGTAAAAAAATAATAAATAATATGCAATAAAATCTTAATTATGAAACATTTTATATATTAATTTAATATTGTGTATATATCATAATTACGAGTTTTACTAATTAAATGTAGGACAAAAAAATCTTTTTGAAATTATTTTTTTATTTTTTACAAATATAACATGCATATTTATCACCAAATAATTTTTTAAATATATATATGTATAGACACACACACACACACACACACCATATTTCTTATGATTATTTCACTCAACTTATCATCTTTATTTTTCCCCTACTATAGTATTAGCATGTCATATTTTATACTTAATTTATTATGTATTTTGTAAAATTTTTTAATAGCATACAATACATTAAATTCATTACATTATATGTTTTATGTAAAACCACTCTACGACTAATCCTATATTATTGTTGATTCCTTAACTTTTATAACCGAACGTACAATATCTTGAGCATCTTGTATGGCATGCACAAATCGCGTATAGTGTACTCTAATACAAATGAATAATATTTGCCTCTACAACCTTAATAGCAATGTGTTCTGTAATTTCTAGATATCATTATAGAAGAATATTAAATAAGATGATATATTTCTAAATAATTGAATATTTAAGTATTTTATAAAAATGACATGTAAAACTTATGGGGAATAAGATTTTCAAATTCTCAATAGTCATGGTACGAGTAGGATAAAAAATGATTTTAACTACCCTCACTTCCCAAGCTTAATTCAATAATGAGCTTTGAAGAGTTCAGATCATCATGATCTTGTTTTCTTGGCTTATAAATAAGTCTAGTAGGCCCAATCCAATGAGCTTTTTCATATAAGAAAATTGAGAACCAAAGTTGTGCCATTGAGGAGAGTTGCAAACATTTGAGTCATCGATGATGTAAGTTTTTTAGAATGACTGTAAGAAAGATTGAAAGGCATTAAGGATGTTAACTATCTAGCGGTCTCCCACACAAGCAAGGAATTTGTTTAACCTTTGCGTGTCAATTATAAATCGGAGGTGTCCCCTGAACAAATATATATTTCGTGGTATTTTGACACGAGAAAGTTGATCATGTTTTGGCTATTGCTCCAAACTTGCCTGGGTTCCCCATCAAATATATATTCACACTCACCTGCTGGAAAATGGAGCAGGGAGATCAAAATGAATGGAGAAAGTGAAATTATTTTTACTTTCTGCAATCAGTTGATCTCACAATAGAGACAAAATTATTGGATATTCTAAGAAAATATAAGAAACTCTTGAGCAAGTTGGATGTCCATATTTTGATAATGCTAAGCCTCGCCACACAAATTGTGCTCATCTTCCTTGGACGTTTGAGAAACACCTTTGCATAAAGAGCATGGATAAAAATGGCTATTTAAAGCAACTATCTTTTGGCCAATTGGGTTGCCAACTTCGTTCTTGGCCAACGAAGCAGCAGCATGGACGACAATAGCAATAACTCCATCCTCGCATTCTGGGTGCCTTTTCTTCTGCTTCACCTTGGTGGCCCAAACACCATCACGACCTATTCAATGGAGGACAATGAGCTGTGGGCTTGACACATTCTTGCCCTCGACTACAAGCTCATCATTGTCGTCTATGTTCTGTTCAAATCACTTCCAAGTAACCTCCTGCTCGCTCCCACCATGCTCTTATTCTTTGTCACCATCGCCAAGTGCGCATAGTGGTTTTACTCGCTCTACAAAGCCAGCAAGAATAGGTTTTCGTAGCTCCGTGGTCATTTCAAGCAAGCAAAGTCAATTAAAACAGATTTCTTCCAATCGTAGGACAATGGTAGCAGGTGTGTAAGAAAAAAATGAAAAAAACGAATTGAGTGCTTTAAAAGGAGCTTTTGATATGTACTCGGTTTGCAAGCCTTTCTTCCTGGAGGTTATTCCAATTGTGGTCATATACAAGGTAATCGGAGACATGTTGAAGTAGATCACTGTCAAGGATGTTTTGGGTCTGACAAGCATGGAACTCAACTATGCCTATGACGAGATGTACACGAAGGGCGTCCTTAGTTGCTCACTTGCCGACATAATCCTCAGGGTGATCCGCTCCTCCGATATCCTTCCAGCTTTTTTTGTTCGTTTTCTCCCCAAAGCATGGCTTTGACACTAGTGACGATTATGTATGTCCTGCTTGGAGCTTCCATATGTCTTGACACCATGGCTTCTATCATGTTCCTACTTTCTGACTGGCCGGTGAGCTTCCTTCTCGAATTTAAGAAACTGGGCAAGTGGGGTTTGCTTCTTGCCCAGCTCATTCTAAGAATAAAGAGAAGATTGTGGTGTGAAAGAAGATAGAGTCCTTCAGAGATGCTGCAACTCAACTTGATCACCAACTACTTCAGGAATGCAGTAGTACAGCCAAAGGAACATGCATCACCTGACAATCCAAAGAACAGGAGGATAAACAAATGGGCACGTAGAATAGAATCCAAGATTAGACGACCCATTAAAGTGTTTGAGAGGCAACGATATTGTTATCGAGCTGGACCAGTGGATTTTCATCCTAAACTTCGTATTCATAGAAGTTAGTAAAGGAAATAAACTTCTCCTAGAACTCGTGACTACACATGCTCAGAAATGCTTAGAAATATTGTGGGGGTAGTTCCACGATATGACAAGGCTCGCTGCACTTCAACAAGTCGATGCCCCAGTATGGGTTGTCCCTGCATTCGTTAATTTGATAGAAGGCTTGTCAGCCGATCAGCAAGTACTTGCGTGGCACATTGCGACACAACTATGCTACCACTGGAAGCCCCAGGAGCTGCACCCATTGCATCATCTTCATGAAACATAACCACAGTCTATTGGGTTAAGAGCGGAGAAGAGCATTTGGCACGGGATGCAGGCATGCAAATGCCTGTTCTACTATATGTTGTATCTAATGTTGATGTGACCAGAGATAATGGCAACCGTGGGAGGAGCGAGCCAACTGATTTACTGGAACATTTGCTATGATATGGTACAGTTCATCAAATTTCATGAAGAGGATTTGACGTAGGATGTGAATAGTGATGGTGAGGTTGAGGGGAAAGCGTGCAGGCTAATGCTGACCGAACCTGTAGAATCGATCACATATCCATCTCTGTTTCAGAAAGCGTGAGTGCTTGCACACCTGATTCTTGTGCTTGGGGAGGACAAAGGTTGCAGGTGATCACATCGGTATGGGTTGATCTTTTGATGCAAGGAGCGAAGAATACCCGAGTGAGCATGCACAGCAAGGGAGGCGATATTCTAACTTTTGTTTTGCTCCTTGTGAAGCATGTGGGAATGGTTGATGCTTCAGATATTGGCAAATACATGATGGGTGGTGCACCGGACACAGCCAAAAAGCTACCGTCCTTCATTAAACTATGTTTAAGAAATCGTCCGCTTTGATGACAATTGGTGAGCAAGTGTGAATAATGTATCCATAGATTCAACTTCAGTAGAATCACAAATTTTCCTTCAACTAGTCTACAAAAATTTGTCCTCATAGTAATATTGAAGATAATGACACTCCAAAATAAATAGTCTTTCAAAGCATAGTTTTTATATATTTGCTCGTTGAGAAAGATGAAAGAAAGAAAATATAATTTATTGAAAAAAATAATATATGGATGTTTGTTCATAAAGAATAATATAATCACATAAAAATATTTTATGATAATAAATTAATGATATCAGTAACAAAAAATCTTATATTTCATGAAAGAACAAAAAAATATATTTTTTTACACTTTATGTTCAAGTTGCTGTATTCATTTAAAGTTATCAATACATAAATATAAAGAAAAATAGTAATAGTTGTTCGACATTTATTTTATAATTTTTTTCTCATTCAATATAAGTAATCTCAACAATTGTTCTATTCTTGTTTTTCTTACAATTTTATTTTATTTTGGAACTTTTCTAATAAACAATTGCTTATGAATTTCATGTTTTGGTGCAAAAAATCAAATTCTTTAGATAAAAGTTTTTATTCTCTTAGTTCAAATAATTTTTATATTAATTTTTTTTTAATTTTTATAAGACCTTCAAATTCCTTATATTTTTAAAATACCTTTAATTTATGAGCTACAAAAGATATACAACTCATATGAATGAAGTCATAACTAAATAATAAATAATATCTATTTTTATTTTGAAATAAAATATTCATTCATTACAAATATCAACTTGAAATAACTTAAGAGACTACAAAACTTTTTAAAACTTAAGAATGATGATTATTGGTGCTTATCAAAAATATAACTTTCACAAAAATAATCAACATTAAAAAAAAAATATCATTCAATATTTTTTATTTTATAACTTAAATCTAACAAATTACAAATAATCATCTAATAATATCACAACTAAGATTTATTCTTAACCTCTACTACAAATAGATTACTTTTAATATGAAATTTTTTTTATTAAAAACACCTCATTGACACAATTCATCCTCAAATATACAAAATAATGTTATTATATTACTTATCTAATACTTAATGAACTACAAGCTAAAAATTCAAATACTAAACAAATATCATGAACCAATTTTTTTATCATTTATCCTTCGTTATGATTTAAAAAAGTGTCTTGACATCTATTCTATTAACTTTAGTCTTTATTCATATTCACATAAAAATTTCTAGACTTTGAAACTTAAAAAGTCCACATCATTATACTACTAGAAGTTGAATATATATGTTAAATGAAATTCAAAACATTATTTCAAGTCAGCCTTTGTTTACACATCCTTTACACCTCTTTAAAAGGAAAATATTAATTAACTAAAAATCTTAATCAATAATTATTTGCCTCATACATCGCATATATATCGTTAATGATTTGGAAACTAATCAGAATGACAAAAGGTAAGCTAAGTAAAGATATAGGTCCTACCAAAAAATGTGATCCCAGATTGCTGAAATCGATTGGAGTTCCCGAGCTTCACTTCCATGCGATCCTTCCCCTAAGCTGCTTACCACCTTGCCTTTGCCCGTTTTTTTTCTCTTGATGAGACCGAGCTACTCTTGCTCTTTTCGTAGCCAGTGGCATCGCCTTCGAGTGCTACTTCTGCCTGTTGCTTAGCCTACCAGTCTGGTTCAACAATAATAGCAACTTATCTCAAGCTGACACAGAAAAAAATAAGCTTTGAAATAACAAAATCACGTAACAAAAAAAACGTGATTCTCTTTCAATTAAAAAAGGAAAATGTAACTATGACATACCTTTTTTTGTTTCACGACAGTTTTAGCCTCGTACTTTTCTCTATCCCCTCTGCGTGCTCAAACGAGAGCTACTCACTCCTACTTGCTGAGCTTGCTCGTGACATGTGCCTAAACAAAACACATGATTATAATTTGTTAACCAATGAAGTTTAGTAAATTGCTTTTAAAAATGCCAAACCAACTTGGATGGGTCAAACGTCACTGTATGCACTCAACTCAATAGTAAAAAAAACTTGAATACATCCAAGAGGTTCCGATTATTCTTATTCTTGCCATTTCAATAAGATGACTCCCAAGGAATGGCTAGTGAGAAACATCAAAGAAAGCAACCATGTTATAAGACATTTAAAGCAGGAACCTATGAACTATATTTGTGCAGCATTCAGCACAGATTTCTTCGTGCTTACAATAATAAAATTGCTGACACAGCTCAGTAATAATGCTTTCATTAGCTAATTTCTAGATTGAATATAACTATGATGCTTTTGCTAGATTAAATAAAACTTCATTTGAATCTAGTTACTTATGGTAAAAAGTACTTGCTATTGCCCAATTTTACTTCAAATAATGCATGGTCAAAGTATAAAACATGACTTAATCCCCCTACTATTAAATTAAGTTATATCATATGAAGAATTATGTGCCAAATAAAACCACGTCATCGGTATTTCATCTTATTAATACTAAGTCGACTGATACACCTGTAGGACTAAACATCTGGCATCACATCTTCAGACAAGATCAACATTAACATCATCAGGCCGTTAAAAGCCATTAAATATGCATGAATAATACACGTTGAGAAGTGAAATCACAAGGGCCATCAAACCAATAGAAAGCAGAGAATTACCTCATGTTTAACTAGGTTCAAAGCTTTTGCACTTAGCTGCTCAAAAGTTGGAATTTCAGAAGTTACTGCTTTATAGCCTTCATCCTTCCTTAATATAAGATGTCGAGACAAGGCCTTCTTTGCCTCTTTATTTGCCTAATAAACATTTCAATATGATTTCTCAAGTTAAACTTCTAATCAAGACATAGAGACCCATATAACTTATGCTCATTTATTTGATAACAAAAAAGACTGCCTTCAATTTAAAAGCTTGGTCAAGAACATCTGCATGAACAAGGTAATCTTTGCAAAAGCCATGCTATCAATAAATACATGATAATCGATGAGCTGCTATGAAAATTGAATATAGAAGATAAAGAAGAAGTCTACCTTCAGTTCCTTGATACATTGGAAGTCTTCCTTAGAAACAATACCATTAGCTTCATCAGTTGAAACTTCAGCAGCCTTGATTACTGCAAGTCTTTTAACAGAACACGGACTTGCATCAACATTATTCAGACATTCAACAAAATTGCCTAGCTTCCTCTTCTTTTCATTTGACAGATCTTTCCCATCGTCAGCATCTTCATCTTGCTCATCAATACGTTTGGCTTGCACTTCTATTTCTTCATTCAATTCTTTAGTGTCACAAACATTAGGCAATTCCCCATCATTTGAACCATCTTCATCACTATCATTACTGTAGGCATCATCTTCCAAACCATCAATGCCACTAGATTTTCCACTTTCAAGGAAAACTTCATTGTCACTCTCTCCATCATTTTCTACAGAATCCTCATCTTCTTAATATGCAACTCTGGCACAGATATCATTATCAACTGGTGAGGAATTTTTTTCAGCTTTAGAACAATAAGCAGCCATTTCATCCTCAGAAGTAGTATATAAAGGCTTATCATCATCTTGTTTAAGTAACTCAATGTAGGGCACGTCTTTGGCAACAATGACTTCTCCAAATGCTTTTGGCCTCGCTTTTGAATCAATGGGACAACCTTGGTCTTTCTTGTCCAAAAATGAAGAGTATATCTATAGAAATGAAAAAAAGAAAATTGAATTTTTTTTCCAAAATATAACAAATTTGTCATTCTTTTTTTCATAGCTCCATTAAGGATGTCGTAAAAAAATAGCAAAGTAAAAAGCATACCTCTCTTAATGATGTGATCAAGGATAGTGCAGTAATTGAAACAACTTTCTCATGTGACTTTTTGTTCAAGATCAAGTCTTGAAGATGGTCTTCATTAATCTACTAACTCACAATGAGAAAAAAAACAAAAAATTAAGTAAGATGATGGTAACTGCTCCTTTCATGCTGTCGTAAAAAAATAAAGGAATCCAAATATTCTTATGTAGCTATGAAGAGCAACAGCTCAGTTTAGGTCGTCTATAAATACAAATAAATCTTGCTTCCTAGGGTTTGATCACATAGAAGCTTTTTTTTAGTGCCAATTAGAAATTCTATATCAGAATTGCAAACTGAAAAATAGTTCAAAAATTACCACTTATATGCAAATATGATGGGAAATCATCGTGTAAAGATACAAGGATTCATGATGTCACAGAAGTGCTTGAGTAAATATATAAGGTGCAAATTCCATAATGCATTAGTTCCAACTATCTATCTATCATGATCTGAACTATATTACTATTCCTTCCCTTTGAATTCTTGTTTAAGATATGCAGGCACTTAAATCACATATATTTCCATCTTTTCAAAGGTGGAATTCATGAAACATTACAGTATTTATTACTATATCGTCATGTGCACTAACTAGTCTTTTACATATGCGGCTACTTCTCGAAAAGTGCATTTGGCAGTATCCAAGCCATTTTAATTAAATTTGTTTACATATTTAGGTATAATTGAAAGGCAATTGCATCAAATGCAAGGGAATTAGTATGATAACCTAAATTATTTAATTATAAAATACATTTGCATTTGTGTATTTAATCTTGAATGAAAACTGTACATATCCAACACCATGAAATCAATATATTTTGATGCATCTCAAAAAAATATCATGTGGCTAATAGCTAGATTTGAAACTTGGGCAAACCATTGCGAAAATCTTGAAATGAGATATCTGCCAGTGCGTTATTTGTGATTTTTTGAAGTCTTTTAAAATTTTTTTATAAATTTTTAAAAAGAAAATTAAAACAATATTTTATATAATTTTCTTTATTATAATAAAAAGAATAAGCTTACCTCCCCAATGCTTTTTAGCTATGCTCTACACATAAGGAGGTCTGAGAATAAAAGAAGAGGTTGGGAGAAAAGAAAAAGATAATAGCTTGTTCTTGGGGGTGGAGGGCTGCAATAAGCAATGCTTCACCGAAGAAAGTCATAGTAGAAACTACTTTAGTCTGGGAAAAGAGTTTCATAAAAGAGCTCATATCTTGAATTGCATAAAAAGGACTGCTAAAAGTATACTTTTGATTGAGATTTTCCTCCTTTGGAATGCTATTAAATTTTCTATTGAGCTGCTCGAGCGATGGTTTTGAAGTAACCAAATACTGGGTTGAATTTTGTAGTGTTGTTAAGAAAGTCTATGTCACATACCATACAATAGGCTTAATCGTAGAATATGACAAGCAAAATGTACCGTACGATATGAGAGAATCACCTTTACAATCGTTGGCACCTAAATTATGGGCAATGTTATAGTGATATTTGATAAGATCAACCCTATTGTCATCAGTACCTAAATTATGAGCCAAGGGATGACAAGGACACTATCATCATAAGTAAAAGATACTAAACAATGTGGGCGATGGTTCTGTAAAGCAAAAGAAGGATTTAAAAACATTTTGTAACTATGTTTATGAATACATATTGTATAAAAAGTATATAGTTTAGAAAAATAATAAAAAAATAAAACTTAAAATAACGTTTAAGAATTTCAAAAATCATATGAATAAAATATAAATAATTACTAACAGCATGTAAAAAAAATTATTAAAAAAAGAAAAGATAAAAAATGAAAAGGCATTAAAAGTGACATAAAAGAGTCATCATATGAACAAACTAAAACTATAATATAAGTTAGTTAAATTGTTAAATTATTTTAAAATATTATTTTGGATTTTGATGTACTGTGATATAAGCATACTACATAACATATATTTATCTATACATATGTTTGGATTTATATGACAACATACTATAATTATATACACATACATATGGCAATTAAAAAATAAAATAAAATAACAAAATATATGAGAAAAAAAGAAATTAAAAAAAAAGAGAGAATGATTGACTAAATAAATCTAGAACACGAAAATCATTAAATAAGAATGTGATGATTTTGCTATGACCCCATCTCGCGATTGTTCGATATGAGAGAATCACCTTTTGTATTGTTGGTACCTAAATTATGAAATGTGAAAAAAAAACCCCTCCACCATGAATAAAGGATTCTAAACAATGCTTGGTAGAATGGTATATGATATGATCACCCCTATTGTCTGTAGTAGCTAAATTGTGAGCCATAGCATGACATGTATGGCACCATGTGACTACTAAATACTAGACAATGTGAGCGATCGCTCCTTTAGAAATTATCTGATATGGAATCCTGAGTGAGGATAGTGATCATATGAAAAAATTAAAAATCTTAAAAAATAAGTAAAAAAATTTCAAATAAAATAAAAAGAATACAAATATGAGAACAAGAAAAAATAATATATGATATTAATATTATACGACAATTATGTGTAATATGAGCATATAAACAATGATTCAACATTTATATTTTTTATTGATAGCATATATTATTCTTAATTATTTCTCCATCTTTATTTAAGCCCACATCCATAATATTTCATCTTCTAGCAATTATTAGTTTACAAATTAAGTATATTACGCTTATTTACTAATATTATATGCCAAGATACATGCATATACAAAGCTAAGGGTTCTTAAAATATAACTTAAGATTTTGAATTAAATAGCATATTGTTTTCTAATCTTTGTGAAGGACATTAAATGTGAAGAAAATTTTTATACTTAGTTGACAAAAAATACATTTATATACTTTTCAACTAATCTTTCATTTGATAGCTTGAGATCATGTTTGCTACTTTCTATGCTATTATTTTATCTTAAGATATTATATTGGATATTTGATGCTTTTCATCACCCCAACTCAATTTTGGAATTGTGTCTTTTAGATTTGTCACATGCTCTCTTTATTGTACGGTATTCTGATATTGTTGGTATATTTTAATATTAAGCAAAACGAGGAGCGACAATTAGACCATCAAAAGTGCTAATACAATAAATGTGAACTTTAGGTGTGCATGGACACTGTTGGCTTGCCAACAGCTCTTTTCCACCTGCACCAAATTGGATGCCAGCAGAAAGGCATACAGTGTTGTCGCTTTCAAGGGAAGCCACTTGCAAGCCAACACCATCTGTGAAAAAACTAAGTTGGACACAAAAATTCATCATAATGGAAACCAAGCAAGGCCAAAAGCATTCATTAAAACAACAGAAAAATACTCAACAATAGTCCAAAACAATTGACAATTAAATTGCTTCAAAGCATAACAAGTTCAACAGAAACCTGATCAGATGAATAGAACACATACCAATGGCATCCTCAAGCACATCTCATGTACCACATTTAACCCAACAGCAATTGCCTAATAGAACACAAGCAGCCAATTGAAATCAATACACCACTCAGTAATGACAAAATATTCAATATCTAAAAAGAGTATAAAACACCTCAGGACGAGAACGATCATGCACAAATTGATTCACTATTTACCCGAATTGCAAATTGGTAGGAAATTAAATTTAGTCCATCCATAACAAAGCATAGCTCTAGTAGTCAATGGAATCCAAAACAAAACCTATCATTCTTAGTATTATTATCTACTATGAATAACTCACTGCATTCATATCAAAACAGAAGTCACTTCAGGAAGGAAAATGAAATGTAATAGGCTGCCATGTACTCAAGGAATTAGCAGTGACAAGAAACTAAGATTAAAAATTTTCTTCAATCAGAACTCTTAAAAATTGGTGCAGTGGGAAAAATGCACATCCCGATCCAACACATTTGACGACATTCTATACCAGCCCCAAGACGTTATCCACTGTACAATTCAATCTCTAAGAAGCCAAAAGAAGAATCAAGATGAATATGCAAAGAAGTACGATTCTAATCTTAGAAAGCAATTAATTTGGCAATTGCCTTTTGTGACCATAAGCTTCAAACAAAATTTCAACAATTCTCAATAAAGATTTTTAAAATTATAAAGATCATAAAAGGAAGTGCTAGGTACTACTCAATAGATCATGACCTTTAAATTACGCCATTTTGTTAAATAAAATACTAATTCAACTACATGAATATTTAATGTTTTTTACTTGAAAGGCTAATATATTATGCTTTATGTGGAATTAACATCGCTTGACCAAAAAATGGACCGATTTTAAAGCTTTTCATAGATTTGTTAGCTTGTTTACAAATGCCAAAAACTCCAACAATATTTAAAAATACTAGATAATACTGTATAATTAAAAATTTTCAAACTAAGTAGTTTTTAACAATACAGATGAACTATGAATCTAATTCAATGTTACTCTTTCAATCTTTAGTTATATTTATAGTAATGACCCCCAACACACCCATGCAAACAATCTGGAGCCTCAAAAAGAATTTTAAAAATAAGCAAAAAAATGATAAGGCAAGAATGAAAAAGGGAAAATCTAAGAGAACCAAAAAACTACCATCAAACTATAAGTATCACCATTCAACCAAGTAAGGGGAAGTAGACATCATTAAAAATAGGGAGAAAACACCATTGTAGAAGCAATCACGACCAAGAAGCATAAATCTGACTATCTAATAAGTGCCTACATTCTAAAGACAAAATAACTACATGGAGAGCGACAAAAAAGCTAACCACCTAAAATCGTTCCTTGCATACTTGAAGATGAGAGAAGAACATCTCAACAAAGCCCTGTGGAGTTAGACAAAGTATGAATTATGGCTTGGAACAAGCATTTAAAAAAAAAAGGTAGGACTTCAATTCAAGTTTGATTAACCAGTGCATCTTTAAGATGAATAAGAGGAGTGTAGGAGTGTGCTACTTCATTTTTCGATGATTGACGTTCCTGCCTTATCGTACCGGGAAAAAGACATTGCAATTTTGCCTTTTTCATTTTCTTGCTCGAAGTAATGCCCTTGTGTTGTGCCCAAATATGTACAAAGACAACACTATTAGAAAAATATTTAGGAATTCAAGTACATAACCCAATTCTATAGCAATGATCATGCGGAACATGCGTTAATCAATGAAAGTATTCCATTAGTCAAGTTTTTCCTTACAATACAATTACCATCACCAGCATTTTTGTAATCATATAGACTGCAGGTAAAATAAAAAAAATCCTACAAAAACTTGAGAGACTATCGAGAACTCACCTTTTAGTGGAAATAGCATGTTTTTTCAATATAATAGCATAAACTTCAGTTAAAACAAAAATCTAAACTCATGCTCAAAGTTTAGTAGAATATAATGAGCAACATGAAAATCTATAGATGGAATCGATGCAAAAGAGCAAAAATTGGGAAGATACATATCGAAGTTCTGATGACCAATTTCTTTGAAATATTTTTGGTATATCACCCAACCAAATTATCGAGGCCATCTATGAATAATGTTTTACTTAGGTATAATGATGACATTCGAAAATTCTTTAATTTATGCATATCAACTTCTCCACCTCCAAGTGACTAGGTTATTTTTCACGATGAATGAGCCTTGCCTCAAAAAACTACTCTTCTAAATACACTAAGGAAAAAATATCAGAATAATATAACAAATCAACAAGTAAGAAAACCTTTTCTAATATAGCATTCCATTCAAACATATCAAAAATAGACTGAAGGTCTCATATTAACTCAAGCTTGCTTTAACCAAGGTGCAAACTTTGAGTCAATGACTAGGCACAAAAAACTAATTGAATGTCCTCAAGTCAAATTGAACAATGTTAAAGAAATTTACCAAATTTATCTAACTACAAAGACCTGATTAGAATAACACTTTAGTTTTTAATTATTTAGGATTTTTGGAACATTAATAAAGAGCATTTATTAGCCAAACGAAAGAATAACTTGCTAGAATGACCATACTGGTAGATGGAAATCGACATAAAACTTAAAAACTAAATTCTCAGTTGAAACATCTGCAACTAGAAAAAAAAGGCTTTTACTTTATTAAATCAAGACTTGCACAATAGTTTCAATATACACTATTCAATCCAAAATCCAAGACCTTATGCAAATATTTTGAAAGCCTCATCATCATCTAAAAGTTAAAGTGCAATATATGTCAATCATTGTTTGCCGATTATTAACACCACAACATGTCATGGACTCTAACACCACCTAGATTATCATATGGAATAACTATGACATCACATCATGCTTATTGCATCTTCATCACTCCACACAAGAAAGAAAAATAAATAAATAAATTGTAGACACCAACTACATGCCACATAAATTTCTTCCCTACTAAGAACGATTTGTGGATTTTGGATATATTCATCATCCTCATCACTTGAGGCTTCACTACTATCATCATCATCATCAACACACTAATAACCAAGAAGGAAACACAGAGCCGATACCATGACCATGTGTTTGGCAAAAAGAAACAATAAAAAAGGCATAATAAGATAACTAATGGGACTTAACCAATTACAAAGATAATGAAAATATCAACCTTCAAGAACTGTGAAAGCATGCTTTTCAAATAGCATTAGGAGTTCGATCATCAAACCATAATTTTAAAATAATAAATCATACATCAGTTATTATGATCAACAAAATTAAGAAAAATCAACAGAAATAAAGTATGTCTGACATCACACATCTGTAGCAATGAGAAAAGAATATTTTGAAGCTTCTTATTTTTTGCTTCATTTCTATTTTTTTTTGTTCATGAGCCGAATACTATGCACAGCATTGGAAAATGCAAGTTTTTTGAGGTTTCCATCACCAACAATCTGAAGGTCCATATATAATTCAAGAGGCAAATCAAACTCAACAATCTGCCTATACAAACAAGCAAAACATAATTAAAAGCATAAACTTTCAAAACAAACAAGAAAAATCAAAAACATGCTAGAGAACTTCAATTTCTATAGAATCATTGGAACAACATACCTCTTGCAATACAAAAAAATATTATGAAAAAAAATTCCATTTTGGTTGTTTTAAGATCATTTGGTTTAAGCCCATAAACTTTCATAGCCTTCATCTAGGGATTTGAAGTTGGTAAAATATTTCACATAAGCCATTTCTCTTAGCATATAGTATACACTTAAAAACCCCACTTATCCATCTCTCCTTCCCAATTCTTTAAGTTGGCCTCTAGGCAACTCTATGATGTATCTTTCCATTTATCTCGGATGCTTCCCAAACATGTACTTCTATGACTTGTACCTCTCCATTGTCCCCAAGGAAGCCAAAACATGGCAATGCATGTCCAAAATTGTGTTAAAGATAATTCTTAGGACTTCCTATAAGCAATGTAATATATTGTTAAAATATACTAAAAGATTAACAAAGATGGTTATATCAACAATGAGTTAAATGAAAAAAAATAAGGATTTCTGTACCATCATTGATGGATATGTATAAAGAATTAATTTCAAGAAACTAGAATTAAATCATAAATTCTACTAAGCTAATTAACATCATGATTCATCAGAAGATAAATGTTACTGTTGTTCAACAAACTAGGCACATTGTTAGAAAACCAAGATATTACCAATTTTAGGATTCAAGCTTCAATACACAAGTAAGAATTGAAATAGAAATGGGTTAGTACAATTTTGGATAAGTCTATAAACGATTATATAATGAATGTTTGTTATGGGATTAAAGAGCTTAATGAAGAACATAAAATGATTGTAAAATTTTCTTATCATTACTTTGAGGAACAAAAAAACATTTTCTTAATTCTACAAGGGAATCATCAAGAACTCAAATTAATTATTATTATGATATTTCCCTCACATGCTCGAGTAAGCATTAGAAAAGAAAAAAATGAAGCTAGCATTATACATATTGAAATTATGAAAAACATTTATAACAAAGCAATGATGAGTGTATAAGGAGGCTTTATATTAACAAGGCATTAGAAAAGAATAAAAATAAATTAAAATTTCATATATTAAAAATGATTTTGCACTCCTAAGGAGAACATATTAAAAATTTGTTAATTACAATTTAATTTCATTATGGCTATGCTTTAAGTCCTTGGATATGTTCGTAAACTTAATTTCAAAAATGTTTTCTACCTGTGCACCAAAAGCATCAAAAAAAATTTGAAAATTTCTCACAACTCCCATTTTTGCACATAAAAAGATAATGCTTCATAAGAAATTTTGCACTCCTCCTTTCATAAAACTATCTAACAACATAAGCAATAAAACACATCTTTAATTTTACACTAATTATTCATGCAATTGTAAAATTCAAGATAAACCATTATTATTCATTTTGCTAATAATTTTATACCAATTGATAAGACTAAGGAAAGAGATAAATAAAAACTAAGACTAAGTAAATAGATAAAAAAACTGAGTCATTGTTCACAATGACTCTGAAATTTAGATGGTATTGCAGTTCTAGTTCATATAATAAATGAAAGGAATTTATAATTAGAGAAGTAATTCCAAAAACATAACGATTGTAATAGTTATCATAAAAAAGGAACAATACAAAATTTACTTATTTTGAGGCTATACTTCAAAATGATAGAAACATTAACAAAAAAATGTCGCTAATATGATCCAAGCACCAAACAAATAAGATGAAAATAAAACATACTTCTAAGTGTTGTGTCATCAAAATGTCACACTCAAGAATAAAGGCAAATTTATAAGATTGAATGGCATCAAATGTCAATGTATGAATACAAACACACAAATAGAATAATTACAATAGAGATAAAGCTTTTAAGTTTGAAGATTAACTTACTATAATGGAGAAAGTTGACATTCTACTAATTGAAGACAAGCCTAAAGAAACTCAATCTAAATGGTTTGGTTATATTAAGAAGTTTACTTTGTGATTCCATAAGAGAAGTAGATTACTGAATCTTTCCTATAGAAAAGGAAAAAAGATAGAACAAAAAAATGACTATTGACTATTGGAAATGATTTTAACAACTTTGGATTCAGAAGAAAGGCAGTTAATGAAAAGAAACAATAGCATCTTAGAATCAATGTATCTAACCTCACTTGATGGGTTAAAAGACTGTTCTTGTAATTGTAATAACAGAATATGAATTCGGTGTTGGCAGCCTAAACCTTTTTAATATAGGAATCTAGCAAAAGAAATATACAGCCTCACAAGAAATAGTTAAGATACTATATATAAGAAATCATGGGAAAAAAGTGCTTATTTTGTTCTTTACAGAGAAAAATCAAATTTTTACCATGATCAACAATTAGAAAGGCCTAATCAAGTTTAACAACTTATCAACAATTATAATCTTCTCTTAAAGCTCAATGAAGTGGATGTTTCCCATTTTCTCGAACATGCAGTTCAAAATATAACTTTAATCAGTACAAACAAAAGATATTTCAACCCATTAAAATGCTGAACCGAAATATATTGAATATTGGTGGCCCTCAAAATTGAAGTGTACCGAACACTATAATAGATTTGTCCAAAAAAAATAAAAAAATAACTAACCTTCTTATTGAGGAGGATGATGGCTTATGCTAAATTGGAACGAAGGGAAGCCGGGAGAGTCCAAACTTCGGATTGAAGGAGATGAGAGACTAATGAGGAAATTCAGCAAGGCGTCGGGCATAGTATGGGGTCATGTGCACCAGGAACATTGTGAGGTCACCGAGATCCTTAGAGAACCCCAAGTCCGATGATGAACTGAGCGTGGATTACTGAAGGAAGAGATGTAGGGACGATTCGAAGTGGCGCTAGATAAGGAGAAGCTCCACCTCATGTCATTTTAGGTCAAGCTTCCTCTTGGATTGAAGCAGCGAAAGGCAAAGTCTATCAGCTGCCTTTCCAGATGTAGAGAAGGAATCTAGTAAGAGGAGGTTCCCCACTGTCGCTAGTTCTACAGATCAATTAACAAAACCCTAGTCAAAGGAAAGCTCAAAAGAACCAAGCTAAGAAGCTTATGCGGATTCGGGATGGAAAACATTTAAATACAAAAGATAATTACTATATATTAATAATTTGATAAACTAAAGAAGGGAGTATTGTTTTGAATTTGATTAGCGACACTAGGATTGCTTTACACGTTAATGCGGGATTAAAACTTTTAAAATAATTTAATAAAAATAAATTTAAGAATATATTTAATGAAAAGATTGGAGTATTATTACTAAATTTCGAAAACAATAATATTCTTTGTTAGTATTATTAAATTATAATCTATCAATAAGCACACCTTTATTGATAACATTTATTACAATTTTGTGATGCATAAATATGCAACACAAAATTTTTTTATCAATCTATAATATAATTGTATGATAAATAATAAAGATGTAATGTTTGAGAACCTTTATTGATAATACCAACAGCTTAAGGTTGGACAATAGAGACTTAATTGCCATCGCTTACAATGCCATCATCTAAGGAGATAATGCACACGATTCATCCATCCCGTACCCATGTCTTCTAGTAATGTTGGAACCTAATGAGGTAAGTGTAAAGTTTAACTATCCTTTTGACAATGTCTTGTGTTGCCACATGCAACACAACCTCTAAGGAAATAAAAGAAGAAAGATAATATTTTGTCATTCTTTGTTGATGCAAAAACTCAAATAGGAAGTGACACTAAGGGTTTAATTGAAGGCAATAAATTTGCCTACTTGAAGAACAAACATTTTTTTGAAGAGAAATAGAATTTTAGTTTATTCCCCTTGCTTTTCTCGCCCTCCTTTGTGATCCTCGACTTAGGAGACCCCAAGCTATTACTTAATTTTTTTAATAATCGCACTTAATAAAAAACTTTACTAAGTTTTTGTTGATTCCCTTGAATCAAAATTTTACATTAACATCTTTTAAAATCATTTTTAAGAAACTAGATAAATAAGCTAAAATTGAGACTGAGAATATATGATATTGTCATTTAAAAGAGAATCTCTCAACACTTTTGGATAAGAAGCAAGCAAAGTTCCTTACATTTCCACCTGATTAGTTTGTAATCTTTCTCCTTCATCCACTAACAATAATTTCCATTTATTTTAATAACAAATAAAATATTTTACCAAATTTATTTCTTCTTACACTTTAAAGGGGCATATAAGGTAATTTAATAACTCTTGCAAGGGAGACAATGCCAAATCCCTCTCTTCTAATTGAGAGCCCCTTGAGGCTCTACGTATCACTCCTTGACATAATCACTTTGCCTTTATTTTCACAAATCTTATACCTTATAATCCTTCACAACATCTTATTGACACCACAATAATGATTTATGAATCAAAGCCTACCACCTCTCCACTAGTTAAATTTTTTTGCTCTTAACTTAATCTTAACTATAACTACCCTCAAATCTCATACAACATCAAATAGAAAAATTTTATATTTAAGTCAAAAAGATTGTGTCAATGTATTATTACACTTAATCGAATTAATTTATTAAAATATATTATTTTTATATAAAAATATTAAAATATATTATTTTTATATAAAATTATTAAAATAACAATAAAGTGCTCATAATATATCATAAGTTAAAACATTGTAAAAAATATATTATTTGAGTATATCAATGAATAGAACTGTTGGGAGATGAACTCAATGATATTGAGTTAATAATTTTTAAAGATCTAAAAAATTTCTTAGAAATTATTAAAGATACATGAATAAATGTATTATCAAATGGACATGTAAGATAGTTTTGAAATTTTAAAAATTATGATTTATGTCAAATCTAATTAGTAGTTGATAAATTTATAAATATTAAAGTATAACATGCATCATGCTAAATTTATAATTTTAGAAATTTTGGCTTAAATTAAAACTAATTGGTGAATAATATATTTATAAATATATAAATATTATATTTTTATGGGGTATATATGAAATTTATAGGTATCATTATAGAAAAATATTAAATAATATGATATATTTGTAAATAATATAATATTTAGGTGTTTTATAAAGATGTCATATTGAAACCTATGAGAATAAGATTTTCAAATTCTCAACAGTCATGGTATGGGTAGGATAAAAAATGTTTTTAAGCGCCCTCACTTCCCAAGCTTAATTCAATAGTGAGCTTTGAGGAGTTCAGTTCATCACGACCTTGTTGTCTCGGCTGATAAATAGGTCTAGTAGGCCCAATAGAGGCTAAGTTCAATTGAAATTATATGCTCGAATGAGCTTTTTCATATAAGAAAATTGAGAAGCAGAGTTGTGCCATTAGACGAGAGTTCCAAAGGTTGAATCATCGATGATGTAAGTTCTATAGTTTTCTATTATATTACTACATTGAATTCATTGAAGAAAGAGGAGCCGTGGTATCACAATATACGATAAGCTTATGATAGAGCTATGAGAAGGTTGTCAAAAACAATTGTATTTAGCATTTTTCTTAATCACACTAATACTACAATTATTGTTGCATAGATGAATCTACCATACAAAATAATATAAACATCATATTTTATGATCTATTTCAATTGAAAGAGAATTGATAAGTCTAAATAAGTAGATTAGTACAATGTTGGTGATCGTAAGGTGCAATTTCAAGTTATATAATTTTGACAGAGTTGAATCAAATAATATGATGCATTTGCCAAATTAGTATGAAAAGCGGATGATGTTAGTAGAGATGAACAAAACCATTTAGTAAAAAAGGATTAATCATATGATATAATCATTAAAGAAGTCTCCATATCATATAGTGCGATTATATGAATCATAGTATAACATAAAAATATATTAAAATATAAGGAGTCGAATTAGAACATATAATACAATATTATTATCATAGAGTATGATAGTTTTACTAGGTTTGTAGATTTGAATAAACTAATATTTTAGGTCATGAGGAATAAAGCGGATTGTGCATACAATAATGATATCACATATGTACGATATAATATAGATTACTTAATTCTAGATAATTGTATGGTACAATTTAAAGAATTGTTAAAGTATGATATAAGTAACAACTTAATGATAAAAAGAGAATTTAAATGATTTTGATTACTTATAGTTAGGATGTATGTTGACCCTTACATAAATATAATATTTTAAAAAACTAAAATAAATTAAAATTGAAAAGGGAAGATAACTGTCATATTTAGATAGAAAAATTGAATAACATATGTAACACGATAGTATTATTTTAGTAATTTGTTTTTTAATATATTTTATTATAATTTTTTTAATAAATACAATTTTAAAATATAAATAAACTTATAATTTGTGACATAACGTAACATTATTTAATTTTTTTCTTTAAAATTATATTTATTTGATGGAAAATAATTATATATTATAGTTTAGTATGATATTAATGATTTTTTATAATACTTGGTACATGACTTTATTAATTACATGATTTACATTATTTTGTTCATGTATTTGTTACATGGAATCATAAAAAAAGTGAATAAAAGCAATATAAAATAAAAATACTTAAAATATAAATAATGTATATTAGTTTTGATAATACTACACAGGATGATATATATATATTTCAATAGTTTCGATTAACATATCATATGATGTTATATTGTTGAAAAATAAAAAATAAAAAATAGCTTTTTAAAGATATTGTCCTCGATATTATGCCAAGGAGATGTTATGGTATCGATGTTCAAATTAGACATTTTTTTGTGTGTTATGATATTGATGACACTAATCCCAATAGATGTTATCAAAAAGTATTGATCTTCAGATTAAATATATGCTTAGTGTATGTGTTATGACATCATTATTTATAATGGATGATACTAAGCCAACCAAATTTTATCATAAGATATAGCTACCATACTTACCATAAGGCGCTAAACCTAAGGAGTTATCGTGAAGTATCAATATTTAGATTAGACATCTACCTAATATTATTTAGATAGATTAAATAGATGATGATTAGAGGCTATATATTGATATAATTATTTGATTTAATGAGAGTAATGATTTAAAGAATACTGAACTTGATGATTATATAAAATATTAAAAATTAGAAAGAATTAAAAAACTAGTATTAATATTTTATGTAGTTTACTTGTAGTATGCATGACATTTAGTATGGCTTCAAACCTACACAAGTGGTTTATTATCATGCTTATGATATGGATTTTATTTTATTCAACATATTTGTTTATTTTAGAATTCCTTTATGTTTAGCTGTCTTATTAGATTTATCTTTTGAAATAATTATATATCATTTGTGCTTACATCACAGATCATGCATCCATTAAATTGAGATTTGGGGATTTGACACCAAGAGAGAAGACCAAACTCTTAAGATTTCAGAGCAAGCAATACTTAGTATAGGTTTGGTAATTTAAAGTAAAATAAAACATTAATTTGAACTTTATATATATTGTTATACAAGTTTTTTCTATGTTATATTATGATGATAATTTATTTGTATAATTTTATTTTAGCTAGTACTAAGGATTTGGTGATATCGTCATGTCTCTACATAGAATTTACTTTTCTTACTCAATATTTTATATGCATAAAACACTTGATTTTTTTATTTAATTAAGTGATTAGGTTGGTACCTGACATTAAGACAAAACCAACTCTACTTTATTGAGGATTCCTCTATCACTTCGATGAGAAATCCAACCTATTTTAGGCATACAGGTATAATCTGCACATTTTTTATGAGACTTCTCCTAATAAGAAGTAGATCTTATCAACTCTAATTACCTAACTTTTATTTTTATTTTGTTAACTCCAACCCTTGTATTTTTCTAAAGCAGTTCAAGATTATTAATTCCTTACAAGTCACTTCAAGACCTATAAATGCAAGTTTTTTCACTTTTTTAAAAGATGTAACTTCCAAATGATTATAGAAGAAGCCTCCAATATAAAAATTATCTCTTAAGTAATACAAGAGCATATTTTCTATCTTCTTTGCCAATTGCATTAAACCTAAGTAGTTCTTTGAATCACTCATCAATCTAAGATAACATTAATTTTAGCCCCTTCAAGCCTTTCTCTAATTCTTCAATGATGCTTGTAAGGAAGCGAATCAAGAAAAATCTTGCATTACACAAGTGAGAAATCTTTTACATGGATTCCCCATTGTCCTCACAAGAAATCTTTAGAAGAATTTTGTGGCTCATTAATGAGAAAGAATTCTCCTTGTAGTTATTGGGAAGCCAAAAGAAAAAGCATGTTTGCCTTAAAAGTGACTCATCTAATAGCAAAAAATACTAAGACTTGATAAGAACTTTCCTCAAAAATCTTATCCATGTGACCATCAACCTCAAAGCTACTCAGCTCAACACGTTGACACTGCTAAATGCACAACCTAAAGAATTATTGGCACAATAAAGAGAAAGGGCAAATGCCTAAAGTTGAGGTAAGTATTAATGCACAACCAGGGCAAAATAAAGTTATGTAAATTCCATGATGAAAAGGAAATTGTTGGTAATTTACTATAATTTGTTTTATTATATATTTACTTAATATTAGAAGAATACTTCATTATTATTTGTGATTATTTGTGTTGATAATTTACTATAATTTTAAACAAGGGGATCAGGATGAAACAAATGGGGTTGTACTCATCTCCATGAGCTTTATCTATTTAAATATTTATTTTTATAATTTTAAATATTATTTTCTAAGGGTTTGGCATGCTCTCAGAGACATCTTAATTCATACCTAATTTGATGACTTAGAATGTTACACTCATTTATCTTAGTGCCTTGGAATGCAACTTTCATATATAATTTATCTTATTTCTTTTAATTTTTTAAAAGGTTTGGATATATTACTATGTAAATCTTTATTGCTTTGCATGTGATTTTTGAATCGCTTTAATCTTGTTATATTACATTGACTAAATTTATCTCACTTATGGTTCAATAAATATTTACTTAATTTTTAAATAATAATCTTTTTGTATACATTTATATATTAATAATAGTAAAAGGCTATTTCAATACTAAAACATATGAAAATGATATCATGCTATGCTAATGATCATATCATCATGTCGTTGCGTAATGTTAGATTGGAGTTTAGTAAAGCAAATCTCTTATATCATAATAAATTAGTTAACGTATCTAATGGTTTTGAGATATTATTTTCTTGGACGCTCCTTTTCCTTTATGTTCTCCTCATTTTTTATACAATTCATATTATATTTTGTCATCATTGCCACTTTTTATAAAAAAGCACTTACAAAACTATTTCAAATAATCTTTAAAAAAGATTATATACTTTAGCATTTTTAGCTTCATATTATATGGTATTGTTTTTATATCAAATCATATGATCCATGGCATATATAGGCCAAATTACCGATTATATGGGAAATCTCTATTAACCCTTCTTCTAAACCCATCATATTCATCTGATCAGCTCATCATACTTGTATAATGTTAACAATCACTTGTCAAAGAAAGGATTAAATATGGTAATTGTTATTGTGTATTTCCTAAATCAATTGTATTCATTTAGTTTATTGAGCACAATAGAACAATGATCAACTAACTGAGCTGTTTACACAAAGCCAAAGCCCCATCACTGGTTATGTTTTATAGACTGTATCAAATGATTTAGTTGAGTGCTTAGTTGAATCATAACAACTAAAAACTAATAAACTCGACCATAAATCCACCAAAATCACACAAGATCCACTTCCAAAGCACCCCAAATAGCAAATATATGATTTATGAAGATGAACTAAATTAAGAGCTAACCTTAAGATGTGATTCCAATAAAGTGAGGTAAAAAATTATGTTTATTCATTTTGCTTTTTTTTTTCTTCTTCTCTATGTTTTTTTGAATTCCTACAAGGTCTCAAGCCAAATTTCCTTTAATAATCTCCCTAAGCTCTTTCTCTTAATGCTTCATTTATTCACTACTGAACTTTGCCAAAATACTCGAGACAATAGAGAGCATTCTGTTATTTAATAAGAGGATTATTTTATTATTTAATCTAAATTTCTTATATTTTTTATTTTTTTAATTTTAAATATTTATAAAACTTTTAAATAATTTTTGAAAAATATAAACTGCATGCATACAGATTTCTCAAATTGAAACCTTCATGATAATATAATCAGATTTTGTATTCTATCATTATTATCTTGGCATGCTTTTTAAAAAGCTTATTCATTAATAAATTTTGAAGTTCCAAATATGACATACAAAAGTTAAATAATTTAAATATATTTAGAAGGAATTTTTTAATTAATAAAAAATACTATTACATGTGCACTTTGTTACCAAATAGAGAGATTGCATAAGCTTTGGCCATAACTCCTAATTAATTGTAGAGAAGAAAAGAAAATGGGCAATTCGTAAAAATTCTTGAACAAAAGTGATTCAATGGCATTAGTAATATGAACGAGTTAGAGAATTTCTAATAGAACATGGAGCAATACTTAATCTACTCATGTTGTTGGATGCATAGAAAGTGATCATTTTTACCATGTATCTCATCAGAGATGCAAAAGTGTGATGAAACTTGCAGAGTGTTGATGATGCAAATGATGGAAGGATGAAAATTTATATAAAAGAAAAATTCAAAAGAGAAATAAAAGATTAATTTCTCCCTTACAACATTTTGTGGATGGCTTTTGATGCCTTCAAAAGGTTAAAGCATAGTGGATTCATGAAAGATTATGTAAAGAAATTTAGTTCTTTGATTCTAGATATTCAAAATATATCTATGAAAGATAAGCTTTTCAACTTCTTGTATTGGCTACAACTATGGATACAATTGGAACTTTTTTTTGGTAAAATGTGAAAGACTTATCAAGCATAATCATTGTTGTCGATGCACATGTAAACTAAGAGTCTTCGAAGTTTTAGATGCCCTTCAAAATCTAGAGGAAATGACAAGGAAAAGAAAGGAGAGTAGATGTGGGATGCCAAGAAGTTTGGTGGGCACGAGAAAAATGAAGCAAATGAAAGCAAAAGTTATCTTCGTTCCAAAGTACAAATAACTCCAATAATCAACAAGGTTTTTCCTTGTGTAATGAACCTCATCATGCTCAAGATTGTCCTAAGTGAGAGAAGCTTAATGCCCTTATGGTTGAGAAAACCAATGAGGAATTTGATCGCGAAGTTGTTGTACTTGTCAATCTTTTGTAAATTCTCGATCCTTCAATGGATGGTTTAATCAACTATTAAACACATTGAGTAATGATGCGATTGTTACACACTCTATGTTGATGCACATCTTGATGAAAGCAAATGGGCAAGAAATTATGGCCATGGTTGACATGGGTGCGACACATACATTTTTGGATACTATGCTTGTTTAGAAATATAGATTGCAAGTGAGAAAGTTATCTAATTTTCTAAAAATAATGAATGCAAAGGTTCAAGTTGTGGTAGAAATGGCCCATGGTATACCTTTAACTTTGTAAAGTTAGACATGAAAAATTAACTTGTTGGGGATTCCTTTGGATAGTTTTGATTTGATTCTTGGGGTCGACCTTCATAGGAAGTTTAAGATAGCCCTGATGCCACACCTTGATGATATCATGGGGATGTAAGAAGACACTCCTTTTCATTCATTACTGTTATCCTTATGGGAAGAAGATAATTGAAATGAAGAATAAGCTAGAATGTATTTTAATAATGAGATTGGAAAAGGATTGAAATTAAGTGAGGACAAACACTTTGCTACATTGATTGAGATTAAGAAGGATTAAATCATTATGTACTTAATGTTGTTATAGAAGTTCTCAAAGAATTTGAATATTTCATCCTTCTGATGTTGCTTAAAAAGTTGCCTCCAAAAAGGGAGATTGATCATAAAATCAAGTTGTTACCAAGTGTTGTTCCTCTTGCCCATCTCCTATATTATGTGCCACCATTATAGTTGGCAAAATTGCTCAAATAATTGAATAAGTTGTTGGATGCTTGCTTCATGCAATCATCAAAAGCTCTATTTTGTGCCCTAGTGTTATTTCAAAAGAGCGTGATGGTTCCTTGTGAATGTGCATAGGCCATCATGTATTGAAGAAAGTGATAATGAAAAACAAGTGCCTAGCTCCTTTAGTGTAAGATTTGTTGGATCAATTATATATGGTAATATGATTCACTAAGCTAGACCTACGATCAAGATATCGGCAAGTCAAAGTTGTGCCTAAAGATGAAGCCAAGATTACTTATGTGGCTTAATAAGTATCTTTTGAGCTTTTAGTCATGCCTTTTGGCTTAACAAATGTACATGCTATATTCTAAAATTTAATGAACAATATTCTTTATGAGTATCTTGATGAGTTTATTGAGGTATAGCTTGATGGTATTATTATCTGCAATAATTCTCTTGAAGTACATTTTGTGCAATTGTAAAAAATGCTATCTAAATTAAGAGAATTTCAACTTTATGCAAATATGGAGAAGTGTAAATTTGCTAAAGATGATATCATGTTTCACTATAATTATGTAATAATTTCTTCTGACATGAAACAATAGTTGTTGGAACAATATGGATAAGCTCTCACAAAATAAATAATTATTTTTTTATATTTTGAAATATTTATCTCTGTAAAATATTGGAATTTTTTTCTCAGATAATTTACATTATTTCTTCAAATTTTTCTCATCAAATTTAGATATATAAATATTTGACGTTAAATCACCGCTCCTATAACCTTGACAAGGTTTCAATTTGGCATGATTATATTGTCTAAATTTATCTTATTACATCTTTAATATATATATATATACATAGTTAATATTATAGCTATATTTTATTATTTTGTTTCTTATAATTCACTACAATTCCAAACGAGATCCAATCATGAAGAAACAAATGTTTTTGACTCATCATGATATAGTTATTCTATTACATTGTTATTTTAATAATTTTAAATATCTTTTAGGTTTTGACCTAATTTATTAGACATTTTATTCCCACCAAATTTCAAGTTTGAGTATTTTATTTTTTATCTCTTTAGCAAGTTGGAATATAACTATCTTGAAATATATATCTCATTTTTTCACATTTTTGCTTCTATTTGATAATATTATATTGCATCAATTTATCTAATTTCTTCTTAATATATATTTATTAATATTAAAATAATAATTTAATAATATTAATGCTTATTTATTATGTTAATTTAAATTAATTCCAAATGATGTCTGATCTAAAGGCTTCACTTACTTGATTTATTTAGAAAATAATTTTATATTTCAAAATATTTTATTTTTTTGTTTTGAAAAGGCGTATAAGTCATTTTAAGTACTATGTGGTTTCATGATCAAGATTATTACATTCAATCTCTTTATTATTTTGGAGAGTAACTTTCTTGTACTATTTATCTCATTTTCTTCAAATATTTTTCATCAATTTTGTTTGTTTATTATGTAACTCTAAATATCTTCTCATTTGATTTTTATATAATTTTGATTTGGTTATATTCATTGACTCAATTTAACTTTTTTAGCTTTATTATATTTTATTTAATATTAGAAGAATACTTCATTATTATTTGTGATTATTTATGTTGGTAATTTGCTGTAATTTGAAACAAGGGGATCAATAGGAAACAAATGTGGTTGTACTCATCTCCATGAGATATAACTATTTAAAAATTATTTTTTATAATTTTAAATATTATTTTCTAAGCGTTTGGCATGCTCTCAGAAATATTTTAATTCATACCTAATTTGATGATTCAAGATATTATACTCATTTATCTTAGTGCCCTGGAATACAACTTTCACATATAATTTATCTTATTTCTTTTAATTTTTTAATTGGTTTGGATATATTACTATGTAAATCTTTATTGCTTTGCATGTGATTTTTTTCATCGATTTAATCTAGTTATATTACATCGATTGAATTTACCTCACTTATGCCTTAATAAATATTTACTTAATTTTTAAATAATAATCTTTTTGTATACTTTAATATATTAATAATAGTAAAGGAATATTTTAATATTAAAACATATGCAAATGATAACATGCTTTGCTAATGCTCATATCATGATATCGTTACATAATGATAGATTGGAGTTTAGCAAAGCAACTCTCTTATATCATAATTAACTAGTTAATGTATCTAATGGTTTTGAGATATCGCTTCCATGGACACTCCTTTTCCTTTATCTTTTCTTCTCATTTTTTTATACAATTCATGTAATATTTTGTCGTCACTGCCACTTTTTATAAAAAAGCACTTATAAAAACTATTTCAAATAATCTTTAAAAAAGATTGTATACTTTGACATTTTTAGCTTCATATCACATGGTATGATCTTTATATCACATCTTATGATCAATGGCATACATAGGCCAGATTATCGATTATATGGGAAATCTCTATTAGGCCTTCTTCTAAACCCATCATATTCATCTGATCACCTAGCTCATCATACTCGTACGATGTTAATGATCACTTGTTAAAGAAAAGATTAAATAAGGAAATTGGTTTTATCTCTTTCCTAAATCAATTGCATTTGTCCGGTTAATGTAGTGCACTAGAACAATGATCAACTAAATGAGCCATTTACACAGCCAAAGCCCCATCACTGGTCATGTTTTATAGATTGTACCAAATAATTTGGTTGATTATTTGGTTGAATCATAACAATTAAACAAATAACAAAGTCAACCATAAATCCACCAAAATCACACAAGAACCACTTCCAAAACACCCCAAATAACAAATATATGATTTATGAAGATGAAGTAAATTAGGAACTTACCTTAAGATGTCATTCCAGTCAAGTGAGGTCAAAAATTTTGTTTCTTCATTCGCCTTTTTTTCTTTTTCTCTATGTTTTCTTTGAATTCCTACAAGATCTCAAGCCAAATCTCCTTTATCAATCTCCCTAAGCTCTTTCTCTTCATGCTTCATTTATGCAATATTGAACTTTGCAAAATGCTCGAGACAACAGAGCCATCCTATTAATTAATAAGTGGATTATTTTATTATTTAATCTAAATTTATTGTATTTTTATGTTTTTTAATTTTTAAATATTAACACAAATTTAAAATAGTTTTTGAAAAATATAAACCGTATACATACAGATTTCTCAAATTGAAACCTTCATGATAATATACTTAGATTTTGTATACTATCATTACTATCTTGGCATGCTTTTTAAAAAGCTTATTCATTAGTAAATTCTCAAGTTTCAAATATGACATACACAAACTAAATAATTTAAATTTATTTAGAAGGAATTTTTAAGTTAACAAAAAAGACTATTACATATGCACTTTTGTTGTCAAAAAGAGAGATTGTATAAGCTTTGGTAATAACTCCTAGTTAGTTGTAGAGAAGAAAATGAAATGAATTAAAGGATCACTATGGAAAAAATCTAATTAAAAGAAACAAGGTAAGTTTTTCTCTTGATTTACAGTTGATTTTGAAGAGATCTTGTTAAGATCTAAGCTGAAAGTATAAGTATTTTCATGCATGCTATAAATGTTTCCTTTTTTCTTGCTATGGAGTCATGTATTAAAGATTTGTAAAGAGAACAAAGCCTTATTTGCATAAAATCATAACTATAGAAAGGAATTTGATGATTTAAAGAAAATACAAGAAATAAACAAAGTCTTCCTTATATATTCAATGGGACCAACAAATAAACCAATAAAAATTGAATGATTTAATGAAAAATATCAAAGAATCTAATAATTTTTCAACATTTGTGTTATGAGTCTTTATCGAATGTGCGATAGACAATCCATTAATCTTTCAATGAGCATTTAATGATCTTACATACAGATTGAATAGTATGACTTGGGCATAGAAGGAATTAACACAAGTCAAATAGAGATGTTGGAAAAATCTATCATCCATTTGACATAAATTGAACAATTAAATGAATTAAATCAAATGATCTAATAGGTGGTAGATGATCCAAATGAACAAGTAGACTTTAATATGATGGATCTATTAGGACCCAAATAATAGAATTAATTGTAATAATACAATATTTTAATAGTATGAGTATTATTTAATAAATTTTTATTATGATTAATCTCATTATCTACAACCCAAATTAATTAGGTGCATTTATTGGAAGGTGAAACAGAGATTAAAGAGAAAGGAGATACATTATTTTCATTAAAAGTCAAAAACTATATTAAAAAATAATTTTATAAAGTTTATGACTTTTAGTGATTTATTACTACTTTATAAAATATTATAAAATATTATCTTCTTTTTGAAGAAATAGATTTAATAAAATTATCTGATTTGAGGTATTATAGAATTTTGATAGGTCTTGATTAAAATTAGCAATTATAACCTGTTGGATTTCTTCATCTTTTCCTATTTATAGAGCTCAAATTTAACCTCTAAATCCACTCCCAACTACTCTAAAATGAACTAGCCATTTGTTAATGGACACATAGCAGTCACCATTCAATTTGGATCCTAAAATAGACGTTTCTGAATGAATTTTGATTTTACCATTCGAGATCAATCCTGGTCGTTGGATTTAGGCGGCCTTGTTCTGGGCCATTGGATTGAGCGTGGGTTTCTCCTACATGTATTAGGATATGCTGCCAAAAAACAATTCGTGTTGAAACGTTTGCTGTAGTGGTTTCTAATGGTATCATAATTCTGCTCAAGTTCGATTCCCTTGCTTGTCATTGTGCTATTTTATTGCAACATTTTGCCATGATTAACCTAAGCTGTCGGATCGTGCTTGCCCTTCCGCTTTCCTTGAAGATCAGATGTGAATTTAGTCCTATGTTGTAGAAAATACGTTGCCATTACGCTCTATAAGGATTCCAACTCGCTTATCTCCCCAGCTGTTTAGGGTTGGCTACCCCCTGTCTCGACCAAGGTTAATTACTTGGTCCTGGTTGACTAGAAGTCACATTGTTCTGTTCAAGTTTCCCTTCGAGTTGATTGCGTGTTGTTGTGTTCATGTTTCCCAGCGGCCTTAGTCCTTCACCTTGGGGCTTCGCTCACCCCTTCGGGTCCATCGAACAATTTTTGTCTTATTTTTTTAATCTCTAAATCCTAGACGGGCCAACGGTCAGGTCAGGTCGACCCGCCAAATGCTACCATGAAAAATCTCGAAACTAAAGTGTTTTTATAGTATTTTGTGCGAATTTTTGTGCCAAAATTTTGAATATAAGTGTACCAAAATAATTTTATATTATGATAGTGTTACAAGTATCTTAAATGATTACAAAAAGAAATTCATGAAAAATAATTCTTAAATAATTTTAAAAAATCAAATACCAATGTCTATACTTTCCATCAATAATGCTTGGCCCAAAAATAAAAATTAAATATTATTAAACTTATAACATTTTGAAATATTAATACTACTAGTGTGTCACATCATCTCAAAATTTGGACATATCAAATTCAAGAAAAATAAAGAGAAATTCAAGTATAAAAATTTCAATGCATGTCTTCAATTTTCTTGAAGCTTGCCATGACTCCAACAGCCCTAAACACCACTATTTTAGACATTTAAAGTACATTGCTTGACTTAATTGAATATTAATAATTTCACTTAAAGCAAGGCTATAAGAGATACAAACATTTATGCTTGACTCATCAAACATAAGGGTGTAACAGAAATACTCGAGAACATTGATACTCAAAAAGGTATTCTGCTTAGTAGCAAAATCGTCATTATATGAGATATTATTTATTTTAGTATAAAAATTATGCTCAAATTAGGTAAAGTGTAGTGTAACATTTCATTCTATCACTAAGAGAACAATGGACAAAGAGCAATGACGAATGGACCATCACTACCATATATTAGTATGGTCGATGAAATTGACCATGATTTCACAATTCATTTTGATTCAAATATTAATATAATGCTATTTTACATATTTATTATCCTAGATATTAATTTATTAAAAATTTACTCCAAAATAATAAGACAAAATCTTAATATCATATTAAAAAATAATATTAAGTTAAAGATAAAATTTCTCTTGACTAATAAAAAAATTTTAAATATTGTTTCTTTTTTTCTCAATCTCTAATTTTTAATATATATATATATTTATCTAATTTTTATTTATTTATATAAAACTCTTTTTTAATTTTCTTTTTTCAAAGCTTTATTTTGTAATCTCTCGTTGCCAAATTTAAGCTAAAAAAATTAATGCAGTCATTTTTCTCTTTTAGTTTTGTTTTTAAATGTTATTTCTATTTATTTTCTTTTTTTTCTGAATAATATTTATTTGAAAGAAAATACATATAGCTGCTGCGTTCGTCGTGTAATTATTAAATGGCATGTTTGGGTCTTGTCGAAATCTTTGGCATGCTCGTTTCAATAAATTACAAATCCCGAAGCGCACCCCTTCGCTCGTGTATAGAAGGGAAGAGCAAGAGTATCGTTGTTCTCAAGACCAAACAATTCCTCAGAAAGATAAAGAAAAGGTTTTTTTCTTCTTCGTTTGTTTGTAATTTGTTTGTCTGATGCTTTCTGTCTTCAGTTCCTTATCCAACCGTTGTACCTCATCAGGGTTCCACTTCAGCCCTACCCTTTTGTAGCTTCGTTGGATCATTTTTCTCTCATTGACGATGCACACGAGGAAGCAGAAAAAACTCCTGCTGATCGCTGGGTATAATGTTTCTCGAAGCCACTCAAATGTAAGGTTATCCTATTGCCACATTTAGTTTCAATCTGTTCTATGTCTAGTGTTCTCATTGGCTTGGAATTCTTACGTGTGGATTGATTTGCAGAAGAGCGAGAACTTGGATGAATCACAGTTAAATAGGCTACCGAGGATTGGAGGTGGGAATATGGTAGGAAAGGCATACTCTGTGCATTGTCGCCTACCTCGATCAAGTATGAATACAATATGCTGGGATAATGGAGGTGTTCCCGATACTGCCAGCTCTAATGGAGATTGAGATGGTGCTGGGGTTGTGTTTAACTCAAGGGAGGATGTAAGGGAGTTACTGTCTGAGAAATCGAAGCTTAGAAGCAAAGCAGATGTGCAGGCAACTAGGCTTCTTAATCTTGATGTTACAATAAAAATCTGTCTCTTTTTTTCTTGAGCAATTGTGTTTATTCAAATTTTTACAGTTTTATTTTTGCAAGGAAGGATGAATGATATGAGAAACGACATCAAGAGGCTAAAGTCTTGTATTAGTTGGTACATTGCTCTGGAAGATTGTTATCTTGCGATACAAGATGAGCTCAATATTTTGTTGGAGTCAGAAAAGCGAAAGAATTCTGAAATTGGTGAATGTTTTCAATTTACTTTTTCTCACGATGATGATTTTTTTTTACTTTTAAACTTTGGAAAATTTCTTTTCTTTTCAGAATCCCAAATGAATTCCAAAATAGAAGAGTTTACTTCACTGATTAAGGAATACTAGGCAATGAAGGTGTCCTTAGAGAAGAATCTTAAGAGGGAAGAGTCCAACAAATTGGTACCTTCTAAAAATTAAATATAGTTTCTTTATTGACTTATATATAGCGATAATACTCATGAAACAAATGAGGTTGCAATTAAAGCTCAGGAGAAAGAAGCTAAAGCATGGGCTGCTTCTGAAAATTTACGTTATGGTCTCATGGAACATCTTGAGAAAGCTACACAAGAAACAAATCATCTTGATAGTCAGGTAGAGCAACATGCACTGTTGAACTTAATTGAAAGAAATATTTATATATTTTTTTGATATGTTCTATATTTTGTTACTACATAGATAAAAATGATTCAAGGGACAAACAAACTACTACAAGAGTACAACAATAGCTTGCATCAATATAACCTTCAGCTACAGGTTGATGCTATCAAGAATGGTGATATTATATCCAAAGTTGCAGATGGAGAAAAATGCATTGGTGGAGATTATTACTAGATTAATGGATCTGACTAGCTTGCTTTGGAATCAACTTGAGAATATGAGGGTGAGATTATCAATTTAAATTGAGTTTGCTATCATATAAATGCACTCAACAAAATTAAAAAACAAAAACTTTTCTTCATGTAATTTTGCCCCAATTATTTCCATTCTAACTCTGTGTTTTTGTTAAAAATTTTGTATGCGACCATTCTTAATTTATATACTCAGAAATAAAGTTTGATGGTTGTGCTATCATAGCTTAAATCAATATGTCAATTGCTTAATTTGTCATCCAACAAATGCCTTTTACTCAGCAGTCTTTTTCTAGTCTAGTAATTTGCCATAGAACATGGTTGAAATTTTTGTAGTAACAATGTTGTTGAAAGCTAGCTTGTTTTTGAAGAGTTGAGACATGCACAAGAGGAAGTTGAATTGTACCATTTTTTCAAAACTTTACAAAGGTAAAATAGACTTGTTTTAAAATACTATTTTTTAAAAAGTGTGTGCACTTGTAGTATAATGAACAAAAAATTAAGGATGAAGTATTGAATAGAAATTTTTAAGTGACTTTGACAATTATTTTTTATATTTACTCATAATCATAAAAGATCAAACTTACTCAATTGTAGTTTTTTGTAAAAGTAGGTAGAAAAAATTCATAACAATCTATAGAAGAGTTATATATTATAGTTCATTATTGAACTCAAATGGGGGTACAATAGATCAAAAGATCCTATCCTTGAGCCAAAAGTAGTCATAATAGAAGAATGAATGCAATAAATATAGAATATATACTAGAAACTTTATATTTATAATATAGTGAAAACCTTAGCAACAACTTGGCATTTGAATAAAAAATCAATATTGCAAAAGATCTTCGCCAAAAACCCTAATGACAATGAGTTTTTTTCTTGTAATACACGTGATGTTGGATGCAAAAGCCATTATTTTTCATATTTTGTTTGTTTGCATGTTCTGTTTTTCCATTTCAAACAAACATTGACAACCTTTGAAGTTGTGAGTGACTTTACTTAAGAGCTTTTTGTGATCTCTATAGTAGTCACAATGCCTTAGAAGTACTATGAGTTAGCAACAATAAAAGTTATGTGAGTGGTAAAAACATTTAGATATTTCACTAACAAGGTGACTTTTGATATCATTGGTTTTTCTTGTCATTGATTTTTTCTTAGATTTGTTCTTTTCCTCTGGCAAATGGAACCATGATCCCTATAACTTGGGGTTTATAAGTGCTTCCTCCTCTGATGTGAGTGCTTGGGCATAAGGCTAGTTGGGATGTTGACATGCTACTCCTTTTCCTTGTAGTTGCCCAATGTTAAATTGCTGAGAAACATCATGAGTTAATATTGACAATTCTTAGCCATGCCACTTGTTAATGAAAATAAATGAGATATTTTGTAAAATTAATAAGGTCACCATTTGTCTAGATAGCTATGGGGTTAGGTACTAAAAAAGAAGTGATATAAATAACTCAATTAAAAACAATAACGATCACTTGTATATGTGGCTAGGTGATGCAAAAAAAATTATAGAAAAATATTGTTAAAAAATTGAGTGGCCATAATCTATCAAAGTGACTAAAAAGAGTATTGTTGGAAGATAAAAGTAGGTAATACAATAAAAGGATAAGATTCAAAATCAATGTTATATAATTAAACATTTAAATTAGGCAATATTTATTTATGTTATTAATTAGCAAATTATTAAAAGAATAAACATAAAAGTAATGTTATAGATAATTAAGCAAGAGAAATATTAACAAAAGAGATATTAAATGTGAAACAATTCTTCAAAGACATTTTGAAAATGCATTCACTAAAGACATTTTGAGACCTATATAAGTTCGATGGTCATATTGCTACATTGTGTAGAATCATATCTTGCTATGAAGTCGAGGACAAAGCCACTAAGAGGCAAAATCAGATTTTAGCTTATAAAAAACTATGAGAATGCAATGGAATTAAGAAGCTTATCTGTTATGTCTTTCATATTCTTAAAAATTTTGAATAATGTTATCCAACCACTCAAGTTGTTTGACATTATTAAATCCATTTATTTTGTGGATTTTTGAAGTAGTTCTTTTGTTATAACCTAGCCATGAGTTTTTTTTAACAAGAATTGTGCTAGCCAACAATGCTAAAGAATGTTGCACAATATGTTGAGATTGTAAAAATTTTCATTTTAATAGAAATTTGCCTCAATGACTAATAGGATCAATGGAAGCCATTAATGTATTATGGTATTTCCTAGTTTATGAAACAATTTTCCTTGGCCAAACATTGGTATTTTGTTTTGATAGTTGATTGCTTCACAAAATAGATTGAAGTAAAATCCTTGGTTAAAAGAGCACAACTAAATGAACTTTAGAATGCTTGTGTAATGTAGTGCAAGCTCTTGAAATAACATAGCAAATTAGATTTTAATTCGTATACATTTTCTATGAAGATCTAAAGTTCTTTGAGGTGCTTCTTGGACACATGATTATCGTAGTAGTAAAACATTTTCTGTCTTCACTTTAGAGTATTCTTATCTACTCCACAATAAGTGATCTATGAGTGTACCTATTTTATGATAATTTATATAACATACTAAATAGATAAATTAGATTACATAAGAAATATTTAAAGTGTTTATTATTATCAAAATAAGATACTATTTTTATTGTCATTCAATTCAATACTACCTTGTCATGTTAATGGGTTTTCTAATGACTTAATTGTCCATAAATATAATCTTGGAATTTAGCATATAGAGTTGAGAGGAGGGAGGAGAGAGAGAGAGAGAAAGGAGAATATTTAATTGGTTATATTTGATTTTCTCTCTTATGGTCATTTTTTCTTTGTTTATCTCTTTATTATTTCTAAGTTCAATTCGTGAACTTGGAAGAGCTTCCTTCTTGTAGTACCCCACTACACCTAGTAATTCTTCAACTCAAATTCTCTTTTGTTTCTTAAAATCTATAGTTAGCCTCAATACTTTACATTAAGGATGCCGGTATAGATGGTCAAGATAGTGATTTTTAAAATTGTTTCCGTATAAGTGCTTAAATCAAATGAAGCTTTATGAGAAGGTATTTTGTATTTCTAAAACTATAAAAATTTTTTAATTTTAAAGAAGCTAACATAACTTTTGATAAAAGTCATTAGATATCATCCAATGCTCTAGCAAGATTAGAAAATTCATATAATCAAAAAAATTTTATTGCCAACTAATTTCATGTTACCGATCAAAATAAATACTTGTTTTTTTAAGCATGTTGGGGTGGGTTGGCCTTCGCTTGGAAGGAACTGAAGTATAATTGGTAGAAATAACTTTTTGAGCTTGTCCAATATATTGGTTTATTTTACACTGTTAAATGTTGAAATGGTAAAAAAATAGATTAACCGAAGTAGCTAAGCCAAGGAGTAGTGATTTAGTAGTATTTTGTTTTCATTTAACAAACATTTTAAGTTAGAGTAAATGAATCTGGTAGTTTAACCTATAGTTGGGATAAATTTTTCTGTTATTTTTTTTTGATGTGTTTCCATTTTCTTCGTTCACTTTTTTTCAAAAATCTTTTCATATCTTATTCCTATAGTGGACATAAATGTGGACATATAAAACATTAAATGGCCAAGCTCACATCACTAGGTCAGCACGATTGAATCGGATAATCCAACCAGTTGTTAAATTAGTTGAATGCCTAGTTTGTTGTTCAACATTAATTCTCTATCTTGGAGAAAATGCATATAACAAGCTTCAACTCTAATCCATTATTCTTAACTCCTTGTTTTACTATCTCTTCTTTAAAAAGGTTGGTCTCATTGATTATGGATTAACTAGTTCTGGTAAAACTTATACCATGATGGGCAAGCCTGAAGCCCCTAAGTAGAAAGGATTAATACCATGTTCCTTGGAGTAGATCTTTGAGACTAGCCAATCACTACAATGCCTGGGTTGGGCTTACAAAATACATGTGTGAAAGTCAATTTACATGAAAACGTAAATTGTGCTCAATCTTTCCTACTTTCAAACCATGCTTTTCAACTTTTATAGGCATCAATGTTAGAGATCTACAATGAAACAATTCGTGATTTGTTATCACCCAATAGTAGCACAAGCAGTTGTCTAACTCTTCTTAACAAGCAATATACCATCAACCACGATTCATCTTGTAATACACATGTGCAAGGCCTTACTGTTGTCGATGTGTGTAGCATAAAGGAAATTTCCTTTCTTGTTGATCAAGCTGCAAGGAGCAGGTAATTGATATCAGCCTAGACATGGTAAATTGGAGCATGCTTTCATCTTTTATTTTCTTGTTTCTTGTTTCTTGTGGCCAACTGAGTAAATCATGTGTATTCAGTTTCCCAAATTTTCCATATTCTTGGGTACCAAGCTTTGTTTTTCTTGCTTCCATGCATGCATTCATCTTCTGTTTGCTGGTTTCATGTGGCTAATCTGAAGATATCATGTGTATGCTTTCATTTCATGTTCCGTATTCTGGGGCACCAAGCTGTGTTTTGCCTGCATGCTTTTAAACATATGATTCTATATCAGCATTTTTTCACTTCTAGATCATTCTTCTATTTCCCAACCTGACTAGCCATAAGACTATCATCGCAAGAGATTGGAACTAATGATTCATGTTTTACTTTGTTCATCAGGTAAGTTGGCAAGACTCAGATGAATGAACAATCATCAAGATGCCATTTTGTTTTCACCTTAAGAATATCTAGGGTGAATGTTGTGAGTGGTGGCTGTTCCTTATTCCTTTGAGCCATTAAGCTTGTTACCTAAGACATTTGTTGACTCGACTCTTTCATTGCAGGCCATGAAACAATAGGTTCAAGGTGTTTTGAACCTGATAGATCATACCGGAAGTGAGCGTCTTGCTAAAAGTGGCTCAATTGAAGATCGTCTAAAGGAAAACCTGGCAAGAATTTCTTCTCATTTATGATGAAAATTCTTGTTTTAAATGCATATGCAGAAATTCGTTTTGTCCTTGAAATTGGCAATTAATAGAATCTTGTCTTCATTGAGCGATGTTATATTTGGAATTGCCAAGAAGGAGGATCATGTTCCTTACAGAAACTCAAAATTGACATACCTTCTACAGGTACATAGCCATTGGATTTCTAGGATGTTTGGTATATTGTAGTGTATTAAATTCATTACATTAGCTTAAAAAACATTCTGAAAAAAGTTGTTTGTTTACTAAAAAAATAAATTTTCAACTTTTACCATCTTCATTCTCATCATACTCTATAATCTCTTGGTGTTTAAAGCCTTGTCTTGGGGGTGATTCAAAAACATTGATGTTTGTTAACATCTCTCCAAAGGTTTCATCGACAATTGAATTGATATGTTCACTCCGATTTGCTGCTCATGTCAATGCCTGTGAGATTTGGGTTCCTCGTCGTCAAACCTAGATTTGACCACTGGATTCCCGTTGAAACAATGGTTGAGTGATTAAAGTACATTTGTCCACGAGGGTTTCTTAAATGACAACTGAAGCAATGCATTTTTTGTTACCCCAAGCCATTAAAATAATTTGGTTGAGTGATTAAAGTACATTTGTCCATGAGGGTTTCTAAAACAAAAACTGAGTGCGTTTTTTGTTGCCCCAAGCCATTAAAACAATATGGTTGAGTGAGTAAAGTACATTTGTCCACAAGGGTTTCTAAAACAACTGAAACAATGCATTTTTTGTTGGCCCAAGCCATTAAAACAATTTGCTTGAGTGATTAAAGTACATTTGTCCATCAGGGTGTCTAAAACAATAATTAAAGGAGTGCATTTTTTGTTGGCCCAAGCCACTAAAACAATTTGGTTGAGTGATTAAAGTGCATTTGTCCACAAGGGTTTTGAAAATAGCAACTAAAGCAATGGATTTTTTGTTGCCCCAAGCCATTAAAACAATTTGGTGTTGGTGGAATGTATTTTGCAGATGATGGATTTGATCATTGCTTCCTCTTCTATTGCCATAATATTCATGTCAGATTTAATAATTTGTTTGGCAACTGATTGATCTACTGCTTTGCGATCTTCATGTATGGTATTAGGTGATGAACTATCTTCCTTTTCATCACCCATTGTTCTGAAAACTAAGCGTTCATCTTCGTTTACTAAATGGCTTTTGAAGTTGCACATAGTATTATATTTTATGCCTTTGATATTTTTCTATACCCTTGGCAAAGAGAAACCATTATCAATCTAAGTTGTGCCCTTATAAATTATATGTTATTAAAAAATATGACCTAATGAGGTTGTTTTAATTTTTAAAGTGCTTCTATTAATTAGATGGCTGAGTTGTAATTATATAGAGTCCTTTATGCCCTAAAATTGCAAGAATTGGCATGTTTTCGCTTGTATTGCCAATAAATTTTACTATATGTTGCTAGAATTTTAGTATTATCCCTAGTATCAACAAAAAAATGAAGCTTTCAAGTCAAATCGGGAACAGAATTTCGTGTTATAATCTAATTATGATGAATCTTATCTTCAGTATATGCACATGGATAAGGATGCATACATTGGCATATGCATACTAGTATTATGGAGAACGTACTTTACAGTGATACATTCTATAATATATTTTGTTTTATTTACAGTACTTGTAAGGATCAAAATATCAGGTATCAATTTACCATAGTACAAGAACTTATTTTTAAAAGAAAAGGATAGGATGAGTCCTGTTATTCTCACAAAACGTGCTTTTAGTGTGAGTTTTTATTCATAAAAAACCTTCAAATTTTCTTGATTGAGAAAGTGTCCAAATTGGAAAACTGTTGTCATGATTTAACTTAGTTTGCCATTAACTTTGATGCCTTAAAAAATATATATGTTCCTAAACAAGGATTATAGCCTCTAGTGACAAGGAAGCATTTCATTCACTTCAAATTAGTCATAATAAAAAAATATAGGAGAGTTAAAATATACTTTTGAATAACAAATTTTGGACCAATGGGTATGTTTATGATGCATGAATTGGCTAAGTGACAAAAAAAGGAATTTTTATGAATTTAAAGAGGTTGTATATGCCATACACAAGTATCATTAAATAGAGATGAAATGATCAACTCTGCTAACAAATTAATCCAGCTTATTTTTTTGACCAATATTTCCAATAAAACCAAGAGAATTATTGAAATAACATAAAATCCTTCAACTTGATCTTAGAAAACTATGAAATCAAGTAACAAAACACAAAATATATGCCAAATAAGTATAGCAGTTATCTACATTGCTTAAAATCCAATGATTCTTAATACATCTATTTTGATGTGACTTATTAAGTGAGAAATATTATAAGGTATACTTTCATCTTTTTCTCTTGATAAGTTTAGAAATTAGTGATTTAGCCTTGGTATTCAAAAGAAATGAGGAGAATGTTTGCACCATTTATATTTCTTAAGAGAATTTGAGGAATTTGCCCTTATTTGAACTTAAAACTCCAATTCATACGAGACTCATTAGCACATAAATTACGTACCTGGCAATTTTTATTCGAAACACAATCTAGATATAGATATGGAATGGAAAGGGGAGAAGGGCATATATTATTCAAATTCATACTAAGAGGAGCTCATTTGTCACATCAAAAGCATAACATTCACTCATTTGTGAGTGTATGTAGTACAACTATATTCATAAATTATTGTGTTTGATATTTTAAAAGAAATTTCTCTTTGAAAAATATTGATCATGAAATGAATTCTATACAAACAATTGCCTTGAGATGTGCATTACAAAAAAGGTAATATCTTTTGGAATATCATTCAGTGGATGGGCATTTTAGTATTTAATAATAGCAAACTTCAAAGCTTAAATTAAAATAATTCAAAGATTGAAATATATAAGGATGTCACAAGAGACGTTAAAGATTGAAATGAAAAATGTAGAAAACAAAACTGATAATAAATTAAACATACAAATCTGTTAATAATATATTGGATAATTTTTTAAGCTAAAAAAACCTTAAATTATTGATCCATTTATTCATTAGATGAAGAAGGTAGTGCTTCAAAAATTTTGGAATGTGAAGACTGAGATGCATATAGAGGGGTTGATCCATTTATTCTTTAGATGAAGAAGGTAGTGTTTTAAAAATTTTGGAATGTAAAGACTGAGATGCATATAGTGAGGTAGACTTTGTTAGTGATGGCATGGTTATGGATGCAATTTTCATGGTCTACTAATGCTGAAATAATTAAAAAAATTTGAGGATAACAAATGGATGATAGAATGGAAAAAAGCCTGAAACTTTGTAGCATGGACAAATGCTTGATTCACATCATTTGACAGATCTTGGCTCAATACTGGTTGGCCCCTATTGAATATTAAACAATTTAATGAAAAAGAAGTTTGAATAGTGCTCTTAAGTTTTGTTGAAATGTTGTGTTTAATGATTTGTTGTTTAGAAATATTTATTTTGAATTTGCCCAAAACATCATTGCTTATTAGTTTAAAAAATAGAAAACTTTGACTTTGTGAGAATAAAAGACCTTTTTGAACTATTAAAATAATAAAATGAAAAAAGATAGTGATATTTCCCCTAATTTATAAATAAATATAATTAGTTAAGTTATTTAACATGACCTAAAATAACTATTTTTGTGATTAAAAGTACAAAATTTAAGCAATCAAACCAACCCATGATCTTATATCATGTGGAGTATTATTGTTTATAAACTCATTAGTTATGGATGGATAATACTTAAAAACATGATTCCATAGTACTTCGAAAAAAAATTTTATGACTTTATGCATATACTTCAGATAAATATAACAATATTGTAATATTCATCTCTAATGATTGATTATCCTCAACTTTATCAATATATTATATGAATATATTTATATAAATATTTATTTATATTTTTTTGAAAAATTAAATCATCACGATTTGATTTCAATTCTATAAACCGTACAGATAAATATCTTCCATTTGATGGTTGTTAAAACTATAACAATAATTTTTTCACTATTTTTAGAAACCAAGTTTCATTCTATCATATCTATTATAACATGTGGTAGTAAAGTAGATTTGTCCTGAACTGAAAATCCCTATTCGAAAGAAAAGTAGAAATTATAAGATTAAGGCACAACATGCAAAAGTATTATGCATAAACTTATAATGGATTTTTAAGAAGAATTAATCAGTATTTCAAGACAATCATCATAGGAAAGCATAAGATAGTATAGTGTAACCAAATTCTCACATACTAATTTGCTTCAAAAAAAGCAAGAATTCCTTTACAACTTCCCTAAGATGAACATAAATAAGCTATGCAACTAAATGTTATCACATGAAACTTGATAAGAATACAAATACATTAGAGAAGCCCAGTAGGCACCAAACATAAAATGCTGGGAGGAAAAAAGTCAAGTTAATAGATACTTTTTGACGGTCTACTAGTTGACCGGTGCAACGAATGTGCAGGGGAGGCCCCCTTCTTTGCGGTGGAGGATGGGCCTCACCTGCCTATTTTGTAGTTTATTAACTCCCTCTATTTTCTAATACTTAATCTCAAAAAATAAACTATATATTATGCATATGGCAAATGAAGGATTTGTATTACTACTTGAGAAAAAAAATACCTAAAAAAACTATATATGAGAAGATTCAAAGCATGCTTACAGAAGACAATGAATTCCAAAACAACTTGAGAAGGCATTAATATAACGTCTAATTAGTTGATTGTAATTGTTAAATAGTTTTCAAAAGAGAGAAAATTTTCTTATATTTTTTTGTTTGATTTGGTGAATTTACAAATCCATGTGTGCTTTAGGTTCAACAAAACTTTTGTTTCTTGCAAACAAAGTATTGAAAACCAAATCGAAGAATAACTACACACAACAAAGAGAACATAAATTGAAGTTAAAATGTCATCATTTATAATTCCATGACTTAAATATTCATAAAATGTTAAATTGTATCCAACCAAATGAAACGTAAATACAGGAATCATGATATAAACATTTAGATATGGAAAGCAAACTATGTTTGCTATCACCATAGGCAACTACCCCAAACTCTTAAAAGGCTAGCACTATCATAGGAAGACATCCTATTCAAACAGTTGGCCACTCTAAAAAGAGCATCAAGAATTCTTGAAGCTAAGCTAGCTCCAAAAAGCCCTTTACCAAAAAAAGGGGAAAAAGGTCAATCCTACATTTTCACCCCGCTTTTCTATTCTATATTATCATCAGTGCTCACATGCATGTTGATAAAACCAGTACATTACAAATATAATCAAATAATATGGCCCTAGTAAGGTAGCAATGATTCCATTTTGCAACTCAAAGCTTGAATTGAAGTACATTGTTATCGCTGATTACCAAAAAGATGGCCAAAAATGGCAAATGGATAGAGCTTTATGTTTAGTCAAGATAAAACAAAAACACGATTAATAATATATTCTTTTATATTTCTATTTTCATCAAAGGAAGAGACAGAAAAAAGAGGTTGCTGAACATCAGATGAACAAAATAAGTTGTTGCTTATCTAATGGCTCCCAAAAGTTTTACCAACATTTCAATAGGAATTCAAAAAGAAAAATATTAATAACTACAATAGCTATGAAACCTAACCAACATTCCAACTTGCTCATTAGAATGCCTAAAATAGGCATCAAATTATAGTAACCATCATTATCATCTCTGCGAGAGCTTCCAGATTAACCGATAGAATAGATCTTGTTCAAGGTCATCATCATCAGTAAATGAATCAAAAAAACAAAAATAGGTATAGGAGTATAAGAATTTAAAATATGTTAGATTTGTAAACAAAGCATGTATCATGAAAAATTAAATAAAGACATTTTAGTAACGAATCCAAAACAAGCTAAAAAACATGGATTGGGCTATTAGTTCCATGAACACTGTGATTGTGTAGAATAAGATTTATGCCGTCAAAATATTCATTTTAAACATTACAAATTGCAAGGCTGTAAATGACTTGATCCAAGCAAGTAAAACTTGGCTCAAGTTCAATTATGTTAGGTTTATTGGAGCTCAATTTGAGTATAATGGATGGTTTTAAAGCTTGTCTCATTTAAATCATAAATGCTTGAGTTCACAAACCCCAAACAAGCAACTTGATCAACAAATATATGAATGAGCTGTAAAAAGGAGAACATACAATCAACAAAACAAGTTTGCCTATGTTAAATATTTGAGACTTAAAACAAGCATGTGAGCATAAAATGTTTATGAACACTAATTGATACATTAAAAGGCACATATATACTTCATTCATGAATATTAATTGATACTTTAAACAAGTATGCCTTGTCTGAACCACTTGATCATACTTAAAAGAATGTATTAAAAGGACACATCAGGTACATAAACAATCTCAGTAATTAATGTTTAGAAAAAAGGTGTGCTTGAAAAAAATGAAATCAATAATAATAAAAATAACTTATGGATTTTGTTAAAAATATATATAATATAATGTATTGAAGATAAACAAAGACAAGAATAAGCCAAACACGTAGAAATAACAATACAACAAAAAAAAACATATACAAGATGTTAGAACTATGCAATCTGCATGGCAATTGTGAGCTTCTAGAAAAGAATAGTTAATGACTATGACTCAAAATAACTAAAGATAAATACAAAGGTAAAAAACAAAAACAACAAAAGCCTAGTAATCACAAAATGTATATTAAATAATTAAGCTTTTATAAATACATAGTGTCCAAGAATGGAGCAATGTAACAAAAGCTAAATAATCAAACTTGAAGATTTCATTCAACACCATCTTGATTAATAAGAAAACTACATTAGCTAGCATTTATAATAAGACCATCAAACATATCATTCACAAATCAAATAGAGATCTTTGACCACTCTATTGAATTAGCCATAATATTGTGCTACTAATTGAGAGTGCATGCTGTAGTTGAAACCAGACACATTTTAATTTCAAGATCCGATGAACATGAGACAAATCATCATAGAACTAAAAAAATCAGACCTTAAGTTATTCACTATTAAAAGTAAACGAGCGATTTCAAACCTTATGGAGCTTTTGGTTGTGAAAAGTGCAAGGCATTTCTTTCCTAAATGATATTTTGACAATGAAGTAGAATTAATGAAAAACCATGCAATGAAAATATCAACATGGAACCTGGCCCACTCTACACAAATTAATCAACATGAAACTAAACTAACCTTTGTTTCCTGATCCAGACAAACAAACAAATTACGATAGGCAAAAACAAAACTCTACATAGAAAGATATTCACAATCTTGACTCAAACGAATTACATGATAATGTGAAGCACTGGATGGATAACAAAACATTAGAATAAAAATACCAGTATTAACTTGAGAGTAGGTAGAAAAGAGTAATAACCACTTATAATCATCATGAACAGTAAGCTATTTAAACTCCTACAAGAACCATTGACCTGGAAGAAGGAAGGCGAGAGAGAGCGAGAGAGAGGCAAAAACCTTCGGCCTTGGAACACCTGGAGAGCATAAGAGAAGCAGTGAAGGTCCAAGGAGACACACAAGTCGTGGAGCTTGAAACACCTATAAACAGTGGCATTACATACATGGAGATCGAGATCGACAGTGGCACCAGCGGTGGCAGACAAAATCCTAACCATAGGGCCATTGAAGCGAGAAAAGGAGAAGGGGAAGGATGACCTTCTGTCCAATGAAAACCTTATAACTCCGCAAACAAAGCTTCAAAGATTGTAGCAACAAAAAAAATCATTTCTAAAAATAAAAACAAAAACAAAAGAAAAAAAATAAATTATGTGGGTAAATAAAACCAATCGATACGATCCATAATAATAAATTAAAGTTTTATAGAATTTTTTATAAAAATTTAAACTTATTGAGATGTATATAATAATAAATCATCTATTATATCATAATTAACAATTATTAAAATAATTTTTAGACTGTATGATAGTCAAAATAAAACTTTAATCCTCTTAAAAATAAAAATAACTATTTATTTTTAAGAGAATAAAAAATGATATAAAAATATTTAATATCAAGTTTTAAGTATTATTCAAAAAAATTTATATTTACATATATACATTCATGAATAATATATAAAAAAAATATTAACGAAATAAGAAAAATATATAAACAAATCATCATTATTTATTACAAATGTTAATGATGAACATATTAAGAGTTTTATAATTTTTGTAGTTACTCAATAAAAACTATGGGTAATTAAGAAACTATGATATAGTATGATTCAACAAAAATTTTAATATGAGATTAATGGAGGGGTCATTATTGTTCAAATAATAATTAAATATTTAAATTGAGACAAAGTGATTTTTCTTAATTTATGATAAATAAAATATTAAAAATATAAGTTTTATTTTTTATCTTTATTTATTTATAATGAGTTAAATAGATTTATAATGAAATTATTTTAATATGCATTTTTTTATTGTTAATCATGATTACAATATTTTATTTTGATTATAAATTTAGCGAATCATAAAACTATTTAAAGTGATCTATTGATTAATAGTTAATTATAGGAATATGTTTTTTAGTATATCATAAAACTAAGATCTTCTATAAAAAAAATTTTGTCAATATTTCAAAACATAAATTTTAATTCAAAAGATGAAAAAATTATAAAAATTAATTTAATATATATATAGATACACTTATAAAATAATTATAATTTTAACCATTCTATTAATCTATTTTTAGTACCATATTGATCAAAACTATTTGGAGCACTAATTTCAAACTTATTTGTTTAAATAAATTTGCTTTTCAAAATATTATCGATTGTTTGTTTAGCTAAGTTTAAATACATACTTTTAATTTTAAAAACAAAAACCATTGTGTAAAAATACAAGATTATTTTATCATCATAAAATAACATTAAAAAGTATAATTCACATTTTATTAAGAGATAAAATATTTTGTTATCATTTTTCAAAGCAATTAATAACAAATTTATAAAACCCATCAAGTTCTTAATAATACTTTTTAATAATATCATTTAATTTATTTTTTAATTTATTAATTAAATTTTTAAGATAAATGATAATTAAAAATATAATCAAAATACATAGTATTTTCAATAGCCTCTATGGCCGGAGAACTGATGCCATGGACTGAGCATCGAATTCCCAAACACTCCTTACTTAAGTTTTTTCGACGACCTTCTCCTCAATCCTTCCTCGAATACCTTTGTTTTTCTCTACACCCTTAACCCTTTCTCATCCTTACGCCTTCTAGATGAGAACTCATCTACCGCTTTATCTGCGTCTTCCATTAGCCTTCGTGTCAATGTCACTCAGTTTTACAACTCTCCATCGATGCTTCTTTACATCTGAACGGCAATCGTGAAGATTAAATTCTTCTCTGACGGAGTATTTTTCCATCAGTGTACACTATGTAGGCTCCAGGAGGGGGCGGAGTCTCGAGGCCAGAGGTGTTGTTGATTGGCTGCAGAACGAAATAGGATACCCTGGTCAGCTTCCTTCTATTGACCAGATCCACAAGATCTGTTGGGGAAACATGGTTCCCGTGGGGAGCTTTCTCCTTCAAAGAGTGCGGTCGAAGAGAACCACGACGATGGTTTGCCAAAATATTTTGGTTCATTGAGTGGCAACACCTGCTGTAGGGGTGAAGGAGAGGAGGTCGAAGAAGGAAAAGGGAGGCTTGGATTTTGAGGATGGATCATCTCTAGAGGAAAGGGAAGTGGTGATGATGGAGAGGGGCCTTGTAGGGGAGGAGGCGATGAGGTTGAGGAATGTCGTTAGGTGGCAAAGGATGGGGTTGAGGTCTCGGATGGTAGTGGTTGAAAGAGAGGAGTTGGAGCGGAAGCAAATGGTCAACGAGAGGGCCAATGCTAGGTGAGATGTCTACTTTTTTTGTTTTATTTTTAGATTAGGGGATTCTTGTAGCAGGTGGATTACACAAAACTAAATGTTGGAATTTGGAATTGGAGAAGAGGTTTTTTTTGCTTTGTGAGGTCATGAATACATTATTGTTCATGTTATTGTTCACTAAATGCATATTTTTTGAAATTGAGTGACATTGCTAATATGCTTTCCATTGGAATGACGGCGTAATTACTAATTACCTTTAGGTTTGTACTCATTTAATGAATAACTATTTCCTTTCTTTTGGTTAACTTATAAGGTACAAACAGGTGATATTAGAAGCTTATGATTAGCAATGTGATGAGGCAACTAAGATAATTGTGGTGTACCAAAAGCAGCTTCATCAATATGTAAGCCAAGCAAGAGACATGAGGAGGTTGATTTGAGATAGTGCTATTGATTTTGTTGGTGAGATCCATTCACACAGTGAGAAAGAAGTAGTCTACACAATGGTCAAGGGTAGAAAATCATTAGATGATGTCATTTTAATTGAGACATCACGAGATAGAATCATTAGATCGACATGCGAGTCTCTTGCAAGACATATGATTGAAAGAATCCAAAGTACCTTCTCAGCGTATGATGGGATTGGAATGAACTCTAGTATTCAAGTAGATGCTACCAAGTTTCTTGATGACTTAGAAGGTGATGTACCTGAAGATGTAATGGCTGTGATAACTGAGTTTCTTAGAAATCCTTCACAGTTACTTCAGTCAATCACTACATGCACTTTGCGCTACAAAAAATTTATCCGCAGGGAGACTGAAAATATTGACATCCAAGCTAATGCAGAGCTTTTGAGGTAATTCTTTTTATCTTCAAATCATTGTTTTATTTTTTCTTTCCCTATAGGCTGAATTTATAAAAGATTTTCTTTAGCTTTGATAAATCTTTGTTTGTTTCTCAAGTTTGGGAAGTCCTATGAGGCAGTTAGCATACATTTATAGCTTCAAAAATACATTGGAAAATAATGGTTGTAGATAGGAAAATATTACAAAGTTCAACGTCAATGTCGCACTACCAATTGTTTCCATATGCAAATCGTGTATGTACTGTTATGGCTATTGTTTGATACTGTTTAAGAGATACTTTTTCTTTGTTGTCATATTGATACTACACTAAAATTTCAATTTTTGTTGTATAACTTATGTAAAGGCCATATTGATGTCATTTCAATCATCTAATGGTGCTCTCATTAAAATGTACTAGTGAAACATTAACAAACTTATTTCATTTTTTTGTTTAATCTTTGTCCATTTCCATCTATAAACTCATTAAATGTACACTTATTGTGAAATTTTTTTTAAAAATTTGTAGTCCATGTTAACTCCTTGTGTAGCTTGTTAGCATTTGGTTATTTGGGTTTGATGATGTCAACTTAATTATGAATTTGTTCATGAAGCATTGATAAGCTAGGGATACAAAATTAATAGAGCCTAAACTAAGGAGAAAATGAGAGGTTAGAAAAGGCTCTAGAAAGGATGGTAGATAGGTTGAATATAATAATACTTTTTGTGTTATTAAAGAAAGTTCAAGTTTATGATCATATTTGTATTCTTGCCAGAATTGTAAAAAACTAATGTCAAGGTCGAATTAATTTGTAGAGCAAAAGCCTTGTTAGTGCCAAATTGATGTTAGACTAGTATTATGATGCGTTTTGATAATGAAGTTTATTTATGTTTAATTAAATTTTATTTCTTATAGTTTTTTTTATCAAGAATTAGATTTGTGATGAATAATATATTTTATTGTCTATTGTAGGAAGTTGGATAATCTATTCATTTCAATTGCATGGTTAATCATTCCTTAAGATAAAATTAAAAATAGCATATAAAAAATGGTTAACGAATGATTATGATATTTTTGGTTGTGTTTGGTCAAGTAAGTTATATCGATACATTTTAAGAAGATAATTAAATATTATTATTTTACTTATATAAATAATATTTTAGGATAATTATTATTTATCCATTTTTGGTTAAAAGATTATTTTTTGTGAATTATTAGTTTTACCTTTTTACCACAAAATTTTTATTTAATAATCAATTATGAACAACTAATTTAAAATTAAGATTTAGAATCTTTTATAACATTTGTGAATGACTTTTTGCTTTGGAAATACCCAATTTATTTGTCTATCATATTAAATGGATTATATACTACTCCATTTAAGTAGAAATATGAGAATGATATAGTAACAGATACTACAACTTGGGATTCAAGTTCACCTTTACCATATCAGGTTTATGATAGTCTAAGGAGTGGTACAGATCTATCCTTACAAGAAACTTACAATAAACTACTTGAAAGACAAGTATGCCCTCTTATATGTAGAATAATATAGAGTATGCTATTGCAGTTGCCTATTATTTATCATATTCGAGATTACATATACTTATTGTTTGATATCTGTATCTGGCTATATTTCTTCAAATTTTATTTGTGATTATTTATCAGAGGAGACCTCATAGTCATTCTCACATTCATTTGTTTTTTTTCCTTATTTGCCACTTTTTAACTTTTGGTATTTTGTTGAACCATTTGTTGTGATTAATATTTCATGTGCACCTTTTGATTTTTTTTCATTCATAAGGTCATCCCTTTTCATATGGCATATTCATACTTACAATAGAATTTTAAATTTAGATTATTACGATAGAGTGGTTAACAAAGTGATTTGGGTTTTTTTATTACTTATTCTTATGGGTTCTACCACTAGCTATTTTCAAGGGATCTCACCAGTTATATTTAAAATAGGAGTTTTTTTTTTGTGATTTTTCATTACTATCACCACAAGCATCTCTGTGTTGCTATTGTAGAGCCATTCATAATCTTAGGCTAATGAAGAAAGAATAATAAATATTTAAGCAAGTAACTTAAGAATCCATTAAAAAATTACTTGACCATAAGTCAAAGTAAGTCTTTTTTGAAATTACTACAATAATTCAGGAAATACATATTCTATGGCTGAATTATAAATATCAACAATTCTAACAAATATGGTACTTGAGAAGAAGAAGGGACTTTTGCCCTTGAGTGATTTTCATAATAATCCATGGCAAAATAGTTTAGATAGTTTGGTCAGCAAAATATAGCCTAGTGAAAAAATGCCTAAATTTGGGGAATGGATGATGAACAAGGGTAAGAGATACATTTATTGAATACTATAACTATAAGAGTTGTACCTACTAATTAGAAATATTACCAAGTGATAGAATTAATTGTCCCTTTTCTTAATAAAGCATGTTTGCAAAGTACTAATTCCATTTACAACCTATCCAAAATTACATTGGAATACATTAAAATTGCTTGGGAAGTCATCAAAGCTACTCCAAAAAACAAGTAACTTACCATACAAAGAAAATTAAGGATATGTTGGACAATGCTTTGGCTTGCACATCATTCTCTCTCTTTTTAAAATTACTTGACCTTGAGTTGACTCATTAAGTCTTTTGAGGAGAAAACATTGCATATCTCCATCCTACCATAAGGATATTTTCTTTGCCCTTCTTTTCTACCAAAGGGAAAGCTTGCAAAGGAATGAGGGAAACTTGGCATAATGAGCTAGTAGTAATCGAATCAAGTGCTGCATGGAAAAGAATTTTATTAGGGATGTACTACTTGAGTTGTGATTGACTTTCTTGCTGCTAATAGTATAGTTTCCTCTATTTAGTAGATACATGTATAATATTTATTGTGCTAGGAAGAACACAAATGTAAGCTTAGAAATTGTCCTCTACAATTTTTCTTTTTTAATTTCTTTGGTTCTTTTGAACAAGAAACTCGGACAACTAGAGATTGTTGCATTAGTCGTAGTAGTATTTCACTAATTTCATAGGAATTAAAGTTTTTGGCTCTTCATCAAGCTCCTTTTTGTTAATCTGTCATATGTTTTCATTAAAATATTATATAGGAAATATTATATGTTAATATTACATGATCACATAATACATAAAATATATGGGTACCTCAACATCAAATTATTGAGTATAACATAATCTTTAAGGGTTGTTAAGCTTTTCTTTTGCTTGATCTTTTTGTTTGAAGTTTGTAAGGTAATCTTGATTAAATATATATTGTCTTTTTTGTCATAAAAGATTAAATGAGTTAAGGTGGTTTGTAGTGTCTTTGTATGTATTATATATGTATGTATGTATGTGTGTGTGTGTGTGTGTGTGTGTGTCTGTGTGTGTCTATATATATAGTAAAATTATCAATTTACATATTTATGTAACTCAACTTAATATGTAGTAATTCACTAAATTTAATTATCCTAACTTATTATTAATATTTGTATAGATATTATTTTATTAATCACTTAGGTTAGTGAACTTATTGACTTTTTTGCAAGCTTATTTCTAATAAACTTGAAAGTTTTTTTATCCATTTGGAATAGTAGACAATTTTGTCATTAACCCTTGTTAAGTGATAACTAATAATTAATATTTGTTATTAACTGAAGTGACCTAGCTAATGTAAACATATTTTTATCAGTGGATAGTAAATGCCATGTTTATTTTTTGACTATATAATTGTTCTTAATTTTTTTTAATCACTTGTAAGGGTTATCTGCATGAGGAATGGATTGAAATTATATAAATAAACATGTAGTTTAAAACAAATTGTAGGGATTGACTCAACTTGGTTCATATACATGCGTTAAAATGACAGTTGGTAGTTTGGGATGGATTAAGACCTCTACAGAATGGGTATTCTTATTTCATTAACATGGAAATATATACTTCATTAACAAATTTCTCATATGGCCAATTGATTTTTAAATGTTTAAGATTTAAACCTTCAATGTGGAAAATTGTAACTAATATGATGGCTGGGCATGTTGTTATCCTTTGGAAAAAGTTTCATTATCGAAATCTTAATCTACAAGCTATGTTTGTGTGAAGTTGTGATTTCACAACGTGCTTGAAGTTGACCTTGCCTTTAATAGTCAGCTTTAAAAATTGGCCATGCATTAAAGAAACTCAAAAAAAGAGTAGTAAATTTTTAGTTAAGGAGCTCGTTGTCTAGAAGATTTTCATGGTCTCATTTTCCTTATATATTTACGCTCTATAGTATGTAGCCATTTTGGGTACTTCCTTTCCTAAGTTTTAATGAGATCAATGTGAATGTTTATGGTACTACTCATAGATAAGTTTGTTTGCTTTATTTAAAAGCGATATGCATGTCGGCTACTTTAGATAACCTTCTACACTTTCAGTTTTTTTATGAAGATATCCACATAACACTAGGGTAATTGTTTCAAATGGAAACACTTATGGAAATGCTTCATCGCATAGGAATCATCTTTTTGCAATTTTATTGTGTTTCATTTTAGAACTCGTAATGATGTATGTCATGCATCCCATTTCCTTTCAAAACTCTCATGTCCAGCAGTTAGTGGCCACTGAAGACGCACTGAACAAGGCAGCAAAAGCTAAAAGCATTAGCCAGAATTTTGTAAAGTAGTTACATGGAAATGGTGAAGTCACAACAACAACACTACATTCTGGAGTCCAGTCACAGAGTCTTGGTAGCACAAGGCATTTTTAGGTGATGTGACCCGTGTGATTTCTTAAAATAGGATTTTTTGTAGAAAGTTTTCTAAACTATAATGTGGATCATTGCTATGTATCATTGATATGGAATTTTGTGAATTTTCTTTATTCATGTTTTTGTTCTGATGCTAAGTGTTGGCAACTTTAACATGCCAAACTTTATGGAGTTGTACCTACCATAAGAGTTTTGGAATTATATATTCTTAACACCATATTTTTGGATATTTGGTGCTTACATTATGCATGTTGCTTTTTTATTAATCATTATGGAAAGCAAACATATATTTTGTCAAAAGAGAGTGCATTTTTGTTGAGCATTTTCATCCAATTATATTCATTACTATTTGAGTTCAAAAGATAAGGATTTTGATCATGGTTCTCATTGAAATTTTTGAAACTGCATTGAATTATATCGTAGTTTAGTGGTAGTGTTTTTAACTTCAATTCGTGAAATTCATAAGCTACCAACGTGAGGATTATTGCACTGTAGGAGTTTTATATATGCAATCTTCCATTCCAATGCAATGACCCCTTTCCTTGATTCCATGGTCTTGATCACTCTGTATTATGTATTGTTGAGCTGGATGTTTGGGCTAAAGAAAGAGATGTTGCTGGACTAAAAGGTAGCATTAATACATTAACAGCTGAGGTTAACACTTGAACAAGCTGTGTTTGGAGTGGAATGAACTAGAAGATTCTTTACGAAAGAAATGGAAGAAAATTGAAGAGTTTGACTCTCGCAGATCAGAACTTGAGTCTACTTACACTGGATTTGTACGTGCTGACAATGTTATGTCTCTTGCACATGATATCCTCATTCAAATGATATATTGCTGTTATGTGAAATTGACGTGTTATTGAGTTACATCCTTGAGTTCATCTTTAGCTTCCTATATACACTGCTTGAGTTCTTCTTTTACTGCTGATTTGTAATGTATTTCTTTGTGTTAATATTTTAAAATATCTTGCATACTATATCTTCTTTTGATTTCATCTTTTGTTGTTTATGTGTGTTTTGTATTTTTGAATGATATACTTGAGTCAATCTTTTTCTATTTAGTGTACTATTTATCTGGCCCAAAAGTGTTTATGTGCTAACATTGTTAAGTATTTAACTATTGAATCACTTTTTTCTAGGACCAGATAAGCAATGCTTTATAGTGTACTTGAACTTGTACTATTAAAGGCAAACATTGCATAAAAGCTTCAAGATACTTGGGTTTCAAGGAGTATAGGGCATAGTTGATCCACCACGTGTTATCTCACTTTAGGTTTATGGTGATTGTGGTGGTAGGAATATGGGTTTTTTTAGCTATAAGCTATGACAACACAAATATGATATCCAATTATGGCCTAATGCCACATGAGAAGTGAGAACTGCTAGAGTGGCTATGTCTTTTTTCATTATATTATAATCTTATGTATTTGTTAGTTGTAAAAGATAAAACTAAATTATTATATTTGTATTGAGGGGATCTTTTATGAATCCTTAAAACTTTAAGTTTTCAGTGAGTTTTCTCAGGGGAAAAACTTTTGAGTATCATATATTCCACGAATGAACACCAAAAATGCATTTTATCTTTAGTTTTTCTTTTTGAATTTGAGAATTAATATATATTGAAAAAAGATATTTTTGAACTAAATGAAAGATGGAAATGACAATCTAAATAGAAGTAGAATTATTACTTTCTCTCAAAAGCAAAAAAAATTAGAGAGAAGGATTGCCTTTTGCATTTTAGTATCAAAAATAATATGTTCTATATATTTCTAAACAAGGAAAAGTATCATAGATCATGAGTCCTACTTTTATAAGAATTCGTTGAAACATTCTTTTTTAAATTCTCAATAACTTATTATATTATGTAGAATTGGGATATATTACGATTAAATATAAATTTTGTTTACTGTTTTATTTTTTTAAGTCTCAAATATATCATATTTAATTTTTAAGAATCATTATTCTTTTATGGGTTTCTAGTGAATGTTTACCCTAACACAAAGCTTTTGTTATTTCCATATTGATAAATTGTTAAATATTTATAATGCTACTTAATTTGATTGCAAATAATTTGGATCTACTTTTGTTCTCAAGGGAGGCTTTAACAGGAATAAAAGACATCTTGAGGGGATGTTGTAGGTCTTGAGAACACTCAAGGAAGATGAGTGAGGTACCTTAAGACATTATTCTTAAGAGGTGTTGGTTGGCCTTAAGGCCAATGTTAGTGGGATTGATGTGGATGAATATTTTAAGAGAGAGCTTGAGTAAGATGTATTCTTTGAGAAAGCTTACTTGAGGTAGTTTTGACAATCAATGGGTTTATGCATGGTAGATTATGGTCTTGAGGGACATAGTTGAGGTGTTGGTTGGAGTTCTCCAGGGTTAGGCCATTAGTATATGGAATGTGTAACGAAACTTTCTAATATTGTTAAGAAGGAAGTATAGATCTCGAGCTGATGGTAATAAAGGCTCAAGGAGTGCCCTCAAGGGCAATCAAGGCAAGTACACATGGGAATCAAATTACATCAAACACTTTTGGTGATTTTTGGATTCATTTCAATTGGATTTTGATCGAGTAATGAACTAGAAAGATTTAGAAACTTTTGTTGGATTTGTAACTCTATTTTAATAACTAATTTTAATATTTGTGAAAGAAGTTACTCAAAATTTATTATAGTTGTGCAAGGACATTTAGGTAAGCACAAATTTAGAATTTGAACACATCAAATTAGTATTTGATATTTAATGGCCATGATTTTTGTTTTATTTGTTTCTTAGTTTAGTTTTGATTAGATGTTTTATGTATATCTCTTAATTCTTGTTACTAAGAGCTTTTAGACTAAAAAAATGATTTGTGGAGGTGTTATTGGTATTGGTGCAAGTGACTTTGTACTTTAGAGTGTCATGTGATTTCAATGTTGAGGGTATCGTGAATAATTATTCTAGGTGAGAGGTGTTTTCTTTGAACATGTTGCCAAGTTTTTGAGAATTTACTTCATAAGTAGACTAGTTTAAGTTTTCTTTAATTGAAAAGTTAGAGTTTCTCTATATAACTAATTTGTATTGCATTTTATTTCTTTCTACATGTTTTTGTTGTGGCAATTAATCATTCTGTCTATAAGATGGATCATATTTTGTCATTAGAGTGTCAGATCTTACCTAGTGTAGATCTTGGTAAATGAATGGTACTACTTGAGATGCAGAAATACTGTTGAGGATAAAGGCAACATGAGAAGAGAAATGACTTAGTAAGATAAATATTTATATCATTGCAAGAGCATGTGGCTTTTCTAACTCAACAAGTACAACTTTTAATGGAGATAATGAGACATGAAATGATGAAACATAATTTTGAGGATCGTTGATAGTTGGAGATGAGTCCACTCTAAGAAGAAGTATAGATGATGATAAGAGGTGAAGAAGAAAGAACTTTAGGTGATGGAATGATGACCATTGTGATCTTATGGCTTCAAGCGACAATGATTTCTTGAAATCTTTCAAAGTAATGGCTAAGATAAACATCCTATCTTGTAGTGGTTGATGTAAGCAAGCAGAATGTATGGCTAGATAGTTGGAAATATATTTTTGCATCTTTAAGTGTACAAGTTTCAGCAAGATGTCCTTTGAAAAACTAATTTATTATGCATTAGCATGATGAAACAATCTTTTGTATTCTAGAGTTGTAAAGATTTGTAACTGGAGTCAATTCAAGTAGTTTCTATGGAAGTTTTATCCCAACTATGAGGAAGCTAGATAGATGAAGTAGAATAGCTTGATAGCCATGAAGGTAGTTGATGCAAGATTATAACTCACAATTTTGGAGATGAGTGGTCTCTTGTGTTGAATCTTGGAAAGAAGAGCTTCTTGATGAAGCATTTGATAGGTTTACTTAGATTGTCATGGTTATCATTCTATCTCTTCAACAATAATGGGCAATCAAGCATGTTTATAATTGCTATTGAGAAGAATTATGGTTGAGTTTGGATGCCAAAGGATGATGGCTTCAAAAGCAAAAACAAAAAGAAGGAATCCTTAAATTAAGGCATTTCCATTTTCTCTAAAGTTTTTTAATTTTGTCTTTCTTGGAGACTTAGTTATATCAAGAAATATTGTTGGGAGTTATGTTCTAAATTTAGGAGATTGAGGGGCAAGGATGATAATCAGAAAGGGAAAATGGGATTGGTGTTGCTATTGAGAATAATGTGATTTTTTTTAGGTTGAAGGAACTTGACCACAGTCTATCATTAATGATGAGAAGGTTATAAAGACAATAAGGTTGTAGTGGAGGGGACTACCCTTGAGTTGTTCTATTCAAATATAAGTTAAGAAGATATTTGGAGACGATGTTGAATTTGCATCCATGTATGATAATTGGATTCATTGTCGTGCAAAGGTCAAGTCAAAGCAATTTTAGTTGACATGGTGGTCTCTAATTTGTGCAACTTCAAGCTTGTCAAATGATTTTGATAATGGGCATGTGGCACCATGATGCAATTTACTTTTAATGACAACAAAGCATGATGCTTCACAAAGAAGAGAAGATTTACTCATTTGACGAGGATTAAGAGGTGTTGTCTACAAGACGTTTCTAAATAATTGTGTCAAGTATGCTAGTTCGTATTGTAGATTGAAGGAAATATTTAATTTTACATTGAGAAGGGCATTGGAGCATGAACGCCAATGGCAAGCGGAAGGTGATAGTGCAACACATTGGACGGCAATGGATGCCATAAGAGGCAACAAATGTATTGCGAGAACTTTGTATTCCTTAGCTCTAAACATCATATTGGAGTGAATCCCTCCTTCAAAAGAGGGTTATATCTTTTAATAGAATCTTAAAGTTATCTCAAAAAATGTCTTAAAGGGAAGAAATCGTGAAAGGATGTTGTAGGCCTAGTGAAGGCTCAAGGATCAGAAAAAGAACATCAAGAGGTTATGTTGTAGGTCTAGTGAAGGCTCAAGGATAAAGAAAGATTAAGATATAATTTTGCTTTGATTTAGTGTTAGGTTTTTTTTAAAAAAAAGATTAATATTGAAAGTATACATACTTGCCTAAAATTCTCTAGGAACATTGAAAGCTTGTTAACTTTTTGAGTTGAGAAACCCGATCAGGGATCGGGGATGGATACAGTCAAAGATTTAAGCTCAACTACCTAAACATTTTTAATGCATTTTGTTTATTATTTAGTAATCTTATTTCGTGGATACTATTTATAAAATAAATTTTATTTTAATGCTAAAAATTTATTCTTCTAATTTTCTGAATCAAAAAATTCATTTAACACATAATTTACCTCTCCCTTATTGTTTGTTTTACTTCATATTTTATAACAATTATCACTTATTTCTCTATGGTTTCAATACCCATTTCTTTGGATTATGGTATGAAAGTGAGGTTATGACCTTTAGAATAATAATTTTTAAATTTGAATGAAATAATAATCTCTCTAGTGGATCAATGAAAAAAAAACATATATATGATCAAGAAATTGTTGCAAGTTAGAAGAGATTTTGAGCTACAAAACATTTGTCAAATTGCAATCAATATATGAATGAATCGAATCTTCCCTCCACTGTCAAGTGTGTGATATGATTAGTTGGGGAAATCCTATGAATCTCATTCCAAAAATACTTCTTTCAAGAAACATTGCATGGCTTCGTGTTAACTAAACCTCTCCAAGGTTATATAAGCAGTTCTCGTTCAAGAGGTATCACACAAAAGACATATGAACTCTAATATTTATAGTTAAGCATAAATCTAATACATCAAAATAAATTATAAAATATAAAAATTGAATTCAATGATTAAAGAAATTTATGGGTTAATGGTATATTTTTTAGCTTCTTGCCGCAACAATTGGTCCTCGTGTGGCCTGAAGTGCATATTCTTCTCCCCTACATGAGCCTAGCTCCTACTGCGTTCCCTTCCGTCGTTGTACGGGTACCAGACCGCTGCTCAAGATCTAATGATGAGGGAGTCTATTCTGCCTTGATCCTCCATGCCATAATGGCTGAAGGCAAAGGCAACTCCCCGTACTTCATCTTTTCCATCAAAGAAGCCTTCTCTTTAAAGTGGAAATCGTCTTGGCGATGCTATGGCATAGTTGGAGAAAGGTGTCGGTCATCAACATCGTGATCCTAATCATCCTCGTGGTGGTTTACGCCTTTGTGTGCGGCTTCAAGAACAACAAGTGGATGGACAATGGTGAAGCCTATGGGTAGGCCAGGATGACTAAGAGTAGGCCGAGCATCTTCTAGTTTTAGGTCAAGCTTGAAAAATCCTTTATGTTTGCATATGTGATATGTTGATGTTTTTGATGGTTTCATGTTATTTTAGTCATATTGTCATGAAGTTTTTTGACAATCATTTAAAATTCAAAATAGGACATCGACTTGTGTTGAATTGGTCAGCTGACAAATATTTAAATTTCTTATTTATTTATTTAAAGTTAAATTTTATATTACTGTCATTGAAATTTAAATTAAATAATATAAAATATTAATTTAAAATGATATTAAAGAATACTATTTCAAAAGAATAATAATTATTATAAAATTCTTTTCATTTTTTTATTTTTTTAAAAATAAATTAAAATTTCATGTTATATGTAAAATTTAATAAATTTATATTTTAAAAAAGTAATTTTTGAAATCATGAATGATAGGCACAATCAAGTTTTTAATATGCAAAATTAAAAAATTTGAGGGGCCATTTTGACACAAATTTTAAAATTAAAAGAAAATTAATTTAAAAGAAGCTTCAAAACTCTTCCCTAACAAGTATTTTTACTCACCTAACTGTCGTGATGTTGTGTACCAACCCAAAAAAATTTGTTATTTTTTGGGAATTAATTGGATTTTTGGAGATTTTTTTAAAAATTTTTTATGTATTATTTTGTACTTTTTCAAATAATTATATATCATAAAAAAGGAGGTATGACATCTCAAAAAAGAGAAAAATAATACAATAAATTTGTTGTGGATTTTTAGTTTAAAAAATTATTAAAAATTTTAAATGTTAAAAAAAAGGAAGAAACTTGCTTAACAAGTAGAGCTCTTTAATATGAATCGCACAAAATTAATTAGTTAACTTTTGGAGACTTAATTGATTGCAAAGCATATCGAATATTATAAATTTTTTAATTTTGATTTAAATAAGAATTTAATTAACTCCTAAACTCCTAAAAATTCTTAATTACCCTAAAACCTAATCCAAGAACCACTAAAAGAAACCCAATTATCAATGACCCGAATCAATGACAAACTTTCAAATTCTAACTAAAAGAGTGGCATGGTGTTCTTTTGGAGAGACATGACTATTTAGAGGGAGTTTGAGAGTTGATAAGTGATAGGGATAGAAATTGCTTTGTCCTAGAGTCTATAGATAGGAGGGTAAGAGGAGCTGCTGTTGAATAATTTGGGATAGCCAAATAAACAAATCACAAGAGAGAACTAAAATTTAGGAGAAATATTATAACAACTACTATAACTTGGAAAGTAGAAGATTGATATAAATTTTAAGATCAAATCTTTGGTGTGACCACTACAAATCGAAATAAAGGTAAGCAATATTGTGTATCATATGAGCAGTTGTATGACGTATTGGTGGTCCAAATTAGCATTACCAACTTGTCAAATCATTGTTTTTTAAATCCAATCATAAGAGTTAGGTTTGAATTCTAGTTAAAGCCAAATGAAAGATATATGTTTTATTTTTACATTTGTGTTCGTACAATAACTATTGCAATATAATTAAAATATAAGCACTAAAATATGACCCATATCCTTGTTTTCATTATAGTGTTACACATTAACAAAACGTTCCTAATACAAGAATTCTAAGACAAATTAAATGCAAAAAAATCCATGACCTCTTACCTATCCCCTGAAGTCTCATGACGTGCTTAAGATTTTACCTAAAATTATTAACCCCAAAGAAAAACTAAGCACATGACATTAGCTTAATAAAAAAAACTATATAGCATACATCTTTGGCTTATGCCACATGTTAGGTCAAATAAACTATTATAGTATTTGCAAAATATTAAAATTAATAACGTAAACAAACATTGTAAAGAAATGTTCTCACTATATGTAATGAAACACTATTCCTTTGTTAATTTTAATATTTCAAAGGATCAATTTATCTTTTTTCTTAATCATCAATGATTTCTTGACCTAAAGTTTAAATTTCCATGGAGCCTTAGCAACACCTTATGATGAAACAACAAACTAAAAGTGCACTCTAGTGAGCCTCATTATATTAGAGTAGCAACTCATTAATCAATTTCTCATGAAAATTTACATTTCTATTTTAAGGAATCTCATATTAAAATTAGGATGCACACTTGAGAGGCCATATTTGACCTAAGTAACACCCTTGAGTCATTTTCATATATGTTTTGTCTTCTTTGTGAGGAATCTCATAATAATTCTTTTATAATCTCATAGTTATTTTAATGATGTCTTAATTTTTTATAAATATAACTCACATAATACCAAAACATATGAAACATCCCATAATAGTTTTAAGCATGTCAATACTAACTTGAAATAAAACATGATAATCTCAACTATGACTAACAAACATGGTTTACATCCAAGCAAATAGTCACCCATGAATCATTTTCTTAAACATGAATATATTTTACGAACATGTCACTAATAGTAATATATCATACATGTAATGCATGTGCAACTATTACAACTAATAATCTTTTTCTTTTTTAAATCCAAACTAAAAGTAATAAAAAAACATCCACCAATACATCATAATAATGCACCTATGATACACAACATTGGTGACTAATTTTTTTATGTAATAGTCATACCAAAGAATTTGATTTGTATTCATGAAGCCTTCACTAGCTTAATTCATTATCTTCCTTGATTGACTAGTTGGTACTGGATTTCTTTCAAAATCCTCCCTTTTATCCAAGTAATTGATTTATCTCTCTTTCTTCTATTCTCTCTCTTATATGATAACATGACAAATATTTATTTTTGCTTTGACTTTGCTTTTGACTTTGCTCCTCAATTTGTTTCTTAAAAATTTTCACAAAATTACCTTTTTCTCCACTCCCCACCAAACTTTCTCACAATGTCTCTCTTTTTTCCCCAAACTTTGCTATAATACTTCATTTTCCTCTCCCTCTCTCTCTCCTCTATCTTTTCCTTTCTCATTTTTCCTTTTGGTCAATGAAATAGAGGAAGAAGAATAAGAAGAAGAAGAAGAAGATGAAGATGAACTAGAGGGAGAAGAAGAAGAAGAAGAAGAAGAGAGGAACAAAAAGAAGAAGAAGAAGAAAAAGAAGAAGAAGAAGAAGTAGAAGAAGAAAAAGAAGAAGAAGAAGAAGTAGAAGAAGAAAAAGTAGAAGTAGGAGGAAAAGAAGAAGAAGAAGAAGAAGAAGAAATGTATAAAATAAGTCAAGCATTGAACTTTAAATGTCTAAAATAGTGATCTTCAAGGCTCTTGGAGTCGTGGCAAGTTTCAAGAAAATTAAATACATGCACTAAAAACCATTATACTTGAATTGCTCTTTATTTTTCGTGAATTTCATCTCTCCAAATTTTGAGATGATGTGACACACGAGTAGTATTAATATTTAAAAATATTATAGTTTAATAACTTTTGAATTTTTATTTTTGGTCTAAGCATTATTGATGAAAAGTATAGACATTGGTATTTGATTTTAAAAAATTATTTAGAAATTATTTTTCATGAATTTATTATCATATTTACTTAGGGCAGTTGTAACACTATCATAATATAAATGATTTTGGTACACTTATGTTCAAAGTATTGGCAAAAAAAAGTCTCACAAAACACTATAAAACCACTTTATTCTCGGTATTTTTCAGTGTAGCATTTGGGCGGGTCGACCCAACTCGACTGCTGGTTCTTCCAGGCTTTAGGGATTTTAAAAAAATAAAATAAAAAATAATTCACTAGACCCGTAATGGGCAAGCGTAGCCCGAAGGTGAAGGAAGAAGGCCTCAGAGAAAGCTGAACAAAATAGCACAAAATCAGTCCGCAGGGAAAGCTGAACAGAATAGTGCAAAATCATGTCCACCAGGACCAACTGATAAAATCTTGGTCGAGGATGGGGGAGCCAACCCTAAATGGCTCGAGAGACGTGCGAATCAGAATCCTTATAGAGAGCAATAACAACATAATTTGGTAATATGGGATTAAATTCCCATCTTATTGTTGTATCATCTAATTCCCAAAATTAGCACTTTATTATTCATGACATTTTTGAACATGCACTTTGATCACTGGGATCATATTATACAATGATACCCTATTGTAACATAATTCATATTTCCCATTAAACACACAATACTTCCCATAACATTACACTATATGATTTGTACTCTCTCTCTCCCTTTGTCCTACTATCTTGTTAATCATTCATATTACTATGACGCTCCCACTGTAAAGTATGAACATTTCATTGTTCCTCTTTTCAGACAATTTGATCCCTTGAGCATACCATATGTTTCTGATATTAATCCACCCTAATACGTCATAACTTATAATGATACACAACATACAAGTTTGACTATAGTCTCTTCTCTCTCAAGAATTAACTATTTTGTCAATAGCTCTAACTAATCATCCAATATGACCAACTCAGTCATATTTTTTGTGATTTCATCTAAAATTCTTTACACGATCCTCCTAAAAAACATGTCTCATTCTTTTATTAAATCAGTATTTTTTTCTTCGTATATGATTCCAAGAATCATGCTTATATGATTCTCACTACTTGACCTTTAACCTGGCGAATCATTTAATACAATCATTATAATTATATCAATACAATGATATATTTTACCTTAATTACATCATTCAAAGTCAATACACATATTGTCTTTGTACAGTGAACCTAACAACTCAACACATTACACAAGTACAGCACTCATATCGTCCTTATGTGATGAAGTTGATATCCAAACCTATAACTTAAATTCTTCTCATACTAGTACAACTCCAAATTTTGTTTAATATGATTGTCTCATGCCATCTTTCATTATAGCATTTTGATCCTTTATATTTTACATTTTAAACTAATCATATCATATAATGTAAATCAACATACATACAACACACATTAATAACCAATATCTCTTATCCTTTATCTCTTGAGTTCACTTCAAATCACCATCAATTTATTTCATACTACATCATATTCAATTTATACCCAATTTTTACACAACCAATATTATTATTTTTATTTGCATAAATAAAAGTAAATTTAATAAAAAAAGAAATTTAAATACTTAAACTCTTCTTAGTTACTTAATTTCCTTTGTTATTTTCTTTTTGTAGTCTTTCTTCTTCTCCACTTATTTTTTATCTCTTCCTCGACCAAAAACAAGGCTTTTTTCAAAAGTTTCACAACTTCTCCTTCTTTCTTATAATTTTCTTTGTATACCCAAGTGTCTTCTTCACTCTTTCTCCTTTGTTAAATGAAAATTGTAGCACAGTAACGATGCCCTTCTCAAATTTTTAAACTCTATTGGTCACCTCCTCCTAATGGTTCTTGATGATGCTGCTCAGCTCTTTGATAACCTTCACACACTCAAGTTCTCAGTCACCTTCACTCATATAGATTACAACCCAAATTCTCTTCCATCGAATTTTATTAGTGTGGTAAAGGCCATCATTATTAATTTCATAATTGATTTGATTAAGGAAAAACATGTAGGTGATTTGATTAAGTGCATGTAAAATAAAAAATATTTCTTTTATTTAATTAATTATGTCACATCTATTTCAACCATATAATTATCATTGAAATGCACTTCTACCACTATGCCAAATGTCATAAGAAGCTAGTAGAAAACTATAACCATAGAAATTAATATTTTATTATCTATAATTCTATCTTCTATCAAGCTAATTATAATAATGCTAAATTCTTAAAATTATAAATCTAGCATAGCATAATTTACTTATTATTTATGATTCTACTCTCTACAAATTTATTTTAATCAAACAAAAAATTTCAAATTTTATAAATCTATCATAAACAATATCTTAGAAATTATAATGAAGCTTATTATAGAAAGGAAGGCACTGCTACTTATGGAGAAGCCAAGAGGGTAGAGAAAGACCATCAAGTAAGAGAGAGGAGTGAAGAGAAGGGAACTATTAAAAGGGTCTCCATTAGAAGAGAAGAGACTACGAGAGAGAAAGGGTGAAGCATCAAGTGAAAACAAAAAAGAGAGACATTAAAACAAATAGAATAAGAGAGAGAAAAGGAAACATAATAACATGTATGCATCAGGAGCATATGGGAGCAAGGAAGAGTGTTGACCAAAAGGAAAAATGAGAAAGGAAAAGATAGGAGAGAGAGAGAGAGAGAGGAAAGTGAAGTATTATAGCAAAGTCTTTGGAAAAAAGAGATACATTGTGAGAAAGTTTGGTGGGGAGTGAAGAAAAAGGGAATTTTGTGAAAATTTTTAAGAAACAAATTGAGGAGCAAAGTCAAAAGTAAAGTAAAAGCAAAAATAAATATTTGTGATGTTATCATATAAGAGAGAGACTAAAGTGGTTTACCTGTAGCATTTATAGCTTTTAGTATTTTACCTGGCTTAACCTAAGCAATTGTATCACACCTGCCATTCTATCTTCTTTGACAATCAGATGGGAATTTAATCCCATATTGCCCAAATTATGTTGTTATTGCTCTCTATAAGCATTCTGATTCGCATGTCTCTCGACCCATTTGGGGTTGGCTCCCCCTTCCTTGACCAAGATTCTATCAGTTGGTTCTGGTTGACTTGATTTCGCACTATTCTCTTCAGCTTTCCCTACGGACTGATTTCACACTATTTTGTTCAGCTTTTTCTGTGGCCTTCTTCTTTCACCTTCGAGCTACGCTTGCCCCTTACGAGTCTATCGAATTATTTTTTATTTTACTTTTTTTAAATCCCTGAAGCTTGGACGGACCAACAGTTGAGTCCGGTCGACCTGCCCAAATGCTACTGTGAAAAATACTGAGACTAAAGTGGTTTTATAGTGATTTGTGAGAAGTTTTGTGCCAAAACTTTGAACATAAGTGTACCAAAATAATTTTATATTATGATAGTATTACTAGTGCCCAAAGTAAATATGACAAGAAATTCATGAAAAATAATTTGTAAATAATTTTTTTAAAATCAAATACCAAAGTCTATACTTTTCATCAAAAATGCTTAGCCCAAAAATCAAAATTCAATAGTTATTAAACTTATAATATTTTTAATTATTAATACTACTAGAGTGCCACATCATCTCAAAATTTGGAGAGATCAAATTCAAGAAAAATAAAGAGAAATTCAAGTTTAATGGTTCTTAGTGCATGTTTTTAATTTCCTTGAAACTTGCCATGACTCCAAGAGCCTTGAAGATCATTATTTTAGACATTTAAAGTTCAATGCTTGACTTAATTAAATATTAACACGCTTAAAGTAAGCCCATATGAGATATTTATAAACCTTTATGCTTGACTTATCAAACACAATGGTGTAATAGAGGATAAGTTTAAGATGACAATTAGTTTAGATGGTTTAGAAAAGTTAAATGTAATCACGTAATATTTGGATAGGAAGTAGCTAATTATAGAAACTCTATATTTTGATAGAGGAGAAGAAATAAACAAAAAATATAAGGTATTGAAAAGGACTTAAGGTGCTACAATCTTAAATAAGATTTGTTAAGTACATAGAGTGTAATAGTATCAAAACATTTTATACAGTAGACATCATTTGGTGGGGTTACTGACTATTCTTAGTATTAAAGCTGATTAATTATTAGTTTTTATGTGATGAGGTAGTTTATTATTGAGGTTGTACAAATGCATGTATGATTGTATTTTAAATGGTTATTTGATATTTTTTATTTATGAAGTATATGAATATGTATGAAAATTCCTTTTACTTATCTTTCATGCTAGTGAATGCATATACTTGATACAAACAATGCTCACAAACACTAGGACTTAGCTACATTTCAGGGGTTGTGTGCCATTGTAGGTAATAACCCTAGGCATCTTAAAAAATTATAAAATTACTTTTTTTCCTTCACTTTATAACTATTGTGCTTATATTTTATTTACCCTTTTAAAATTAAATGATCATTTTATTTTCATATATGGTTGTTTCTTTCTAAGAATCCTTTATCCTTATTGTTTATCAAATGTTGTCACATTTAAACAACATATTTTGACAACACTTTTCAACAATGCATTTCTAGTGTAATAGATATACTTAGTAGATGATTTAAATTTTTTTGGCATAAACTATGTATTTTTTTTGTTAGGGTAATAGTTAATAGGATTTTTTAATTATAAATAGAAGTAAAACATAGTGTGATCGTACTAAACTAGTGATCTTCATAGATTGGATTAACATTTGTTGTATATGATTACCTCGTTTGGTGCTTCTCAAGGCTTTGTGAAGGAAAGTTAAAATTGAATTAATGTTATGTACTTAATCTAAGAGCCATTTGGTACCTATTTTGAAAGTTGAGATTATTTTTTCTCTTCGTCTTGTGGGTTAATCAATACACTTGACTTATGCAAATGCAACACCAAACAAATAGTATTATATGTACGTGCAATTCATCATTTGCCTTTCTTTATGCAGTGGGGTTATTTTGTGAACACAACTCCTAATGGAATATTGGACCACGAGGAAGCTATGAGGCAAAATGTTGGTGGTAAAGTTCTTGGCTTTTTCCACAAAGAGTTGGTTTTTCTTGTGTGTGTTAATGGCTATTAGGAAGGCAAAATGTAATAATGTTGTCATGCTTCATTCAGGTCGTTGTGTTCTACTTATAAATGAAATACATGAACTAATTCTTGATTTATTCATCAAAACTGTGTAACACCAAAATGTTGCATTTTATGTGGTTATTATCATAGGTGTGAGATAAATTATTATGTATATGTCGTATAAGAAACGTAATGTATTTAAATAAAGCAATTTTAACTGCGAATATTTTGAATAGAAGTGGAGTACAAGAAAGACCTAATTTAAAAGCATTTACATTTTAAAATAACTTAATTAATCAATTTGAATACTATTTAAAAACTTTAAAATATTATTCAAATTAAGATTTGTTTTCTTATTGATATTGATTAGGTGCCACAAATGTAATTAAAAAATGACAATGTAACATCTTGATTACATTTCTAAAAAAACATTCTAAATAAATATTATGACATTTTTTGAAACATTATCAAGTAATGACTAAATAATTTAATTCAAACTAAAATAAATGTGTCACAGAATCAAGAATAAATGAACTTTTAGATTTAAAACATATATAATGAACAATATAAATGAGATTATCATCATTAAAAAGAATTCAAGAGTAATTTTATCCCCACACAAAAATAAATATATCTTGTGAACAATACCTATGTAGAATTATGTTTACCTGACACTTTGAAGACAACAAAAGCAAAATTTCACTTAAAAAATACTATTATTTTTCACAAAAAGTCAATTATCATTATATAATTTAATGATAAAAGATATTCCATAAGTACTTGTTTGCTTACAATAGATATTGTATGGATTTAGTAAATCTAAAGAATAGAAACTAAAATAAGTTAAATCAATTATCACATATTTTATTAGTAAAACTTAATAATAAAATGCTAAAGGTGATATTATTAGCCTCAAAAGGTAAAAAATAGCATATATCAATATCATGTAAAAATAATAACTAATAATTGATATCATATCATAGAATATAAAACTAAAAACATTTCATTAGAGTTAAGTGGGTTTTTTTCAAAAATGTCTCTATATTCTAATATCATATTATCTAATATATATATATATATATATGTTAATATTTTTTCTTAATAATTAATATGGGACAATTCATTTCTAAATTCTAAGAGACTTGTTAACAAAAATAATAATATTGCTTTTTGATCACACATCTCTCTCATCAAGTGTTAAATTATATTGTAGGCTTTTGTGCATTTTCATTTCTCATGGAACCTCTTCTTCAAAAGATGATCCATTATTATAAATGCTAATGAAATTTAATGATTCATAATATAAATTTTTGTAATGAAACTTAACAATTTCTTTCAGATCAAGTGATTAGGATCTTTACAATCTAGCACAAGAACCAACTTTCATTCTTCTCCGTAGCATAAAAAAAGACTAGACAACACTCTTATGTGACATGGATTTTATTATATATTTTGTAATTAGTACGATTGATAAAATATCATTAATTTTTTGCAAAAAATATTTATTCACCTTTCTTTTAATATGAGGCACAACAACAAATGTTTCCCATTCTTTGACCTATCATATCTTTTGAGGCACAATATTAATAAAAACATATTAATTATTATAGTGTTATTATAGTATGCATTGATGAAAAATCTTTATCATTTATCATGACAATAATTTTATATGTTTTCTCACATTAATTCTTGCAACTAATATTGATTTTAAATTTTGTAATAACACGGTATTCACATTCTTAGAATTTATTAGAGATTCGTGAAGAAACATATAATTATCATATGAACTCTAATCTTTATAGTTAAACATAAATTTAATATATCAAAAAAAGAATTCAATGATTCAAGAAATTTTATGAGTAAAAGATATATTTTCTTAGAAAATGTGTGGTTATCCTATAATCTATATTTTATTCTTAAACTTTTTCAATACCATTTATCAGTTACTAAGGAAGATATTATTTTTTTTTAATTTTTTTAGTTTGAATCAACAAAAGTGTCATTTTTATGCAAATAAAATATGTCTATCCCACAAACCACGGTACGATTTTGGATTCAAATTTTGGGCGAGACTGCAGACAGCTAAACAATTTGGAAATCAGGAACCCTAACATGTGCCACTCTGCCTTTATTTCTCCGACAACAATCACTAATGCTCCTCTGTCTCTCCAGTGCTTCGAATGGAAGGCTTCTATTTCCATACGACTATCCCTCTGACGAGTTTCGGAGAAGGTAAGCTACTGCATCTTGTATATTTCAAACAATATCTGCTTTGGAATTCTGATTCCTTTGTTCAATGAAGGACAAAGTAATGAAATGCTTCAAAGCAATACAAGACATTTGGTTGGTGGAAGTGAGGAGTTATTGGGTTTCCAAGGCACCACAAACTCTAGTAGATGTTCTAGATGTCACATGCCTAAGCTACACTAGTGCTGAAACCACGGCTTGTTTAGGGTCAAATTCTCAGAGTTGGGTAGCAATAAAGCGCAGAAGGCTTAACCATCCTTCAGTATGAGCGTATAAGAGATGTGTGGTCTGTCGTTTTGAAGTTATCCTAGTACTTGAGAGGTCTTTCTTGTTTTGTTGTAGAAGAGTCTTTTGTATGCAGGGATATTCTTAAAGAAAACCATGGATGAAGCTCTATAAAGAAGAAGATCGTTTAACTATAGTAAGAGCACGAAATATTGAGCAACCTAATTAGCAATGACCATGAAAATGAAGCAGTGAAAAGAGACACTCATGAAAGCTGTAAGAGTTAAAGTGATCCCGAGTTTCCAGACACAGATCTATTGACAGCACTCGCTCCTTGTTTACATCTAGTCGTATTGCACTCTATGTAGGCAAATCAAATGTTGGTGATGCTTATTGCACCGCGGGCACTTCTACCCCAGGTTTTGCTTGCACGACCATACATAACATACAATCGCACTCGAAAAGGAGAACTATGAGAGCGGTCACAATCTTTTTCCGTTTTCCATAAACTAGTCAAAGAAATGGGTTTCCACATGAAAAAAAACCTGTTCTTCATCTTTTTGGTTTGAAGAAACTTCGGAGAAGGCCCCAAAAACAAAACGAAAACAAGGCAGATATGGATTCTCAAACCCGAGCGAAGATCAAATTAAAAGTGACACAAAAGAAAACCATTCTATGAAAACAGAAAGTGGAACAAGAAACTCGTGATGAAGTTTCTGTTCTCACAAATGGAAAGAAAGACGATTGATTTGATTAAAGCAGGCACGGAATAAGCAAACTCTAGCTGATCAACTGTAGTGCTCACACACGATGGCTTGGCTGCTGACTCACATCCTCCATGCTTGGCAGACCAGAGCTGGGTTCCATTAGTAAATGCATAGGAAGTCCACGTAGCAAACCTAGGCCCCCTCTGCTTGCCATACTGCCGACTAAGAATTGGTATCCCCATCCACCACATGTAGTGTTTTTGAGCCATGTAATTGGAGACTTCTCCTCAGTATCTTTATACATTATCGCATGGGTGGTTCTTCTTGAATAAATATCAAAATCGACTTTTTCTTTCTTCACTTTTTTCTTTAATTTCTTCATTTTTTTTTTCTTTAATTTCTTCACTTTTTCTCACTCAGTAATTCTGACTCAACTAGGACAAAAATAAAGCATTGGGTCAAAGAGTCTCGCTTGACTCTCAGAAAAAAAAAAGACAAGTTCGAAGGAAATCTACTTTCCATCCTTTCTTCACTACGTGCATTGCCATAACAATAACAAGAACAAAAACAAAAAGAGATTTTGTTGGTCTAAAAAGGAAAGAATCACTAAGGAGATCCTCATAACATAAGAAGAATGCCTGCTATAAAGACTGAAAAGAGGCCATTAGTTTAGTTCTCTTTTTTTGTTAACTTTTACGCCTTTTTTCTGTAAGTTGCTGACACCTCGATTTATACAAAGAAAAGAAATAAATTATCTATTTTAATTTCAATCAAATTTTTTCAAATCTTTTCTTGTATTCCTTATTCCAATACATTATTATCGGTCATCGAGGAGGCTATGCTTAAAGCATTCGACGTCGGTGATCAATTAGACGGAATAGAATTTTCCATTTTCGACCAATCACCCTGATTTGAGTTGAAACAAGGAGGACTAAGTCAGGATCATATGACTCAATCATAGATTTCAATGTCTCCTTATCCACTCTCTTTTAGAATTTCATAATCAAGGAAAAGAAATACAAAACTTCAAAAAAAGTACACCCCCTCTTTTTAACACAAGGAAGGTCTTCCTTTTAATTCTACAATACCCAGAAGTAGAAGAAAACCTCATCTTGAGTTGGCTTCTGTCCAAGTCATTTCGAGTTAACTCCTGTTGAAGACGTTCCTTAGGCTTGATTGAGACTGACAACAAAAGAATAAAATTATGACATGATATCCAATCTAGAGTCTTGGTTCTTCCTATAATTAGTGCTACTTTTTTATATATATGCGATTTGTAGGTTTCAGATGCTAATGTAGAAAGTTGACTTTTCGATTTTCACATCACCCTCTGACTCTAGGAACCTCAGGAAGATCGAAGTTGACCAAAAAGTTCAATATATTGTTCGACCAAGTCAGGCCTAAACAAATACCAGCGAACAGATCGATCCCCCACCGATAACTAAGATTTCTCGGAGGTTGGTTCATAAATAATGATCAATCCTATTAGAAGGTTTTGTCAGAGCTTTCTCGCATTAGATAGTAGTAGAGACCAATCTTACATTTTAGCTATCGCGATCACCTCGAAGATTTGAAACTTTTGAAATAAAATAGTAATTCACTTTTATTAAAAATAAGATTGGGAGATTTCTTGGTCCATCATGCTATTGTCACTGCTAACCATTTTTTGTCCCAAATCAGAGATAGGTAATCACTTAGATTAGAGAATTGCCAGGTTCGACATGAAACATTGCTAGGCTCACCTAAAAAGATGTATAAGCAAATGAAACAAGATCCCAAGAGGGGCCCCTCGGTTGAGTAAGGACCAGCAAGTTTCAATTCGAGCTTCTACATCTATGTTACTAACTAGATCTTCTGTCATCTATTCGTTTGGGTAATCAATGATGGGAACAACCCGTCGTTCATAGCCCCCAATAATAAATAGAATGTTATAAATATATTTTCAAAACCAAAAATAAAAAAAAGAGTAATAATTTCGAAGAATATCTCCAACAATCTACTTTCTAATTTAGCCTGCGAAAGGAAAGAGGAATCGCATTGTCATCATGTTCCCCCTTCTGAGGTTGATTTTGGAAAGATCACTTTAATGTTATTTTAGAAAATGCTACTTGAGAAATCCATCGTCAATTATTTCCAAATTCAATAGATTTACGTAAAATTAGCCTACAAGAAATACAAGAAGAAATCTAAGAAAAAAAAGAAAAAGTGAAAAAAGAAAAAAAGATTCTAATATTTATTCAAAACTAATATTTGACAACTTGCCTAAAGAGTCTCACTTTTCATTTCAAGAGCCTCCCATATGTCCAGTTTGCATAAAACTGGGCTGCCAGGGGCAGGTCAGAAGTCGAAGTCAATCATGAATTCGCTCCTGTTCAAAGACCCCAAAATCAAATCCATTTTTGTGCATCTCAAGGTTGAGAAATTAGACTTGGGATTAGCTACTTACCCATGGCTTTTGAAAGACTGCTGAATCCATTTTTTATTATTTTTATTTTATTTTCTAATTTGAATTTTTTTCCTGAAATTTAGATTTCATTTATAATTTAAAATTAGCTAAATATTTTCTTCGAACAAATGTTGGCCTAGAACGGATGATTTTGTGTCGAGGAAGGAAAAATGAGAAGTTTATGCTTTAGTAGCTACTGCTTCATGAATGAGATCTCAATTCTAGCTACGGTTTGAGAGGGGAATTACTCTGGCCCCAGGTTTTGATCTATATATAACAGATAGAATGAACTCTCATAAGTAGTCCTATTGAAACAAAAAAACTACCAATAAGTGAATTCCAAGACTCAACCCCTTGATTCACCTTTGTAGGTTTTGGGTACAGGTACAAAAGAACATTCCAACTATCCCCAAAGAGGCCTCTATTTGATCAGATAGTAATTTCTCGATGCGAAATTCATAACTTCAAAAGAGGTTGTGATTTCGAGTTCCTCAGAGTGACATAAGGTGTCTTGAGAGGTTTTAAAGGACTATTTCAAGGGAAGAACAAACTAGAGAAGAAGAGAAGAAAGAAATACATAGTTTTGGGATTGATGGTTCTATTTTAATATAGTTTTGGGAAAGGTTATCGAAGATGCTCCTCTTTTCTTTTGTGCTTGTACTATGATGAAAGCTGAAATGCTGTCCTAATCTGACTACCTTACTTTTAGAATGTTTGAATCTTTCTTTGCTTCATGAAGCAAAGGCTAATATTTGATGTTCCTCTCAGATATCTCGACTCCTATAGAGGTTGGTGCAATGTGTGCCTCGTAGAATGCTTTTGAAACAATAGGAGATCCAAGGAAGAAAGGGGGATCGGGGTACAATAGGAATGAGTTCCCAATATTGTGCCCCCTCAAGAGGTACTACACAAGGAGAAGAAAAGGTGACTTCCGGATCATGGATGATCAATAAAATCGAAACTTGGACTTCCAAAAACATCGTAAGCTAAACCTGTGCGTTCAACTGTGAACATGAAGAACCCAAAAGCTCTACCCTTCTAGTCAAGAATTAGGGCCTCACAATCAGTAGAAAAACCCAAAACTGGGACTTTCAAGGAAAGGAAAAACTCTTACATACACAATAGCAGGGTTCGAATGAAGAAGCTAGAAAGAATACATGCATTGGCGGCCTACAACTGTAATATAGGTTTTTGCAAGAGTCAGAGGATCCATAGTACTTGCAACCTACCAGACTTCATATTCCTCATTTTGGTAAGCAAGGGTTAGGGATCTCCTTTTTGCAACGGAACAAAATCTGCTCCGCACATGAGAGTCATCATAGGGGCCATCATTAGGAAGTGCATGATCCTCCATGCCCTAATGGCTAGAGGCAAAGGATTGAGTTTGAGGTCTTCACCACTATAGCATCGTGCATTTTAGCCGAGTATAAAGGTTGGTCCCAATACCTACTTTGGTGCCGGTAATTCTCCAGATATCATCACAGCATATTTGACCAAAGAGATATGATAAATTGGCTCCTAACAATGTCAAAGTGGAATTTATAATTATAATCCCACAAATTTCATTCCTAAGAAAATATTGTTTTTGAAAATTCTAATTGTAATTCAAATTGAACCACGATCTCAATAAAAGGGCCTCCCAGTTTAGCGATCAATCAACAATTGAAGAGTTCTTGACGAAAAAGATTCTTCCAATGTCTCATTTCTTGGTCCATGTATACAGCTTATAGCCTTGTTTTTCCTTGCTGCACTCATTCCTTTTTCAATCCTCCTAGGGTTTTGAAAGAAGAAAGAGCAATACACTTAAAACAATGTGGAATTCTACCATGGTATGAATCCTCGCTCTTCTGTGGGCTGAGCCAGGGAACTAGAACCGTCTGGTCGAGCTGTAGGTCACGTGACCTACACCAAAAAGGATTTCCTTACGGAAATGGGTTCCCTTCTCATCTGAGATTGACTATGAAAGCATCTTCAAAAGAGAAAAAGCATTTCTGAGGCTTATGCCAAATATTTTTCACTCTCAGAAAACCAAAACCGGCTCACACCGTTGAGTAGTGTCATCACTTCCAGCCTATGAATATCCGGGAACACCTCTTCGAAAATCCTATATTTGACATCTCCATACGATACCCACCAATTCATGTGCTGTAGGAATGTAGAAGCTTCGGAGTCCTGAGTCTCTGTCGAGTACCTGCTTTCTTGATTCTTGTTTTCTCTGACACTCGAATCCATCGTTTGGTCTCATAACAAATGAAAAGTTGAGGGGAGCCTTTCGGGCTCCCCCAAAAAAGAAATAGTACGTGAGAGTTTCCCTTACATTAGAAGATTATTGAAGTTGGACTAGAAGGAGACCTTAATCTAGTTTGGAAGGCCCTTATGAAGGCAATGTCAATAAAAGATAGATAGATATTATCTATCTTTCGATTTTGAAATATTCATCTATTTTTATAACGTACAGAGAAGCAAAGACATGTAATCAATCTGAATCTTTCTCGAATCTAAAGAATCTCCAGAGGGGGAGCAATACGGGCTTTGAATTTGGACAGATCCAGCGGGCCTTCTTGTAGTTCTCTTTTAGGGCTTTTTCTTGCTTGAGCTCGACCCCCAACCGGGTCTCTTGACCGGGGTGATATCATGGCAATCGAAAATGGAATGGAAAAGTCTCTGCTCCAATTCTTTGCCTACTAGGGTCCCCGAACAAGGGGGTGGCACGGCACCCCAAATTTTAGGTCCCCAGTAGTGCCTTTAAAATCTAAGGTCTATACCGAAAAGAGAATGCAGCAGCTCTAGCTTCCATCGGCCTATAGTACCATCAAGTGCACACGAGGAAGATTCATCTTTCAACCCCGTCGGTTGTTTCAAAGACGTTAAGTTTGCCTCGAAGCCTAACCGACTACTCCAATAACACTCATCCATAGACTCAAAATAGTAATTCAAAGAATATTGGGTTTTGTGATCATTGATGTTTTCTCATAGAATTGCATGAGCAACACTAATGTACAGAATGCTCAGGCTACTACAGGAGAAACTTTCCCATACCAAAAGACCTCCCTCCATAACTTCTGTGATATCGGACTCTTCTCTCGAGGAGGGGCCCACCAGGGCACAATCTAGGGAACTAGATAATCTTTTTGATTGGATTCCAATTCCAGTCAAATTCCTTTGATTCTTATTGGATTGGATGGTGTCAAGAAGGATTGTTCATTGGGTGAATAGAGTTCTCACAATCATTAATGACATAACTTGAGCTGGGAATTCCCATATCGGTTTCCCTTTCCAAAAGTACCTCATAAATGGAGATTTAAAAAAAAGAAACAAAGCCTAGAAAAATTAGGAACGCAAGGCTCTCTCAAGACATGGGTTGCACATGAACCCCTTTTCGACATGGATGAAAGAAAAAGTGATTGGTGAAACAGAGTAGCCTTTTTTCAAATGTACAGGAATTTGTGGAGCTCAAAACATCACACAAGATGAATGTTCCAAGAAAATCCTAAATTGACTTAAGTTCAACCCGAATTCAATATTTTAATATTTTTCGAATCCAACTTTTTTATATTTTTCGTGTTCTATATTTCCATATTTTCAAAATCAGATCCCCTTAATTGGTCTTTTTTCATGAAGACGAGACAACCAAGTAAAAGGACATCGTTTTGGTATTGACAAAAGCACAGATTTGATAAGCGTGCCTTCCCTGCCCCATTTAGTAAAAATCTCTTCAATCTCCATTGGTAGAAAGTTGTTAACTTTCCAAAACATTTGTCAATCAGTTTAAGGGGTAGTTGATAAAAGTTTTCTTCTCTGTTAGTTCAAATAATTTTTATATGAAACCAATCTTTTATTTTTATAAGACCTTCAAATTCCATATATTTTTAGATAGATTTAATTTATAAACTACAAAAGATATCCAACTCATATGAATAAGGTCATAACTAAATAATAAATAATATCTATTTTTGTTTTGAAATAAAATATTCTATTGCAAATTTCAACATGAACTAACTCAAGAGACTACATAACTTTCTAAAACTTAAGAATGATGATTATTGGCTTATAACTTTCACAAATATAATCAACATTAAAAATAAAAAAAAATCATTCAATATTTTTTTTTATAACTTAAATCTAACAAAATACAAATAATCATTCTAATAATATCAAAACAAAGATTTATTCTTAACCTCTACTACAAAAACATTACTTTTAATATGAAATTTGTTTTTCAACAACACCTCATTTACACCATTCATCCTCAAATATACAAAATAATGTTGTTATATTACTTATCTAATACTTAATGGACCACAAGCTAAAAATTCAACTACTAAACAAATATCATGAACAAATATTTTTTTATCATTTATCCTTTGCTATGATTTAAAAAAGTGTCTTGACATCTATTCTATTAACTTAAGTGTTTATTCATATTCACATAAAAATTTCTAGACTTTGAAACTTTAAAAAGTCCACATCATTGTAATACTAGAAGTTGAATAAAAAAGTTAAATGAAATTCAAAACATTGTTTCAAGGCTGCCTTGGTTTACACATCCTTTACACCTCTTTAAAGGGAAAATATTAATTAACTCAAAATCTTAATCAATAATTATGGGCCTCATACATTGCATATATATCTTTAACAATTTGGAAACTAACCAGAATGATAAAAGGGAAGCTAAGTAAAGATATAGGTCCTACCAAAAAATGTGATCCCAGATTGCTGAAATCCATTGGAGTTCTTGAGCTTCACTTCCATGCTTTCCTTCCCTTAAACTGCTTACCAACTTGCCTTTGCCACTTTTTTTCTTTTGAAGAGAACGTGCTGCTCTTGCTCTTTTGGTAGCCAGCAGCATCGCCTTCAAGTGCTGCTTCTGCCTGTTGCGTAGTCCACCAGTCTGGTTAAACAATAATAGCAACTTATCTCTGGCCTACCAAGTATACAAAGTCAATAGATTTCAATCAACAAGCAAAAAGAATTTATAGTATAAATCATTGAGAGTAATTCTAAATCTGGGCCAAGAAAAATTATCCTAAGGAGTTTTTTAAAACCATTGAATTTAGAATATGGAAAAGTAGCCCCAAGGTGGGGTACTACACTTGTAAGAATCACGTTGGCACTATTTGTCATATTTCAATCTATTCTTTTGGTAATTTATAATTCTTCTTTTTTAGTGGATTGAATTCCAAGAAATTAGTTCACAAAACTCAAAAGTCCTAGTTTTTCAATAAAAAAATTATTTTCCTAGATTGAAGTAAAACTTCAATTTAAGATTAACTAAGAATTATTCAAAACTTGGGTTGAAAGATCATTGTAGTAGTTTGATCGTGAAATTGATTTTTTTGATATCTCATTTTCGAAATATGGGCATGTGACTTGTTATAATTGTCCCTATCGAGAATATATAGAATAGACCTGTCATCTCGATCAAGATGATTCTAACTCGTTAGATATTAATTCTACTCTCGTGAGCACAAACTATATAGAATAAGAATGATCCAGAAAGGAAATATTTGAACTATGATTCATACCTATTATTTTGAACACACAACTGGACTTTGAAAAGGGAAAGAAAAATTTTTAAATTAGATTATAAATCAAAGACTTCTTTCCTCAAACTTATGTTGATGTTTACTAAAAGAAAAATATTTTTTTAGAATTTATGGAGTCATTAAATTCATAGAAAAAGAGATGATCAAATTGTTTTTACTCATAGAACCTTTGAATTTAGATTTTTTTATTCAATTTCAATCATCGTGGTTCTAATATGAATATGAGGTTTTAGGTCATTCAGTAGGTCTCAATAAGAGAATTTCTATAAAAAAATAGGGAAGAGAAGATTCAATAGGCCTATCATGGTTAAAATAAAGAAAGATGGATGAGCTAACTTGAGATTACCTTTCTTGGCATTAAGATATCTTAACAAAGGAGAGATTTTGGCCTTTTATCTTTCTATCTTTGGGTCAAACAAAGTCATGTAGCAATGTCCCAAGAAGCTTTGAACTCTTAATTTCGTATCTGTTGGAACCTGTATTTATGTATTTTGACTTGTGTCGTATGAGATGAAATTCTCATATATAACTCTCAGAGGGGGAGTCTTCCTTGGGTTTCCTATCTCAATAAATTATTGATTGGTTTGAGGAATGCCTCAAAATTCAACCGATTGCTGATGATGTAATTAGTAAATATGTTCCTCTTGATGGCAACATATTATATTGTTAGGGTGGGATTATGATTATTTATCTTTTAGAACAAGTACCTACAAGTTTTGCTATGACTTTTTACTATCGTCTAACCGTGATAGTGGCTTTTCCTTTGTTCAAAACATAATGACTGAGGTCAACTTAGGTTGGTTAATTCGATTAGTTCATCGATCATCAACAAGTACAATGGTTTTAATGATAATCATACACATGTTTCATGTGTATTTCATGAGAGGATTAAAAAAATCCTGCAAATTAACTTTGGTGTTTGGGGTGGTTCTTGCTTTATTGACAACATCTGTTGGCATAACTAGTTATTCCTTACCTTGGGACGAAATTGGCTATTTGGCAGTAAAAATTGTAATAGGCATGCCTTAAGCTATTCGTATAATAGGATTGTCTTTGGTAGGATTATTATGTGGAAGTGTTAGTATGGGCCAATTCACTTTGACTCATTTTTATAGTTTACATACTTTTGTATTGCCTCTTTTTACTACCATATTTATGTTAATGGACATCTCTATGATATGTAAGGGATTTTTGGTCCTTGATTGTGAAGGAAGATTCTATTTTAATTTCTCATATCGAGGAGAAGAAAAAGTCTGTTTTTTTCTTTCATTGCTATGAATATGAATTATTTCAAACATAAGACATGTGATTTTGATATTTCTATTTAACTATGAAATGAAGTATTAGATTTTATATTTGATATTAACACGAATAAGAATGGTTGAAGTTTATTTTCCTAAAATAAAAGAGGATATATTATGATAGTGTAGGACTTGTGCTATGGATTTTGTCGTGTAAATATAAGAACGAATCCATCGCATTGGAATTGACCACAAACCATTGTGCCTCTACAGCCAATCGTAGTTCCCCTTATGTAATATATGATAGGACAATTCGCTTGAGGAGAATCATTTCTATGTTCAAACTCGAAGAAAGTGTCATGTATCAACAGGCTCTGTAAGATCCTTATAATAAGTGATGTGGTATGATGCAATGTTCTATCTATTGAATTCTCTTTTACTTTCTTTTTTCAATTGAATTCTTATGAATAATAAATAATAATAGTAATTTTAGTCATTTCGTTATTCATTATAGTTTGGAGATGCATTCATTTCCACTACATCAGCCCTGATCTATCATACTATCGAAGTCAAATAAGGGATCTAAAGATGAACAAAGGTTCTAATACTTTAACCAAGTAACATGTCAAAACTTCGTCTTTTTCTATATAAAGAAAAGGATATGTTGTGGGGATAAAGAGCAAACCAAAGATATGAACATGAGAAAATAGAAAAAGCATTTGACAATGATTAAATTTATGAGCCTACTTGGATATTGTGCATTCCCTTCCCAAAACTAAATTTCTTTTCAATAATGATAATAATATTTTATAATAATATTTTCCATAACATCATAATGAAAAAAATATCAAAATACCAAATGTAAGAAAATATCAACAAAAAAAATAAATTTTAATTAAAAATAATATAGATATCATATAAATATAGATTTTCTATGAAATTCTTTAATGGACTTCTTTAGGTTCTATAAATATCTTTCTATCATTCTTTTAATATTTTTGAATTCTTGTTCGAGCTAGATGAGCAAAAATTCACATGTCCGATTTCTCTATGGGATGAATCCATAAGAATTCACCTATCCTAATAAAAAAGAAACATGATTTGATTGATCCTATATTAAGAGCTAAATTGGTTGAGCAGATGGGAAAAAATTATTATGGAGAACCCACATGGCTTAATGAACGTTTATATATTTTTCTACTAATAATTCTAAGTACTATTACATGTAATGTAGGCTTAGCAGTGCTAGATCCATCAATGATTGGTGAACCGACAGAACCATTTGCAACTCCGTTGGAAATATTACCTAAATAGTATTTTTTCCTTTCTTTCAAGTACTTTGCATAGTGCCCAATAATTTATTATGTGTTCTTTTAATGGTTTCAGTGCCAACAGGATTTTTTTATTAGCTTTTTTGGACAATGTCAATAAAATCCTAAATCCATTTTATCGTCTTGTAGCTAAAATAGTCTTTTTAATTGGTACCATAGTAGCTATTTTGTTAGGTATTAGAGTAACATTACTTTATGAGAAATCCCTAACTTTAGGTTTTTTCAAATTAATTCAATCGTGAATGTCAAATACCTTGATATAGGTATCTAGGGAAGATCAAGAAGTGGATCTTCCCTAGATCCATCAATCAATCTAATCTTATTTATTATTTAGATATATTCCTATTAGGATCTATTTTGCAAATCTATTTATCTTATGAGGGATTCAAAGCTCATTCCACTCATTTCTCTCTTTAAAGAATTCAAAAAATGAAAAGTAAATGTATTTAAAATTTTTCCTTAGGTAATTTGATTGACAAATGCTTCTATAGAATTTCCTATATCTATTTTACATCTTCTATGTGAAAATTTCAACTTTTTAGAAGATCTTCCTGATTGTGATTCTAAAGGTCCAATAATGTATCTATTTTGGACATTTTGAGAGAATTATAGGTCTTGGAAGACAATTTTAATTGGTCAACAAAAATACTTTTGAATGGATTCCCTTTTTGTTTTTATTTTGAATAGTTAATTTTTCTTGAAAGGAAAAAGAAGGTAGATTAAATATTTTTTTATTTTCCTCCAAATCCTCTTCCTCTGCATGTAAAAAGGAATCAATAAATCAAAATAATTTTGAGTAGCTTCATAAAGTGCTTCTTTAAGAGTTAAACTTCTATTTGTCAATTTTTCTAAAAAGAGTATCTTTTTTTTATTCCCATTCCATTAAGAATGAAACTACGGTTGACATTTTGAATAGGGTTGGATACAATATCTAAAAGAAAACTTCAACATCTAGAGTTTCTTGAATATTTCATACGATATCCACGATCTTTCTTGATTTGTAATTCAATACAAAGATCAACTGGTTATGTAAGGTTCGCTATATGTTGTGTTTTGTCAACTATTTCCACAAAAAAGTGGCAAGATGACATCATGAGTAGTAATCTGCTTTGGATCCATGAAACAAATATATGCATCCCAACCCCCATAATATTACTTTTCATTATGATTTCTTTTAGATTTATTAAAATCTCAAGTACTAATTCTCAATACCTACTATCATAGAATATTCTTGCAGCAATTTTCAAATTTTAAGCATGTGATACATGTTCCTTTTATTTCTCCAAGTAAAGCCGTTCGCATGGTGATACCTACGGTATTAGCTTGAACTTTCAAAAGTGGGAACAAAATGACATGACCATAATAAGGACTCTTGCTGTCAACTTTTGATTCAACACATTTCCACTATAGAGTTAGAGTGCATCCTACTACTCGTTCTAGAGGCATACTATTTATTTTATTGGAATTTAAATTTTACAATTTAGTATTCTATTTATTTAAATTTCTTTTTTGAATTTTGAAACTATATTATTTTTAATTTTTCTTAGATTAATGATCATTAGATAAGATCTTTAAATCACTTATTTCTTTTAGAATCTCTTCAACTCAAATTTTGAGTTTTACACACATTTTCTTTTAGGGGGTAGACACCCATTATGTGGCATGAGTGCTAAATCACACATGGAACTTAATCGTATCCTACTTCTATGATTGTCCTGTAATGTCCCATCTCTTCCTCGACCAGTACCCTTGATCATAACCTTTGCCCATTTCATAATCCAGCCAACCACTGTATGAATAACATTTAATTGTTCTACTTAATTAGGATAGGGTGTTCTTTTTCTTACGCTTCTGAATCTAGAAGCACCCGTGCAAGTCCAAGAAAATAGTTGACCTCGTACCTCTGTAATAGTTACAACAGTATTATGGAAATTGGCTTGAATATGAATAATTTCTTTTCTGTATCTTAGGTTTATTCTTATAGTTATGGAAGCCAATGCATTTATTCTTACATAAATAATTGCATAAAATTTTTTTTTGAGGAATTTTCTCTTATTTTATTGTCTTATATCATAGAAAATAAAAAATAAACAAAAAAAAAGAAAGAAGAATCGTAAATCTACAAAAGGATATTCATATGAAAAAAGAGCCTTTCTTCTTTTTCTTTATTTTAAAATGGAAATGGATTTTTCTTTTTTTATTTTCTATTTTAGAAAATTCTTTTGTTAGAACTTGAAAAGTAATACCTTTTTATCTGTTTATGTCTTGGATTGGAACAAATTGTTTTAATTCACCCACGTCAACATATCGAGCAAGATTTTTGGCAAATTTTACAAATAGAAGCCCTTAGTTTCATATTTCTCATCCCTTATCTTCATTCGAAATCCATTTTTAGATTTGTTTTTAAAAAATGAAAATACATTTCTTGTATTTTTGAACTTCTAAAGTTTATTTAATATTGAATATAGAATTTTAAAAGAATGAGTAATTATGTCATGATATGACTATTCATTATATCCTTATGAGAGGGTTGCTTAAGAGAATGATCTAGTTGTTAAAATTTTTTTTGGAAATCTAGGAAGTCAAAAAATTATGTCCCTAGCTAAATAATAATGACTCATTTTGACTGAAACTTTATCTTCATGTACTATACATGTAAAACCACAGTGGATTTTCTTAAAAATATAAGCTATAATTAGATTTTCATTATCTAACTAAACTCAAAACATACCATTTGAAAGTGATTCAGTGATTAAACCTTCATGAATAATTTTTTTCCTTTTTTTTCTTTCATTACATGGAAATCTTTTTATTTGACATTTTTTAAATTTAAATATTAACAAAACTCATGAAACTAATGAAGGAGGAATTGTTTAATTCATTTGTCCTCTCTCACTATTTGCAATTTTTAGATAAAAAATGGTAAATTTGAGAGAAAATGGGGAACTATTGTAGAATCACCATGTATAAAAAAATTTCTCTAATTTTTTCTAGTTAGGCTTCTCAATTTGTCATCATACCTCAAAAAGTGGAAATAATTACAATCCTTATTCTAACTAAAATCTTTGGAATTCTTTGATAGCTGGAATAGATTCGTTGTCTTTGTCGGCTTATACACTTTAATTTTATTTTCCTTCATTTCGTTGTATTTCTATGCCATAAGGTTGACACCAAGAAATTTTCTTGACTTTCTTTATGTTTTCAAACATTTTCAAGAAAACCTTCTCGTAAAAGTATTTTGACAATGTTTTTAGTTAGATTAGTTGATGCTATTTGAAGCCTTCCCTTCTGATTCATGTTAGCATTTCTTATAGAAATTAATATTTTGGTAATATTGTCTCTACCCATGGTGAATACTAGTTATTTGTTCCTCCTCATTTGAATATAATCAACATATTTGTTGTGTTGTTTGTTTTTTTTAGATTATTTATTGATTTTTTTTTAAATTTGACAATTCCAAAAAAAATTTCCAAAGTTTGTGTATATGCATGAAACATAATCTACAAACCAGAAATCTATGAGAGATAAATCCTCTTTTTGAATATTCATTTTATCATTATATAAAGTGCTTTATTGCATATGTTTATTAATTATTTATATTTATTGTGGGTTTTTATACTTCAATATGAATATGAATATGATTTTATAAATTATATTTTTAGTAGTTATTTAGATTATTAGTAGTTTTATTAGTTGTTATTTAGTATTAATATTATTAATATTTATTTATTAATTTCTTGATTTATTTTGGTATTTCTATATATTTTTATATATTTTAGTTATATTTGTGCATATTTTAATTAGATAAAATATTATATAAAAGTTCAATCAAATAAAAGATCAATCAAATAAAAATATCAAGTAAAATAACAAATAAAGAAGTAAGAAGAAATATAATGATTTTAAATAATTAAATAAATAATCAACAAATAAAATAACAAACAAAGAAGTAAGAAGAAATATAATGATATTAAATAATCAAATGAAAATGAAAAATTAATTAAATTTTAATTTTAATTGAAATTTATAAACAATTTCCAAATGAAATTATTTTTAAATTTAAGAAAAAATATAATAAAAAAATAAAATAAAACTAATAAAAAAATAGAATTAAATAGGAAATATAATACTGAATCGAATAATATAAATATATTTTCGAAATTAAAAATAGGAATAAAATAAATGATATGGAATATAGAAAGAAATAGAAAAGAAATATTGTTTATTTAAAATAATGATATATGTCATCTAATAATTTGATTTAGAAGACTATAAGAATTTGGTAGCCAAGGAAATAGTTTTAGTAAATTGAAGTGGTGTCAATTCCCAAACAAATCACACAAAAAATTATAGTTTCAGTTTGCTTTCATGCCTTTATCAATGATAATTGCTACATTGTCATCATATCGTATTATCATGCAATTGTCGCATTTTAGTTCTTGGCACATTTGGACTATCAAAGCTCTAATTATTTTAGATCTTTTTATTGACATGTTGGGCACTACTTCTTTGATTACAACAACAATAACATCGCCAATATGAGCATATCTATCATTGTCAATTCCTCAGATTGAAATACAAATCTAGTTTTGAGCTTTGTTGTTATCGATTACATTCAAAAGAGTGTGAGGTTGAATCATATCATTCTTATTGGAATATCTTATTTAAATATAGGGTATAAGGGGAAAAAAAGAAATATTATTTGTCCAGAGATCAAAAAATCCATGGTTGTTTCTTCATTCTCAACATCCTTTAGTTTATCTTTTGTTTTCCTTTACTTTCCTATTTTCTCTATCATCAAAGAAAATTGAAGTAGTATGGGCATTTTCATGCATCTATTTGCATAGCTACTTTACATAAAATTTTTGATACTCCATTAATTTCATAAGGTATTTGTCCTAGTTTCACAATGGATACCCAATATTTGGGTGATCCATTCCTAGAGCCCATACTTGTTTTCTTGACCTGATTGTAACAGGTTTGTTGGGAAAGATACATACCTTTCTCTTTCAACCATGACGTGCAAATCGTATTAGTGCTCGTCGCCTTGCTTGTAGTTGCATAGTTATAATCCAAGCAGGTTTAAGAGCTTGAAGAGCGTATTTTTCGAAACAAATATGATTGGCTCAGCAATATATTCCCTTCATTCTACCCCTATCTTGTTTACGAAATGTGGTTCTTTTGGGGGGGGGCTTTAGTTCATAGTTGCTTCAATTCCATCTCTATTACAAAATCGAACATGAGAGTTTCTTCTCATCAAGCTCCTAGCAAAGAAATGACTCCTGCACCGTAATCTGGTAATCTTAGATATAGACTATTTGTTAGGAATATACTATTTCATTTCGTTCTTTCTATATATCTAGATTCAAAATAAGTAAGGGAAAAGGGTCAAAATAAGAATTCAATCAATTATTTCTATTTCAATTGAAATAGTTTCAATTGAAAAACTTTGATTGAAAAAAAAATATATAACTAAAATAAAATATATTTAAAAATAAATAAATGAAATTACCATTTCTCGACAAACATTAACTCTTTCTTTTTTTTACCTTCGTTTTTAGTGATGGGGTAATTCATGTTCAGAAGAAATCCATTCTGGAACACCTTATTCTTGGTTTATTCTATCATCCTACCCAATGAATCATTTGGTTTCATTGGTTTTCAATTCAAGCCTATGTAATAATTGGTCTATTCTTCACATAGCTTCTCAATTAATGATTAGGCTTGAACTCTGCAATGGTGGTCTCTCCAAAATTTGTTACTTGTCTCCGAGTCAATCTCAGTTTTTCTTAAACTGAAGCTCATTTCTTTCTTTTTTATTCTTCTATTTTTTATTTATTATTTCTATTTCTATTATATATATATATTATCTATGTTAACAAATATATATTATATTATAATATATTATTAGTAATGTTAAATATATAACTATATATTTAAATGGCTATATATATTTAATATTAATTATATTTAACTATATATAAATATAAAATAATAGCTAAATGTACAAATAATAATATATAAATAGTATTAAATAATGATAAAGATATAATATAAATAATCGATAAATAGGGGGATTAGAGAAAAATATATTAAATATATTAACATAGATAATAGCTATATATTTTACATAAACAAATAATAAATAGAAATATATGAAAATTTATGGTTTATGAGACACCTTATTTTTCTTAAAACCATACATTTTCTTTTTCGAATAATATATCAAATTATATATCATCATATATCAAATCATGTATCATTAGTATTAACTTAGTATTAAGTATTAACAATTAACATTCATATTCTATCTTTCTATCATACTATCATTTTTTGACATCCATTTTTTTCTTTTTGTATCAATATATAATAAGATATTTTATTTTTCATTTTATGAAAATAATTTTAGGTTCCACAACTATACGATTGAATTAGCTATATAGTGACCTTTTCATGTTGTTCTTGGGATCTTGATGATAATACGAAGCAATTTTTTGGTTATTATTTTTTTGTTTAGAGTATATTAATCTTTTTTTGTGAATAAATTTATAGTGGTTGAATAAGTATTTTTTTCAATCTCAATTCTCAACTTTAAAAAAACTAATGAGTCATGCACTAAGCTTAGCAATGATATTAGATCAAAATAAAGGGTAATAAATGAAATTCTTATTCAATCTTATAAAATTAGAATTCTTTATTTTTCTTTGATTCATAAAAAAAGGATGAAAGCGTTTCACAATTTTTTCCATCACTGAGAAAAATAGTTAAGAAAAAAGTCCTATAATCAATTTTATTAGTTTACAAATATCAAACTTTTTATGAGCAAAAATTATCACAATCCTTTAATTTTATATGTTTTGCATGCATGTGAGATCACACTTGCATTATAGAACTCGATATCAATAGAACTTTAAAGTCGAGCGTGCTTAGACAAGCATTGTGTTGGGATGGGTGAGCTCTTGAAAAGTCGTTTGTTTGCTTGTAATATTTCATAGAATCTTTTTTCTAATAAATGATAATAACTTTTATGACATTATAATTCAAAAAAATTTACTACAAATGATAGTTTATAATTAAATTTTTGTAAATAATATTTAAAAATAATTTTTTATTATTATTGTTAATTTAAAATAATAAAACATATGACACATCATATAATGTAATAAAATATTAACGTTAATATAGTTTATTATTAAGCAAATAAATTTTATTAATTTTATTAAATTATAATTAATTAATGTTTATAATAGTATATATTTGGTATATATCAAATGTTTAAATATGGAAATATTACAATATAAAATATTTTTTAATAAATAGTCAAAAAAATTTAAATATTTGTAATATCCTAAAATATTAAAAAAAATTGATTTCATATTTCATTATTCTTAAATATTATATATCATTATCTTATTTTATATTATAAATATTATAAATTTAATTATTTTTACTTAACTTTTATATCGTTATTTCTCTCATTTCTTCTATTTATCTCAATATCTCTCAAATTCTCTCACTTCTCCTCTCTTCTATTATCGTTCTCTTATTTTTCTCTATATTTTTAAAATTCTAAACTTTTTCTTATCCTCTCTCTATCTCAATTATCCTTCATTAATTTCACATTTTTCTTTCTTTCCTTTTTTATTTATTCTTTCTATCTTTTTTATATTCTTAAATTTTTACTATTTATTCAATACTCTCTCATCTCTCTCTAGTTTTATATTTTTCCCTATTTTGCTCCCATCGATCCATGACTTTCTCTATTTCACATAATAGTTATCTTCAATTTTGTTATCTTTTTTTTGTTCATCAATTATCGATATTTAAAAAATATCTTATATTACATAATCTAATATATACTTTTTATGATAAATATATAATTTATTATTTATGCTTACTAGGTAACTAAATTATTTTATAAGATAGATAATATAATTAAAATATTTTTAAATATTTATTTCACCAATATAAGAAGTAATAGCTTCTTATAAAAATAAAATATTTCTATTATAATATAGTTTGACATATATAATATGCATAAAAAATGTTAGAAGTATATTTACTAGTTAATTTTTAAATCTTTTAAATGCATCAATATTTTAAAAAAAATAATCACGCAACTATGATTTTTTGTTTCTTGCATTTAGTTGTGACCACACTAGTATTATAATACATGATTCCATTTAAACTCAAAAGTTAAGCATACTTGGGCTATAATATTATTTGGATCGGTCACCACGTAAGAGGTCCTCATATTACACGTACTTTTTCATAACACACATTTTCTAATGGAAGATAATTAATTTTATTATGATATTTCAAGTGAGGTTCGATAAGAGAGAGTTGAATTTCTATGAATGCAATTTTGGTTTAATAAAAAAATAATACAAAAAAAGATTTTTTTAGTAAATTTTAATAAATTTTAAAAGATATTTAATGTGATTTTCTATAATTTTTCATTTTATTTTTTAAATATATTAAGTTCTTAAAGTCATGTAATTGAAAAATAAACAATAGTTAAAAATATACACAATTGATTTTACATTGATATGCTTATAAAGAAAACCTTATGTCCTCCCCAAGAAAAAAGGAGACAAATGAGACAAACTACAGTAGTACTATAACAAAAAAATGGGACATGCTACTAGTGCCTTACAATGAAATAAAATTGAAAAAAAGAAAAATTCAGAGACTTAAAATCTAAATCAAAAGAACAAAAATCATATGCTTGATGAAATCATTAAAGAGGAACTTGTATCTTAATTAAATGAATTAAATACTACAAAAATGATTAATTTAACTTATTTGAGAAATAAAAGAATTTCAAAACTTTGATGAGTGAATAGATAAGCAGCATGTGAAAATGGCGATGGAAATGAGTTGCTAATGGCTTTAATATTTTCTTGGCACCATATAAAAATTTTTGGTCATATTTTTATACAAAAATCTCTTATTTATATGCAATTTATAACATCAAAAAGAATTACCAAACACCCAATTTTGCTTTTAGAATTTTCATAGCTTTTGCAATATTTTATTTAAGAAATAAATAAAAAGAACTCTTCAACGACTGAAAATAATGGCTAAAATAGTAGTAGTGGTTCGTTCGAAATCCTTCATGACCCTTTCGATCACACAACCTGAGTAATCAGATGGATTTAAGCGAATTAGTGCTTTCATAAATATGAAATTGTTCGGGCCTATTAGATCAGAATCATCCTTTGATGGTAGGATTTAACTTTGCAGGCAGAGGAAATAACGACCATGCGATTGTAACAAAATGCAATCGGATAGTTGATAGAATTACCAGTTTCAATGTTAAAATACAATGGTGATCATTTGATCACAAAAATATGCAATCAAATGGTGTAGAATAATCCAAATAGCTCATTTGCATAATATTTTCCTACTTATCAGTATTTGTGAAATCCTAGTTATGATTTATTAAAGTGGTTCGTCGATGTTTTCTGTGTTCTAAAATTTTTTTTACGAGCAACTAGTGACAAATTGCATTTTTCTGGTTGGGCTTACAGAGTCATGATGTAATTAGTCATTCACTTTAACATTGGAACATTTACGTTTTATATAGTTTGACATATATAATAAGCATATAAAAAAAATTAGAATAACATTAACTTATCAATTTTGAAACTTCTTAAATGCTTCATTATTTTTAAATGATTCATTATTTCTATATTTTGCACATTATCATTTTTTTATTTGTGTTCTCATTCTCTATCTTTTTTTATTTTTTCACTCTCTCATTCTACTCTTCCCTATTTTTTAATTTTTTTCACTTATTTGTTTATTCTCTCTATCTTATTTATATTCTCTCTTTATTTTACTTTAATAAATCTTATCTTATCTCACTTTATTATTATTTTTCTATCTATTTATTTATAATAAATCCATAATTTTGTTTATTATAGAATAATCAATTGTGACTCTCTCTCATTCTACTCTTCCTTATTTTTTAATTTTTTTCACTTATTTGTTTATTCTCTCTATCTTATTTATGTTCTCCCTTTATTTTACTTTTATAAATCTTATCTTATCGCACTTTATTATTATTTTTTTTATCTATTTATTTATAATAAATCCATAATTTTGTTTATTATAGAATAAGCATATAAAAAAATTTAGAATAGCATTAACTTATCAATTTTGAAACTTCTTAAATGCTTCATTATTTTTAAATGATTCATTATTTCTATATTTTGCACATTATCATTTTTTTATTTGTGTTCTCATTCTCTATCTTTTTTTTATTTTTTCACTCTCTCATTCTACTCTTCCCTATTTTTTAATTTTTTTCACTTATTTGTTTATTCTCTCTATCTTATTTATGTTCTCTCTTTATTTTACTTTTATAAATCTTATCCTATCGCACTTTATTATTATTTTTTTTATCTATTTATTTATAATAAATCCATAATTTTGTTTATTATAGAATAAGCATATAAAAAAATTTAGAATAGCATTAACTTATCAATTTTTAAACTTCTTAAATGCTTCATTATTTTTAAATGATTCATTATTTCTATATTTTGCACATTATCATTTTTTTATTTGTGTTCTCATTCTCTATCTTTTTTTTATTTTTTCACTCTCTCATTCTACTCTTCCCTATTTTTTAATTTTTTTCACTTATTTGTTTATTCTCTCTATCTTATTTATGTTCTCTCTTTATTTTACTTTTATAAATCTTATCTTATCTCACTTTATTATTATTTTTCTATCTATTTATTTATAATAAATCCATAATTTTGTGTATTAGAGAATAATCAATTGTGACTATATAATCTCTTTTTAGTCGATCAATTAATAATATTTAAAAAATTTCTTGTCTTGTAATGTTTAATTTATAATATATATGAAATATATAGTTTTTATTACAAATATTTATTACATAATTTAATTTGTTAATTTGTAGAGAAAACATAAATGAAAATTTTTTTAGAATTGTATAATATTTCAAAAATAATAGTTAATATAGTTATTTATTAACTATATTTGATAAAAATAATTATATTATAGTATATTATGACATAAATAACAAACATAAATGTTATTTAAAAGTGTACAGACATGATACTTTAAGAAAATTTAAAAATGGCTAATTATCATTAAAAATTGAATCACAAAACTATGATATTTTTTCTTTTGTGAGCAAGTTCCACTAGACAAGTATTTTAGCATTAGATCTTGTTAGAACTCAAAAGTTAATCATGCTTGGGGGAAAGTAGTACTATGATTAGTGGCATTTTTAGACATCCGAGGGTCACACATATTTTTTTATGAAATTTGTTTTCTAATGAATGACAATAAATGTTTGCAACATTATAAAGTTTGTAAATTAATATAAATGTTAGTTCATTATTACCATTATAATAATAAATTTTTTGGATATAAATTCACAAAATTATTGTCAATTTTATGTAATTGTAAATATAGGACATCATTTCATATAATAAAATAATATTTTAACTCAAATATTTAGCAAAATAACTTATATCAATTATAATAAATTAGAATTTATTTACTTTTATAATAACTTATATATATAAATATATTGCATATTTAATTTTTTCTTGCACATGTCTATCTTTATCTCAAGATCTCACAAATTCTCTCACCTTTTTCTCACTCCAATTATCATTCGCTTTTTATCTCTTAATGCTTTATTTATGAAATTCTTTTTCACCTCTCTCGTCTATCAGTTGTTAATTTCTTATTTCTCTTTCTTACAAGTTTTATTTTTTTTCTCTATTTTCTCTGAGATCTCTTTTTTGTTTTATTTTTTATTAAATAATCTCTAATCAATCTCTATTATTATTTTTCTTTTTATTTTACTCTCTTTAATCCATAACTTTCTCCCTCTTAAAAAATAATTATTTATGACTATTTTAAAAAAAAATATAAAATCTCTCCTATTATATAGTTTAATATATAACATTAATGATAATTATATATTTTATTATTTATAACTTTTAATGTGAGCTTAGTTTTTAATACAAATGATAATGTATTGAGAGACCTTATATAATAATGCCAGAATTTTCAAAAATAATAGTTTATGGAATTATTTTTATTCATTGTATATAAAAAATATAGATATTACAATATTTTCACATATATATGATAAGCATAATTTTTTTTAAAATATGTATAAATTTAATTATTTTTATTATTTCAAAAATAATTATTTATGATAATGACAACAATCACAAAATAATGATAATTTTTCTTTGGCATGCATGTGTAACCCCACAAATATTGTTACATTGGATCTAATTAGATCTCTAGGGTGATGATTTGTTGGAAAGAGTATTATTTAAATAAGTGGCCTCTCGAGAAGATCTCATGCTGTACTTATTTTTTCATAGCATTTTTTTAATCAGTGACAATTAATTTTAATAACATAACAATATAAAAAATATAATTATTAAAATTATATTTTATAAAAATCATTTTAGTAATTAATAATTAATAACTATTTTATATTATTATTATATATTTCATATGATTATTATCAATTAAAATTAATTTAAGTTTATAATAATATATATATGGTGTCTATAGATTTTTTAAATAATTTAACATTATATTTTAAGAAACTAAGAAATTTAAAATTATTTTGTTAATTTAAATAATATTTATGTTGTTTTATTTATATTATATACAATAAAGATAATATATTAGAATAATTATAATATTTATTATTTAATTATGCTTTTTATTTTTAAGTATAAATAAATTTATTTTAAATTAATAATCTAAAACATTTTAATATTTTAATAAAATAATAAATCTCTAATAGTTTTTATATTTTAAAATGAATAAATATTACATATGATTTATATTTTAAATTTAATAAATATTGTTATTTTAATTAGTAAATTTTAAATTTAAAATTACTTTTTTTGTCTTTATCTAATGTCTAATATATTCAATCGCTTAAATCCCTTTATTATTATGATTATATTTTTTATTTCTTTATTTTCTATATTCTCATATTCTTCTTGGCCTATGTTTCTCCTATTTTATTCTCTATTTCTCATTTGTCTCTCTCTTTTACTATTTTTCTTAAATATTATATATGATTAACTTATAATATTTAATAAATGATACATGTTTAATTATTAAGGTTTTACATTTATTTAATTTTTTCTCTTTTTTTCTCTATCTTAACATCTCAAAAATTCACTTTAATTTTTTTCTCACTTATTATCATTCTCATATTTATCTATTCATTTTTATCTCTTTTTATTCTTATTAGCCTCTTTCTCTTTATTATTCATCTCTTTTTCTCATTTTTTTCTCTTTAACTTTTTCATATATTCTGTATCTCTTCTATGTTCTCTTTTTTATTTCCTTCTCATTAAATCGTCTATCATACCTCTTTATTGTTATTTTTATAGTTGTTTTCTCTTTTTAATCATTGACTTTCTCTGTTTTAAAAAATAATTTTCTCAATCTCAATTACTTCCTTTCTAGTTAACCACTTAATAATATTTAAGAGATCTCTAATGTTACATAGTATAATATGTACTTTTTTTGACAAATATATATTTTATTATTTATATTTACTTCATATTTCAATTTTTTATTTATAAGAATGATAATATAACAGAATAAATTCTAATCTACTAATGTCAATGCTATAAAAAATGATAGTTTATGAAATATTTTATTAGTTTCATATATTTTTAATATTGATATGATAATATATTATAATATATATAAAAAACATAAATATTTTTTAAAAGTTTATATGCTTCATAATTTAGATAATTTTAAAAATGATTCAATACATTCAAAAAAATAATCACAATCTTTTAAATTTTGTGTTTTGCATGTATGTGCTTTCACTCAAGCATTATAGTACTCGATATCGATAGGACTCCAAAGTTAGGCATATTTAGACAGGCATAGTGTTGGGATAGATGGCCCTTTTAAAAGTTGTATTATTGTTCATATTTTGTCTTAGTATTTTTTTCAAATGAATGATAATAATTTTTTTTAATATTGTCAATTTAAAAAAATTATTATAAATACAAAATTATAATTATATTTTCGTAAATAATTTTTAAAATAAGATTGTAATATATTTTTAATTTATTATAAAAAAATATACCACATCATATGATATAATAAAATATTAATTGTAATTTAGTTTAATGTTAAATAAGATAAATTTTATTAATTATTAAAAATTAGAATTAATTAATATTTATTGTTTTATATATTTGGTATATGCTAAATTTTTAAATATATAAATAATATATTATAGGATACTAGGAAAATAAATATTTTATATATAATTAAAAAATTTAAATATTAGTAATATTTTAAAATAATAATAAATATAAAATTTATTTTATAGTTTGTTATTATTTAATATTATATATGATTAAATCGTTATAAATTATAAATATTTTTTATTTATTTCTTTATGTTTAACTTTTATTTAAATATTTCTTGCATTAGTTTTCTATTAATCTCAATATCTCTCAAATTTTATCACTTACTCCTCCCTCTGACTATAATTCTTATATTCTTCTCTATATTCTTAAGATCCTAACGTCTTTCTAATCCTTTGTCTCTCTCTCCACTATCCTTCTTTATTTTCAAATTTCTCTTTTTCATTTCTTATTTGATCTTTTTATCCTTTCTATGACTTCTTCCATTATTAAATTATCTCTCATCTCTTCTTATTTTTATTTTTATCATTATTTTGCTCTTATCATTACATGACTTTCTCTCTCTTACATAATAGCTATCTTCATCATAATAATCTTTTTGCTTATTAATTATCGATATTTAAGAAATGCCTTGTACTACATAAACTAAGATGTGAAATTTTTGGTAATTTTTAATGATATTTATCAAGTATTTCATGTGATTTTGTATAATTTTTCATTGTATTTTAAAAACATATTAAGTTTTTCAAATGTCATGTAATTAATGAATAAATAATAGTTAAATTTAATATAAACAAACAAGACATGCTACTTGAGCTTTATAATAAAACAAAATTGAAAAAAAAGAAAAAAATAAGTAACATAACCAAAATAAATGCGACCAAAATCCTATGTTTAATCAAAGCATTAAATGGCACAAAAATATTAATTAAATAAATTAAATACTTGAAAAATTAATAATATAGCTTATTTGAAAGAGAAAAATGTTTTAAAAAATTGGACGAGTGTATAGTTAAGCAGCGTATGAAAATGGTGGTGGAAACAAGCTGCAAATGCATTTAATATTTTTCTAAGCAAGATTTAAAAATTTTTCTTCTTATTTTTGCACAAAAATCTCTTATTTATATGTAATTTGTAGCATCTTATAGAATTGCAAATTACCTAATTTACCTATTAGACTTTTCACAACTTTTGTAATATTTTATTTACGAAATAAATGAAAAAAACTCTCAAATGGATCAAATTAATATTAAAAAGTATTTAAATTTAATATAAATATTAGATCACATAAAGATAATATATTTAGAAATCTTATTGTTTATTATTTAATTTATTTTTTTATTTAATGTTTGATTAAAATAATGTTAATTAATAAATATTTGTAATATTCTAAAATAATAAAAGAACCTCAAATAAGTTTTAATATTTTTTAATATTAAATGTTATACATGATATCCTTTTTATATTTAATTAATATCATAAATTTAATTTAAAAAATATCCTTTTGTTTTATTATTTCTTTCATATTTTCTCTTTCTCAAAATATCGCTCACATTTCCTCCCTTCCTTCTTTCTTTTGCTATCATTTTTTTATTTGCCTCTTTGTTCCTTATTTTCTTATATTCTTTTAGAAATCCCTCCCTCCTCTATAGTTTATTACTTTCTTATGATCTCTCTTTCATGCATTTATTTATTCTCTCTATCTCATTTATATTCTCCATATTATCTTTATCTACATCAAATCGTCTTTCATCTCTCTTTATCACTTTTTTCTTTCATATTTTTCTCCTATCAATTTGTCATTCTTTATATCTTACAAAAGAATTATCTCCATTTCTGTTATCTCCATCTTAACCCATCGATTATTAATGTTTAAAAAATCTCTTAAGTTGCATAGTTTAATGTGTAATATTTAAAACAATTATATATTTTATTATTTATATTTATTAAAAAATTTATATTTTATTTATAAAAGATAAAAGTTTATGTAATGTTTTTTAATTCTACATAAATAAAATGTTTATATTACATTATAGAAAGAAATATATATGTAAGACAAATTTTTTTTTAAAAGCACATATGTTTGATAATATAGAAAATTTTAAAAAATTATTCATTATTTTCAACATAAATATCACATGCCCATGATTATACCTTTTATGTGCATGTGCCACCACACAAGTATTATAGCACAAGATCTTAGTAAAAACCCAAAATTAAGCATACATGGGCAAAAGTAGTATTGTGATTGATGACCTGTTTAGAAGTCCTCATGTTGCATAAATTGTTTCATAATGCTCCTTTACCTAATGAATCACAATTATTTTTTTAACATGCTAACGTCAAACAATTAAATTATTATAAATGATAGTTTAGAGTTACCTATTTAGAAATTAATTGTTAATAATAACTTCATAATATTATTATTAATTTCATATAAAAAGTAATATGAAATCATATGACATAATAAAATAATAACTCTAATATAGTTTAATATTATTCAAAATAACTTATATTCAAAATTATGTCTTAGATTATGTAAAAAAAGTAATATATTTAATGTTAAATGTTATTTTTGTTTATTATCTATATTGTGCCAAAATAAAGATAACATATTAGAATAATTATATTATTTACTATTTAATAACTTTGTAAATTTTAAGTATGAATATAATAAAAGAATATAAATAACAAAAATATTATTAAAATATTTATAATATCTTAATAATAATAAAATTTAAATAGTGTTTTTTGTATTTTAATATTATAAATTATTCTAAATTGTTAACTTATTATATTTAATAAATACTATAATTTTAATTTGTAATATTTAATTTTTATATAGTTATTTCTCTAACTTTTTTCACTTTAACTTAATGTTTATTATATTGTCTCAATTTCAACTCACTTATTATCATTCTCTTATTTACCACTTCATTCTCTATCTTCTTATAGTTTTCTTAGGCATAAAGTCCACTTTATTGCTCTTTATTTTCTCATTTTTCTTTCTCTTTGATAATTTAATTTATTCTTTTTATCTCCTCTATGTTCTCTCTTATCATTTCTTTTTCATTAAATCATCTCCAATCAATCTTTATCACTATTTTCTTCTTTATTTTTTTTATCAATCTATGACTTTCTCTTTCTCTTACATAATACTTACCTCTATCTCTATTATATCTTTTTGGCCCATTACCTGAAAATATTTAATATATCTCTCACTTTGTAGAGTTTAATATATAATATTTATCATAAATATTTATATTAATTTTATAATTTTAATAAAAGTTAATTTTTTTATTAATAAAAATTACAACTTAATCAAGGAAAGTTTTATGTATTAATATCTATGTTCTGTAAAAATAAAAGTTTTTAATTTTTTATTAATTTTATTTAAATAACTATTAATATTTTAATATATTATGATAGATATGATAAGAATAATTTTTTAAAGAAAATATGTTTGATATTTTTAAAAATTTCATAATGGTTCATTATTATAACACAATAATCATATAACTATGATTTCTTGTTCACTGTATGCATTACAACCACACAAGCATTATGGCACCAAAAATTCAATAGAACTGCTAAGCTTGGCTTGTTTTGGTTAGAATGGTGTTGGTATTTGTGATGTCATGAGAGCCCACATGTTGAAAATATGTTTTCATATATTTTTTTAAATGAATGATAATTTAATTTAATAACATGTTAATATTAAAAAAATAAATTTTTTAAAATGATATTTATTATTTACCAATTTTGTAATTAATTGTTATTATTATAACATTATCATCTATTTCATATAATAAGATATATGGCACATCATATGATATAAGAGAAAAATAAATATAGTTTAATATTATGAAAAATAGCTTATATCCATAATAAAAAATTAAAATTAATTTATATTTATAATAATATTTATATTATGTGTATTGAAATTTTTAAATATAGTAAGATTATATTATAAAGTATTAAAAATTTTAATTATATGATTAAAGATAAATGTTTTTATATTTATTATTTATTATTTATATTATATCATATAAATATAAAATAATAGAATAATTATATTATTTATTATTTAAAAATGTTTTAATTTTAAGTACAATAAAACTAATATTATATTAATTATCAAAATAATATTTATATATTTGAAATACTATAAAAGAAAACTAATCCTAAAATATTTTCTATATTTTATTTTTATTAAATATTATATATGATTAACTTGTAGCATTTAATAAATATTATAAGATTAGTTATTATCATTTAACATTTTTTTAATTATTTTTTCACTTTTTTCTTATTATCTCATTGTCTCTTGTATTCCATCACTTTCTTCTCTCTTTTATTATCATTATCTTATTTGTCTCTTCATTCTTTATCTCTTTATATCTCTCTCATCTATCTTTCTCTACTTTCTCATTACTCTTTCTCTTTTTCTTATTTATTTATTCTCCTTGATGTTCTCTCTTTTTTTCCACTTCATTAAATCATTTCTTATCTCCTGTTATTACCCATTTTCTCTCTATTTTGCTCTTATCATTCCATGACTTTCTCTATCTCTTGTAGAATAGTTATCATCATTTTTATTATCTCTTTTTAGCACATCGTTTAATAGTGTTGAAGAAATCTCTTATGTTGCATAATTTAATATGTGATATTTATGATTAATATATATATATATATTATCACTTACATTTATAATTTTTTATTTAAAAGAACAATGAAATAATAGAAGAGAATCTTCCATGTTAAAGCCTATAATATAACAAATAATAGTTTATATGATTTTTAAATAAATTTAAATTTATAAAATATTAAAATAATAATATATTATGACAAATATAATAATAATTAAATTTTATTAGAAGTGCATTCGGTTGTTAATTTAGAAAATTTTTGAATTAGTTCATTATTTTTTAAGATAGTAACTACACTAAATCTCATTAGAGCTCAAGGGTTAGGCATGGTTTCCTAAGAGTATGATTATGATAGGTGACCATTAAAAGGTCCTCATCTTAACCCTTTTTTTCATGAAATTTCTTTTTGTAATGATTCTTAATTGATTTTAATAACATGTTATTGTTAAAAAAATAAATTATTATAAATGCTAGTTTGTAATTAGTATTTTAGTAATGAATTATTAATAAAAAATTCATGATGCCATTAATAATTTCATATAATTATAAAAATATCATATCATATGATATAATAAAATAATAACTTTATTATAGTTTGATATTGAGCAAAATAACACATATAAATTATATTGAATTCGAATTTATTTCTATTTATAACAACATATTTATGTTTTGTATAGCATTTTGAAATATAGTAATATTATATTATATGGTAACAAAAATTTTAAAAAACTATTATTAATGTTAAGTATTATTTATATATATTATCTATATTATATCATTTAAAGATAACATATTTGAATAATTATATTATTTTATTTTCTATTTAATTTTTCTAATTATTTTAAGAATAATAAAATTAAATTAATGACTCATATATTCTTATAATATCTATAATATTCTAAAATGATAATAAATCTCAAATATTCTTGTATAGTTTATTATTATTAAATATTATAAATGATGAACCTATTATATTTAATAAATATTATAAATTTGTTTTTTTAGATTTAGCTTTTATTTAATTATTTCTCTTACTTTATCTTATTATCTTAATATCATACATAATCTCACTTCCTTTTCTCGCCAATTACTATTCTTTTATTTCTAATTTTTTTGTTCTATCTTCTTATATTCTTCTATGCCTCTCCCTTATACTATTCTACATTCTAATTTCTCTCTGCTTTACTTTATATCTATTCTCACTATCTCTTTTATGTTCTCTTTTCTTTTTCTCTTCATAAAATCATCTTTTGTTTCCCTCTATTACTATTTTCTTTTTTATTTTTTCCATCAATCTGTTTGTTTGTCTTTCTTTTACAAAATAGTACCTCCCATATATTATCTCTTTTTCAACCAAAAGGTTAACAATTTTGAAAAAATCTCTCTTATTGCTCAGCATATTGTATAATATTTATGATGAATATATGGTATATTTTTTATATTTGTTACATAAATTTTTTTATTTAGAAAAATATAAATATAATGTAAGAAAACTTGATATATTAATGCCTAAGTTATGAAAAATAATAGTTTATGTAAGTTTTTCTTTTTTATATGTACTTAAATTTTTATCTATGATTATAATATATATCTATAAGAATAATTTTTTAAAAATTACATACACTACATAATTTAAAAAACTTTGGGAAATATTTCATTATCTCTAATACAATTACACACAACTTCGATTTTATCTTCCATATGCATGTCTGACCACACAAGTATAATAGCATTGGTTCTTTTTAGAACTCTAATATTAAGCTTACTTGGGTGAGAGTAGTAGTAGGATGGGTGACCTTTTTAAAAGTCCTCGTATTGCATATAATTTTTGAGAACAATTCTTTTTCATAATGAATGACGATTTAGTTCAATAACATGTTAAAGTTAAAAAAATTAAATTATTATAAATGATGTTTTATAGTTAGCATTTTAGTAATTTATTATTTTTATTAACAATAACTTTATCATATTATTATTAATTTCATATAGTTATAAATGTGGCCAATTATATGATATAATTAATTAATAGTTTAAGACAATTTAATATTAAATAACATAACATATACTAATTATAATAAATTAAAATTCATTTAATTTTATAATAATTCATACATACTAAAAGTAGAATTTTTTAAATATAATTTTTTTACATTACTAATTATTAAAAATATAAAATTATATTAGTAATGTTAAATATTATTTATGTTTGTCCTATATATTATGTCATCTAATGATATTTTATTAGAATAATAATAGTATTTATTATTTTATTAACTTTTAAATTTTAAGTAATATAAAAACACTACAATAATAATAATCAAAATATTCTTTAAATATTCATTAAAGTATAAAATAATATTAAAACAAAAATATTTTTTATATATAATAATATAAAAGCTTATCTATGATTAACTCATTCTATTTAATAAATATTACAAGTTTAATATTTAAAATTTAACTTTTATTTAAATATTTATATTATGTTTTTCTCTTTATTCTCGATATTATATTTTTCTTGGCCTCCAACTCTCCTTTATCAATCTTCACTTTCTTATTTTTCTTTTCCATTCATTTTTTATTTATTCTCTTTATTTATTTTATATTATCACTTTCGTTTTTCTCTTAACTTAATCATTTCTTATGAATCTCTACTATAAGTTTTCTCTTTATTTTTCTATTATCAAAACATGACTTTCTCTTTTATAGAGTGGTTATTCTCTATTTCTATTATCTCTTTTTCGTACATCAATTAAAAATATTTAAGAAATTCGTTATGCTGCATAACTTAACAATAAACTAAAAATTCAATTAAGAAAAAATTACAAAAGTCCTATGATGGGTATGAAGCTTGGCTAAAGACTTTTATTTTTGGGCACAACACTAGATGTGTTATAGATTTGTTTTATTTTTTTAATTATAAAAATTTTGCTGGAGTTATTTTTTTATTTCATCAAAATTTATTAATCAACCAAACATCATAGAATTTGGCAAAAATATAAAAGTATGATTTAAGAAAGAAAGAATGATTCAAAAAAAGAATGAATAAAGGATGGAATTGAGAGAGATTGATAAATTTAATTCTATTCACATGCTAGATATAGAAGTTGATTAAAACATTTAGATGCATGAATATGATTGAAATTTGTACGAAAGAAGGGCAGCTTAAAATCAGTAAGCTAACATTCTATTTTATATTAAGATAAAACCATATCAAAGTAGATGTTATGTCCTTAGTCATTGTAGCTTGCAACACATTCAAAGGTTCTTTGAAGATTGCAAGTTCACCATGTTGAAAATATTTAGCTTGTTCTTCACATGTAAATCTATTTCATGCTAAATAGACCCATTAGAATAAAAAGCAAATTTTTAAAGGCCATACAACTTAGGGGTGACCCAATACATATGTTTGATAACTTACAAAAATTTAGAAATAGTTGTCTATCCATAATGAAATAATCACACAGCTACGATTCTTTGTCATTCGTATACATTTGTGACCACAAAAATATTATAACACTTGTTGTACTAAGAACTCCAAAGTTATGCATGCTTGCAAAAGAGTAGTTTTGGGATGGGTGATCCATTGAGATGTCCTCATTTTGTATAATTGTTTTTATAGCATTCCTTTTTCTAATTAATAGTAATTCATTTTAATAATGTGTTAATCTTAAATTAAATGAAATTATTATAAATGATATAGAGTAATTACTATTTTAGTTATTAATTATTATCAATAACTTGATAACATTATCATTAAATTTACATAATAATAAATACAAAACATCATACAAAAAATAAAATAATAATTTAAATATAGTTTACTATTAAGAAGAATAATTTAAACTTGTTATAATAAATTATAATTAATTTTTGTTTATAATTATATAAATAATATATATAAATTTTTAATAATGTTGTAATGTTATATTACGGTATATTTAAAAAATAAAATTATGTCATTAACATTAAATATTTTTTATATTTATTATCTATATCATAATATAAAAAGATAATATTTTAAAATAATTTTATTATTGATTGTATAATTGAATTTAAAAATTTTAATTATCAATAAAATAATATTAAATTCGTTATCAAATTTTTATTAAATACTTGTAATATTAAAAGTTTAAATTTTAAGATTTAACTTTTATTTAATTACTTTTTCACTTCTTTATCTTAATGTGTCTCACATTGTGTCACTTTCTACTCTCTTTTTAGCATTATATTATTTTGTCTCTTCATTCTCTAACTTTTTATATTTTTTTAGACCTCTAACTCTTTTTCATTGGTCATTAATTTGTTAATTTTCTTTCTTTTCACTTTTTAATTTGTTTTGTTTATCTCTTTTATGTTTGTTTATTATTTTTCTCTTTATTAAATCCTCTCTCATCATTATGTATAACTAATTTTCTCTTTTATTTACTATAATCAATTTATGACTTTTACTCTCTCTTATAGAATTATTATCTCTATCTCTGTTATCTTTATTTAGCCCATCAATTGATATTATTGACAAGTCTCTAATTTTGTATAATTTAATATGTAATATTAATTATAAATTTATATTTTACTATTAAAATTTATTTAATAATTTAAATTTTCATTAAATAAAATTATAACAAAATTAAATAAAATCTTATGTATAAATATCTATGTTACAAAAAATAATTTTTTGTATAATTTTTCATTAATTTTATGTAAATAAAATATTAATATGAAAACATATTATGACATATGTAGTAAGTAAAGATTTTTTTAAAAAATTGCATATTTAAGTGAAAATTACTATGTGAATGCCACAAAGTGGTGAATTATATGTTTTACATAAGTTTAATTTACTAATATGTTAATTTATAATTTTATATTAAAAATAAAATTTGAAATAGGATGCCAAAATTTTTAGGTGCTTTAGTTAAAACAGAAACCTATGACCGTCCCCAACTAGTGCCAAAAGAACTTTTCTAATAAAAGAATTGCAAATTGAGATTTCATCTTAAAGTTTACTACAAACCTATAAGGTTTTACAAGTTCAATTATAAACTCAGAGGTGTTGAAAGTGCAATCTTTTTAGAAGAAGAATCCAAACGAGATGCCCTCAGGCTGAGCTATCAAGTGCACCCAAGCCCTTATTGTTCAAAAAGAGCTGGTCCTAAAAATTCTTCATTGGAAGAAACGGATCAAGAACTGTGGCAGAGAAGAAAAGGAGGCCCTTGCCCTTCTCGAGATGAATGAATTTTTTACCATAAAACAAATAAAATTAAAAAAAATCGATCTTTATTGCTTTTCTTTATTGGACCTTGCGTGAATAGGCAAGTTTAGTCCCTTTCTTTCTTCTCGGTGGTCGGGGTGGAGACGATGGGGCCGGTCTATGAATTTTCCTTTCTTTTGCCCCATTTCAATGAAACCCAGCTATATTCCTGACACCCAGCAACCAAGGAAATCAAATCTTTTTCCCTTAACAAGAATCAACTCAAGCAAGCATCATGATAATTGACTATGAGATTGAATATTGCCTTGAGGCTATCGAGGACCAACGAGCAGAGAATGGACTCCCCATTTGCTAACCTGAAAGTCTCAATGACTTGATGAAGAAATTGTTTAAATTCGTTAGAGAGAAGAGAATAATGTGGCAGATTCTCAATGTTAGAATATAAAGAATTAAGAAAAGGGGTTGAGAGGTGACTGTCAACTTTGACCCTCTTGGTTGTAGTTTTAGCTTTATCAGTTTAACGGTTTCACAAGATAGGAAGGGGCCCTCGTAGGGGAACTTTTTTCTGACCACTCAGAGCTTTTTATTAGTTTGGATCAAAAGTCTTTATGATCAAACCCAAAGTGTCATGCATCAAGCTCAGGGAGCGTCTCGTTACTCCGGTCAAGCAATTCCTTTTGTCGTGTATCCTTGATTGATGCAAGAAGTTCATTCTGCTCTCTTGCAACTAGAAGAGGTGCTAATGGTCTTCGTGGTATCTTAGCTTTTGAGTTACGGACTTCTACTGTGTTTCATTTTGAAAAAAAAAGCCCTAAGTTCCTCCAATGTTGTTAGTTTTTTCTGGGCCACATTCTTTCTCTCTATTGACACCTCTCTTACATGTTAGAATAGAGGAGTAACATAAAATGAAAGTTTCAGAACACACTAACATGGTCAAGGATGACACACCTTGTGACCCATAGAAAATTCTGTCAAGAAAACTTACGAAAAAAGTCTAGAATGGAACTGATTGGGACCGTTGGCCTTGGAGGCTTCACTATAAAGGATATGGCCAGCAAAGGAGCTTGAGTATGTTAGAGTTTGATTCAAAATAGTCAAACCATTCAAAATAGATATGCAGTATTTCAACTGGGTTAGTGGGTTAGTAGTTTGGCATGTTTAATGCTGCTTGTTAGGTGTCTGTTAAGCATGCATTAAGCTATTTAAGTGTGTAATTTGCTTGTGATTAATTAATGAAATTTACAATTTTTTTCCTAGTAACGCAACCAGGATTTTGGTTGTCTTCCACCTTAAGGTTTTGCTTCCAAACCCTAACAATTGGTATCAGAGCCAGGCCACGACAGAAGGAAGAAGCAGAGAAGCCTGTTAGGGTTCAGTTCAAAACCCTAAGGTGTAAGACGACTGAAAGTGGAAATAAAAAAATAAACTGCTAAAATTTTCATTGATTAACAAGGGACTAATTACATGCTATAAATAGTGTTAGATTTGATTAACAAACTTCATTAAGTCGCTACTAATCAAGCCAACTCACTAACCCACTAATGCAGCTGGAAAAACGCAAAACCGTTTGAAATAGTTGACTAACATGTTTGACAGTTTGACACGTTTGAGTGACATGTTTGAATCAATTTCTAACACTCCCCCTTGATTCAAACTTTACTACACCCAGCTTGCCTCGAAAGTATTCGAATTTGCTTCTTGGTAAAGCTTTAGTTAAAACATCTGTTATTTGATCTTCAGTCCCAATATATTGTAGTTTAATTTCAACCTTCTTAATCAGCTCCCTGGTAAAGTGCATTTGAATGTTGATATGCTTGGTTCTGTTGTGATGTACAGGATTTTTGCCAATTGCAATGGTTGACTGGTTATCACAATAATCAATAGTTGCTTGGTTCTGCTCTTGATTTATTTTGGCTAGTAAAGGCCTTAACTAGACTCCCTCATATGCTACTATGCATACTACATTGTATTCTACTTCTGATGTTGATAATGCAACAGTGGTCTGTTTCTTTGAAATCCAACTGATTGCATTGTTGCCAAAGATAAATGTATGCCCAGATGTGCTTCTTCGATCTTCAACACACCCAGCCCAATGACTATCACTGTATCCTACCAAAGATGGTGAATCTGATGTTGTAAACAAAAGTCCATGGGTATAAGTACCTGCAATGTACCGAAGGATTATTTTTGCCACACCAAAGTGTTGTCTTGCTGGATTTTGCATGAATCTTGAAATTACTCCAACTGGATATGCAATGTTAGGTCTAGTGTGAGTTTGATACATCAAACCTCCAATTAGGCTTCTAAACCGAGTAGGATCATTCTTCATCACTTCTTGTCATCCTTTCCTCTCTACAGCCTCTTCAAATGTTGTTGGATCTACAACATACAACACTCTAGTTGTTTCATATAATTCTAGTATTATTCTTACCTTCCTTGCATGATAATCAAGATATCGAATTTTGGGCGTTGATTCTGAGCTATAGTTAGAGCCTAAAGTTTATTGTTCATTTTCATCTGTTTCAAACCCATTCTGAATTGAAACTTCTACTGTTGCAGCTTGTGTTTTCCATGACCAAATCCAGCTCGCATTCTCATCAAATAGTATGTTTCTATTTACCACAAATTTTCCATTTGTTGTGTTATAAATCCTGTAGCCTTTGGATTGTATACAATACCAAATAAATATGCACTTTTTTTATTTTTGATCCATTTTACTTTGGTTATTTGAACTGAGCAAGGTGTATGCAATGTAGCCAAAGACTTTAAAATGTCCCACACTAGGTCTCATCTTAATCCATGCTTCAAAAGGGGTTTGATTTAGCACTACTTTAGTTGGTGATAGATTTAGAACGTATACTGCTGTTCCGATAGCTTCAGCCAAAAATTGATTTGGTACTCCCTTTGATTTGAGCATATTCTAACCAATTCCACCATTGTTCTATTCTTCCTTTCGGTGACACCATTCTACTCTGGAGTATATGGTGTAGTTACCTACAGTTGAATGCTGTCTCACAATATTGCTTGAACTCTTTTGATTAGTACTCTCCCCCTCAATCTAACCTAAGCACCTTCAATTTCTTGCTAGTTTGTTTTTCAGTCATGACTTTAAAGTTTTTGAATAGTTCTAAAGTCTCAGTTTTTTTTTTCAAAAAGAACACCCATGACATTCGGCTGAAATCATCAATAAACAACAGGAAATACTTGCTACCCCCCAAGGGACTCAGTCTCCATTGGACCACATAAACCTGTGTGAACTAATTGAAGCACTTGGGTTGCTCTCATTACATGATGTTTGGGAAACATAAGTTTGGTTTGTTTGTCATAAATACAACCTTCACACAGCCCAATTTCATTAATTTTTGGTAAACCAAATACCATTTTCTTTTGACTAAGTAACTTGAGTCCATTAACAATATGATGCCCATACCTGAGATGCTAAATCTCACTTAGGTTTGATAATTTGGCAGCAATCAGCTTCTCCTCTACACTTGAAATCTCCAAAGGAAATAGTTTATTTGTTACCATCTCTACTACAGTCATGATCTGTTTTGTGGCCTTGTCAGTAATTGTACACTTTTTCTCTTCAAAAATGACAGAATAGCCACTACAAATCAACTATCTAATACTCAATAAATTCTGTGTTAGTTTTGGAATGAAATAAACATCATGCAAGAACCTTGTATTGTGCTGACTGGTGCGAACTGCTATTGTTCCTTTACCTAAAACTTGAATTACTTTATCATCTCCCAACTTAACGTTCAATTTGTTTGTCTCATTTAGTTGACTGAATAGCTGCTTTAAGCCTGTCATGAGATTAGAACATCTGCTGTCCAAAAACAAAATTTTGCTGACGTCAAAATTTTTTTCGGTTCTAGCCATGAACACTTTCTGCTATTCGTTCTTTTCTTCTACTAAACTGGCCTGCTCTTCATCCCTTTACTTCTTGTAACGATTGGCTTGCACGTGCTCGTACTTGTGACAATAGTGGCATTCAGCATTTTTCTTTGATTCATCTCTCTACTTTTGATAACATTTGGCCTGCCTGTGACCAAATCGGTGACAGTAAAAACACTCGACATTTTTTTCGATTGTCCATCAAACTGCTTTTCATTTTCAACAAAAAGCGGTTAATTTCTGGCTGAACTGGGTTTAATTCTGGTCGAACCGAAATACCTTTTATTTTTGGTTGACCGAGCCCTTCCGCATGGACTCATACTTCTTCCCCTTCCGCGTGCACTGCTGCATGCTCGGCCACCCAAAAACTCTCCTCTCGTGTAGAAAGCTATTCAGTCTTCCTTCTCTTCAGTTCTATTGAGTCGATTCCTTCTCTTCAGTTCTATTGAGTTGAGACTCATGCGTCTTGAATGATCCCATGAGGTCATCTAATGTGTACATCACAAGGTCCTTCAACTCAATTGCAGCCACCACGCGATCAAATTTCGACGTCAAGCTTCGCAGAATGTTTGCCACCACGGTTTGCTCTGTAAGCTTCTCTCCATATGCCTGAATTTGATTCACGATGCCTAACGTTCGTGATAAGAAATCTTGGATTGTTTCACCATGCTTCATGAAGAGAGTTTTGAAGTTTCTATGCAATCCTTGCAGTTTGATTGCAATCACCTGTGAACTCCCTTGAAACGCCATTTTCATTATGGTCCAAGCTTCATTAGCCGAATTTGCTGTTGTTATTTTAGAAAAAATCGTTTCATGCACTACTTATTAGATGAAATACAATGCCTTAGCATCCTTTTTCTGAATGTCTTATAGGTTGATATCTAAATCAGAGACACAATTTTCTACCAAATCCCACAGTCCTTGTTATTTAAACAAGGTTTTCATTTTGATGCTCCAGAACTCATAATTTTCTCCTTTGAAGACTAGATTTGATGGTGAAGCTTGTCGCTGCGTGAGCCATTGCTTCCTTGCGTAGTCAAACTTCTTCGTCGGAAACTCGCTGTCAATTTTCTTCTCCCTTCTTCGGAGTCACTGCCTCTACTTCGCTCGAAATTGCCTTGCCATAATTGTTGTTCACACTGGCCGCCTTCGTATTTTGCGTGTTTTCAGCTGCGTTAGTGGGTTAGTGAGTTGGCGTGACTAGTTGCACCTTAATAAAGTATGTTAATCATATTTAGCACAATTTAAAGCGTGTAATTAGTACCTGGTTAATACACGAAAATGAAACTTGCAGTTTATTTTTATTTTTCCTGGTAACGCAACAAGGCTTTTCGTCGTCTTCCACCTTAGAGTTTTGCTTCCAAACCCTAACAATTGGTATCAGAGTGTGGTTTCATTTTATTAATTGATGTTTCGAAGACACGAAGATAAACAGTGCGAACAGAAATTTTGGCAAGGCAATTTCGAGTGAAGCAGAGGCAGTGACTCCGAAGATGGGAGAAGAAAATTGACAGCAAGGTTTCGACGAAGAAGTTTAACTGTGCAAGGAAGCAATGGCAGATGCAGCAACAAGCAGCTTGCTTCATTGTCAATTCTAGTTTTCAAAGGTGAAAATTATGAGTTCTGGATCATAAAAATGAAAACCTTGTTTAAATCACAAGGTCTATGGGATTTTGTAGAAAATGGTGTCCTTGATTCAGATATCAACCTGTAAGATATTCAGAAAAGGATGCAAAGGTTTTGTATATCATTCAGCAAGCAGTGCATGAAACGATTTTTTCTAAAATAGCAGCAGCAAATTTGGCGAATGAAGCTTGGATCACATTGAAAAAAGCATTTCAAGGGAGTTCACAGGTGATTGCAATCAAACTGTAAGGATTGTGTAGAGATTTTTAAACTCTCTTCAAGAAGCATGGTGAAAAAATCCAATATTTTCTATCACAAATGTCAAGTATCGTGAATCAAATTCTCACATATGGAGGGAAGATTACAGAGCAAACCGTGGTTGGGAAAATTCTGCGAAGCTTGAAGCTGAAGTTTGATCACGTTGTGGCTACAATTGAGGAGTCGAAGGATCTTGTGACGTACACATTCGATGAGCTCATGGGATCGTTGTAGATGCTCGAGTCTCGGCTCAATAAAATCGAACAGAAGGAAGACTCAAAAGCTTTATACACTGGAGGAGAGTTTTCGAGTAGTCGATAATGCAGCAGCTTGTGCAGAAGAGGGAGAACTATGAGTCAATGCAGACGGGGTTGGTCAACCGAAAAAAAGGTGTTTCATTTTGGCCAAAAATAAACCTTGTTCATCCGGAAATAAACTGGGACTTGCTGAAAATAAAAAGCAGTTTGATTGCCAATCGAAAAAATGTCAAGTGTTTTTACAGTCACCGATTTGGTCACAGGGAGGTCGAATGTTATAAAAAGTAGAGAGATGAATCAAAGAAAAATGCCAAATGCCACTATTGTCATAAGTACAGGAACATGCAAGCCGATTGTTACAAGAAGCAAAGAGATGAAGAGCATGCCAGTTTTGTAGCAGAAAGGAATGATCGGCAGAAAATGTTCATGGCTAGAACCGAAAAAATTTTTGACATCAGCAAAATTTTATTTTTGGATAGTGGCTATTTTGATCATGTGACAGGCTTCAAGAACCTATTTAGTCAACTATATGAGACGCACAAATTGAAGGTTAAGTTGGAAGATGATAAAGTAATGCAAGTTGAACGTAAAGGAACAATTGCATTTCAAACCAATCAGCACAATACAAGGTTCTGCATGATATTTATTTCGTTTCCCAAATAACACAGAATTTATTAAGTATTGCACAGTTGACTAGCAGTGGTTATTTTGTCATTTTTGAAGAGAAGTGCACAATTACTAATAAGGCTACACAATAAATCATGGTTGTAGTAGAGATGACAACAAACAAACTATTTCCTTTTGAGATTTCAAGTGTAGAGGAGAAGGTCATGGCTGTTAAATTGTCAAACTCGAATGACATTTGGCATCTCAGGTATGGGCATCTCAGTATTAAAGGTCTTAAATTACTTAGTCAAAAGCATATGGTATTTAGTTTACCAAACATTCAGGAAATTAGTCTGTGTGAATGTTGTATTCATTGCAAACAAACCAAACTGCCTTTTCCCAAACATCATGCAATTAGAGCAACTCAAGTGCTTGAATTATTTTGCACAGATTTATGTGGACCAATGGAGACTGCATCTATTGGAGGTTGCAAGTATTTTCTATTTTTTATTGATGATTTTCACTGAATGTCATGGGTGTCCTTTTTGAAAAAAAAAGTAAGACTTTTGAAATGTTTAAAAAGTTTCAAGTCATGACTAAATGACAAACTAGAAAGAAATTGAAGGTGCTCAGGTCAGATCGAGTGGAAGAGTACCAATCAAGAGAGTTCAAGAAATATTGTGAGCAGGAAGGCATTCAATAGTAGCTGACTACACCATAGACTCCTAAGCAGAATGGTGTCACCGAAAGAAAGAATAGAACAGTGGATGAATTGGCTAGAAGCATACTCAAATCAAAGGGGCTACCAAATAAATTTTGGGCTGAAGCTATTGCAACTGTAGTATAGATTCTGAATCTATCACCAACCAAAGCAGTGCTAAAGCAAACTCCTTTTGAAGCATGGTTTAAGAGGAGGCCAAGTGTGGGACATCTTAAAGTCTTTGGTTGCATTGATACACCTTGTTCAGTTCATCTAACAGAAGTAATCTAGATCAAAACATAGAAAAATGTATATTTATTAGGTATTGTATACAATCCAAAGGCTAGAGGTTGTATAACCCAACAAAATGGAAAGTTTGTGGTAAGTAGAAACTTACTGTTTGATGAGAATGCAAGCTGGATTTGGTCAGAGAAAACACAAACTGCAATAGTAGAAGTTTCAATTCAGGATGAGTTTGAAACTGATGAAGAAGAGGAATAGATATTAAGCTCCAGCAACAGCTCAGAATCAACACGTAGAATTTGATCCTTTAATCCTGATTATCCTGCAAGGTAAGAACCAAACAAGAATTATATGAAACAACTCAAGTGTTGTATGTTGTAGACCCAACAACATTTGAAAAGGCTATAGAGAAGAAAGAATGGCCACAAGCAATGAAGGTGCTGTTAGCAATAGAGTAGAATAAAACATGGTAATTAGTTGAACCTCGTCAAGGGCAAAACAAAATTGGAGTAAAATGGGTGTATAAGACGAAGTTTTTAGACAAGTTGGGTGTAGAGAAGTTTGAATCAAGGGGGAGTGTTAGGGTTTGATTCAAAATAGTCAAACCATTCAAAACAGATATGCAGTTATTCAACTGGGTTAGTGGGTTAGTAGGTTGGCGTATTTATTGTTATTTGTTAGGCGTTTGTTAAGCTGCATTAAGTTATTTATGTGTGTAATTTGCTTGTGATTAATTAATGAAATTTGCAGTTTATTTTTTATTTTTCCTGGTAATGCAACAAGGCTTTTCGTCATCTTCCACCTTAGGGTTTTGCTTCCAAACCCTAACAGAGTAACCAACTAAAGTTGGGGCCCCCTGGGGCCTAGCAGCCCTCCCCTAGGAGTTCTTCTATGGTCAGAAGCCGAGGCTGGTAAAACTCGACTCACACCGTTGAGTAGTTGCTTCATTTCGCACCTATGAATATACAAGGGCACCTGAGAGCGAAAAAACTTCCCTAGAGGAGATCTCTTTTTCTTAAGTGAAACCCTGAGTTCGTCTATCAAATCGCCTCTTAAAAGGCATGCAGTTAGGGAGAAAAAGAAAAGTAGCTCCAGTTCCTTCAAAAACCATAGTCAGATCATTGAAGAAGGGGTGATCCACTTATGGATTTGGAAGAAAAAAGAGTACCCCAAGAGGGGGTCGACTATGCCTCTGGACTGGAGGGGCCAACCACTTTGAACTAATTGAGCTTGGCATTAGAACTCTAGAGAAGGAAGAAAGATTTGAATCCCAGTCGTAGCCATAACTGAATGAACCCATCCAACACCATGGTTGAACACTAAGTCAGTGAAAATCCCCATATTTTGCTCCCCATTCTGGAGCATATGAATCTGAAGGAAAGTAGAGTGACTGATATTGAAGGAAGAGGAGGAACTAACATATCTTACGACATCGGCACTACCGAGACGAAACCTTCATCTTCTTGTTTGCAAGGCCTTCATCATTGGACTCTAACAAGGCAACCATTTTGAGCTGCATAAATCACTACAATTTCTTTTTCAATTAAAATTGGTGAATATTGTGGTTTTCGGGTACTTCCTTTTTCGTCCGAGGCCCGCTTATGGGATCTTCTTGAAATCCAATATGTATCTCAAAGCAACATTTCCTTATGTTATATATTAAACATAAAGCCTTAGCAAGAATAGCATTCGACTGAAAGCATAAAAAAGTAACATCTAACTTGTGGGTTATATCACCATTTATGTTTATAATTCAATACCTTTCCATTTAAGCAATATCAATAAGCAAAACTCAAAAAGTGTACCAAATATTTTATGTAAAATTATCCAAAAATCCTTGTTGAAAATAAATATTTTATATATAAGTAAAATTAGATAAAGCAACAATGATCGAAGATTGTTTACAAGCATATAAAAAATTTAAATATCAGAAAAAAAGTCATTGGTTGATTAGGACTATGCATGGGGAAAGGCAAAAGTTGGCATCATGACAAGGCTTCTCCTTATTTTCCCAAGAAAAACTTTAATAGCAGAGTTGGCTATGAAGTTTATTTTTGGGAATAGTTTAACATTTCAATTGTTGTTTTTGTTAATTTGTTCAATTTCTTTAATCAAACGATGGTGACAAAATCTTTTTTTTCGTTTTACACATCATTTAACTGCAACACTGTCTCACGATCTGTTAAATGGGCGTACTTTTTTATTTTTTTTCTTTTTCTGAGTTTATCAAAATAAAAAACAAAGCGGTGCATAATTTTAGCAGAAAAAAAGAAAATTTTAACCAATATTTAACATATTCGTATGGTTAAAAAATAAGTTATTTATATTTTTTTTAACTTAAAGTCATCCAAATTACATTTTGTTATACCTTTTGACTTCTTTATGTTTGACATCCATATAAATTAAAATTTACGTAACATCTATTATGTTTTATATGTGAGTTTATAATTTCTAGTAAATTGAAAAAATAATTTATATTATTAAATAATATTATATGATATTGTAAGATAATAGTTTTAAACCAATCGATATTTAATCCCAACTAAATTTTAGGTTTGTTTGGATCAAATTTTAATGGTCAAAGTCGTATGAAGCGACATAAAACTAAATTTAAAGATTTTTTATGATAAAATAAAATTGTTTGACATAAAGGCTAATAATTATATATATGAAAATTTCTTTTTTTTAAAAACTAATTAAATTAAATCTCATGTGACACAAATTATCAAAACAATAGTCCAGTTTTAAATACTGAAGAATTTTATAGTAACACTATAAAGTTTATTTAAAATCTACATGATTCGCGTAATTATATTTCCATAATCAAATAATAAACTCATCATTTTCTAAAAGGCTTAATTAAATATCCCTCTAACAAAAGACACCTCCTTTTCCACCCTCCTCAGTTACCCTAAAGCTTCAGCATCCATTACTTCAACAACTCTTCTTCTTCCATATATGTAATAGTCTTTATCTTGTCCATCACTTCAGCAACTCTTCTTCTTCCATACATGCTGCAGTCTTTATCCTGTCCATCACTATTCTTCCCTCTTCTCTTTCCCTCTACAATTTCTCCAGAGAGCCTACACACAATGAGGAAGCTCTACCTCTGAGCTCACCTATGACAAGGGAAGTCCCCACAACGGAAGGAGAAGAGAGCACATCTCCATCTGTAAGGAAAGCTACACCTATTGTATCTCCAATGCAGCTACAATGGCAGTTAGTTACGACTACACATCTTCCATCCTTTTATGCGTCGTGGATCACAGCAGCATCCTTTTTTTTGATGAGGATGAGGAGCTGGGCATCAATTGGAAAGATCAATGGAGTGGGCTTGGAAAAATATGCTAGCAAAAGGCTTCTTTTTTCCGGGATTCCTTCTTTCTTTGCTCATCGCTCTCCGAAGAATGCCTATTTGCATTTGCTAAACGAAGAATCTGAGCATACTCCCCTAAAGGAATATGCACAGTGGTTGATGAGAGGGTCTTTGGACATATCCGTAAGAAAGAATGCTGTCGATTGGATTACGAAGGTGGATTCTTCTTTTAATTATCCCCCTTTCTCGATTATTTTTGTCTTCTATGATGGTTACAGTTCTTTTATTTTAGTATTTGTTAGCATATTTTGCACATGATTTACCTTTCAGTTTGCATCAATCTATTTCTTGTAAAAGATGTAACTACATTTCTCTTTATCAGATTTCTTTTACCCTTCTCAATGCTATTTTTTTTGGCTCCTTTATGGTTAATTGAATGGATTTGGGATGCACATTTGTAGGTTCATGCCTATTACAACTTTGGGCCCCTGAGTGTCTACTTATCTGTAAATTATCTTGATCGCTTCCTCTCTACATATGAGCTCTCTGTGAGATCCATGTCATATGAGTTTGTTGGGATCTATATGCCGAATACTTGCACAAATTTCTCAACTCAACTAGTATTTATTTCTTTCAATCTTTATAATAAAGCGATTTCAATTTGTTTGCGTAGAACGGGAAGGCCTGGATGACCCAATTGCTAGTCGTTGCCTGCCTATCTTTGGCTGCCAAAATAGAGGAAGTTGAAGTCCCCTTATCTCTTGATCTACAGGCAAACCTTCTCCTTGAATGCTATTTTTCTCTTAATTGCTACATTTGACTCGCCCCATTATATAGATCGGTAATGCCAAGTATGTATTTGAGGCAAAGACTATTCAAAGGATGGAGCTTTTGGTACTGAGTACACTTGAATGGAAATGCATTCTGTGACACCTTTCTCCTTTATGGACTACTTTGTCCATAAGTTTAGTAATGGCAGTCCCCCAAAACAATCTGAAATCAACCATTGCATTGAGCTCATTTTAAATATATGTAGAGGTTGGTTTTCTTTATTCTATTGTTATGGAATCATTTGGAAATGAAAAGTGAGCTCTTGTAATCCTTTTATGTAAACATCAATGCAAAAAATTGTCTTATAGAATTCAAGCCTTCAGAGGTGGCTGCTACTGTTGCACATGCTGTCTTGGGTAATGCAAAAAAACTTTTAATAGACAACGTGTTGAACCATTGTGCCTACATAGAGAAGGTAAGCTACTGCATTCTGTATATTTCAAACGAATATATGCTTTGGAATTCTGATTCCTTTGTTCAATGCAGGACAAAGTAATGAATTACTACGAAGTAATACAAGACATGCAGCTAGTGGAGATGAGGAGTTCTTTGGTTTCCAAGGCACCACAAACTCCAAAAGGTGTTCTGGATGTCAAATGCATAAGCTACACTTGTGCTGACACCACCACTTGTTAAGGGTGAAATTCTCAGAGTTGTGCAGCAGTAAAGACAGGAAGGCTGAACAATCCTTCAGTATGAGTGTATAAGAGATGTGTGGTCTGCTGTTTTGAAGTTATCTTAGTACTTGAGAAGTCTTTTTAGTTTTGTTGTAGAAGAGACTTTTGTATGCAGGGTATTCTTAAAGAAATCCATGGAAAGTCGACTTTTCCTTTTTTACGTCACTCTTTGACTCTAGGAACCTCCAGACGATCGAAGTTAACCACAAAGTTCAATGTAATGATCGGGTCGACCAGCTCAGGCCCTAAAAAATACCAGCGAACAGACCGAGCCCCCACGGATAACTAAGATTGCTCGGGCGTTGGTTCATAAATCAATGATCAATCCTGCTAGAAGGTTCTATCAGAGCTTTCTCGCATTAGACAGTAGTAGAGACCAATCGTGCATTTTAGCTATCGTGATCATCTCGAAGATTTGAAACTTTCAAATGAATATAGTAATTCACATTTGCTAAAATAAGATTGGGAGATTTCTTGGTCCATCATGTTATTGTCACTGCTAACAATTTTTTGTCCCTAATCAGAGACAGGTAATCACTCAGATTAGAGAATTACCAGGTTCGACTTGAAACATTTCTAGGATCACCTGGCAAGGTGTATAAGAAAATAAAACAAGTTCCCCAGAGGGGCCCCTTAATCGAGTGGGGACCAGGAAGTTTCAATTTGAGCTTCTACATCTACGCTACTAACTAGATCTTCTATCACTCTTTGTTTCGGTAATCAATGATGGGAACAACCCATCGTTGATAACCTCCAATAATAAATAGAATAATATAAATATATTTTCAAAACCAAAAATAAAAATAAGAGAAATAACTCCCAAGAATATCTCCAACAATCTACTTTCCATTTTAGTCTACCAAAGGAAAGAGGGATTGTATTGCCATCATTTTCCCCATTCCGAGGTTGATTTTGGAAAGATCACTTTAACGTTTTAGAAAATTCTACTTGAGAAATCCATCATCAATTATTTCCGAATTCAATAGATTTACTTAAAATTACCTTACAAGAAATACAAGAAGAAATATAAGAAAAAAAAGAAAAAGTGAAGAAAGAAAAAAAAGATTCCAATATTTATTCAAAACTATTATTGGACAACTTGCTTAAAGAGTCTCACTTTTCATTTGAATAGCCTCCCATATGTCCAGTTTGCATAAAATTGTGCTATTGAGGGCAGGTCAGAAGTTGAATTCAATCATGAATTGGCTCCTGGGGAAAGACCCCAAAATCAAATCCATTTTTGTGCATCTCGTGGTTGAGAAATTAGACTTGGGATTAGCTGCTTACCCGTGGTTTTTGAAAGACTGCTGAATCCGTTTCTTATTACTTTTATTTTATTTTCTGATTCTGATTTTTTTTTTTGAAATTTAGATTTCATTTATAATTTAAAATTAGCTAAACATTTTATTTGAACAAATGTAGACCTAGAACTGATGATTTTGTGTTGGGGAAGGAAAAACAAGTAGTTTATGCTTTAGTAGCTACCGTTTCATTGACTCTTTCTCTTTGAATGAGATCTCAATTCCAGCTATGGTTTCAAAGGGGCTAACTCGGGTTTTGATCGATATATTAAAGATAGAAAGAACGCTCATAAGTAGTCCTATGGAAACAAAAAAACTGTAGATAAATGAATTCCAAGACTCAACCCATAGATTCACCTTTGTAGGTTTCGAGTACATGTACAAAAGAACATTCCAACTATCCCCAAAGGGGACCCAGTGGATTAGATCGTAATTTCTCTAATCGAAAGTTCACAACTTCAAAAGAGGTTGAGATTTCAAGTTTCTTAAAATCACATAAGGTGTCTTGAGAGGTTTTAAAGGACTGTTTCATGGGAAGAACAAACTAGAGAAGTAGAGAAGAATGAAATACATAGTTTTGGGATTGATGGTCCTATTTCAATACTGTTTTGGGAAAGGTTATTTGATGATGCTCTACTTTTCTTTTGTGCTTGCACTATGAGGAAAGCAGAAAATGCTGTCATAATCTAACTACCCTACTTTTTGAATGTTTGAATCTTCCTTTACTTCATGAAGCAAAGGCTGATATCTGATGTTCCTTTCAGATATCTCGACTCCTTAAGAGGTTGGTGCAAGGTATGCCTCGTAGAATGCTTCTGAAATAGTAGGAGATTTAGGGAAGAAAGGGGATCGGGGTAGAATAGGAATGAGTTCCCCATATTGTGCTCCCACAAGAGTTACTATAAAAGGAGAAGAAAAGGTGACTTTCGAATCAGGGATGATAAATAAAATCGAAACTAGGACTTCCAAGATCATTGTAAGCTAAACCTGTGCGTTCAACTGTGAACATGAAAAACCCAAAAGCTCTATCATTCCAGTTAATAATTGGGGCCCCACAATAACTAGAAAAACCCAAAACTGGGACTTTCAAGCAAAGGAAAAACTCCTACATACACAACAGCAGGGTTCGAACGAAGGAGCTGGAAAGAATACATGCGTTGTCCACCTACTACTCCAACATAGGTTTTTGCAAGTGTCAGAGGATCCATAGTACCTGCAGCCTATCGAACTTCATATTTGTCATTTGGGCAAGCAGGGGTAAGGGATCTCTTTTTTGCAACTGAATAAAATCTGCTCAACAATTGGAGTCATCATAGAGGCCATCTTTAAGAAGTACATGAACCTCCATGCCCTAATGGCTAGAGGCAAAGGATTGAGTTTGGGGTCTTCACCACTATAGCATTGTGCGTTTTAGCCGAGTATAAAGGTTGGTCCCAATACCTACTTTGGTTGCCGGTAATTCTCTAGGTATCATCACAGCGTATTTGATCAAAGAGATATGATAAATAGGCTCCTAACCATGCCAAAGTGGAATTTATAATTATAATCCCACAAATTTCATTCTTAAGAAAATATTGTTCTTGCAAATTCTAATTGTAATTCAAATTCAACCATGGTCTGAATATAAGGGGCTCCTAGTATAGCGATCGATCAACAAATGAAGAGTTCTTAACTCAAAAGATTCTTCCAATGTCTTATTTCTTGGTCCATGTACGTAGCTCATAGCCTTGTTTTTCCTTACTACACTCATTCCTTTTTCAATATTGCTAGGGTTTTGAAAGAAGAAAGAGCCAAACACTTGAAACAATGTGGAATTCTACCACGATGTGAATCCCCACTCTTCTGTGGCTGGGGCTGAGGAACTAGAATAGTTTGGCCGAGCTATAGGTCACGTGACCTGCACCAGAAAGGATTTCCTTGAGGAATTGGGTTCCCTTCTCATCTGGGATTGACTTTGAAAGTGTCTTCAAAAGAGAAAAAGCATTTCTGAGGCTTATGTCGAATATCTTTCACTAATAGAAAACCAAAATTGACTCATACTGCCAAGTAGTGTCATCACTTTCTGCTTATGAATATATGGGAACACTTCTTCAAAAATCCTATATTTGACATCTCCATACAATACCCACCAATTCATGTGCTGTAGGAATATAGAAGCATCGAAGTCCTGAGTCTCTGTCGAGTGCCTGCTTTCTTGGCTCTTGTTTTCTTTGATGCTCGAATCCATCGTTTGGGCTCATAACAAATGAAAAGTTGAGTCAGACTAGAAGGAGGCCTTGATCGAGTTTGGAAGGCCCTTATGAAGACAATGTCAATACAAGATAGATAGATATTATCTATCTTTCGATTTTGATATATTGATCTATTTTTATAACCTAGAGAGAAGTAAAGACATGTAATCAATTTGAATCTTTCTCTGGTCTAAAGAATCTCCAGAGGGGGCACAATACGGGCTTTGAATTTGGACAAGTTCGGTGGGCCTTCTTGCAGTTCTATTTTAGGGCTTTTTTCTTGCCTAAGCTCTACCCTCAACTCGGTCTCCAGACCGGGGTGATATCGTGGCAATCGAAAATGGAATGGAAAAGCCTATGCTCCCATTCTTTACCTATGAGGGGCCCCGAAAAAAAGGGTGGCCCGGCCTACCAAATTTCAGGTCCCCAATTACGCCTTTAAAATCTAAGTTCTATATCGAAAAGAGAATGAATCAGCTCCAGCTTTTGTCAGCCTGTAGTACCATCAGGTGCACACGAGGAGGATTCATCTTTCACCTCCATCGGTTGTTTGAACAACGCGAGTCAGGTCTCAGAGCCAGGCTGACTACTCCAATAACACTCATCCAAAGACTCAAAATAGTAATTCAAAGAACATTTGGTTTTGTGATCAGTGATGTTTTCTCATAGAACTACGACAGCAACACTGATTTACAGAATGCTCGGGCTACTGCGAGAAAAACTTTCCCTTGCCAAAAGACCTCTCTATTAGAGCTTCTATGATATCAGACGCTTCTCTCGAGGAGGGCCCAACTGGGGCACAATCTAGGGAACTAGATAATTTATTTCATTTGATTCCAATTCCAGTCCTTCGATTCTAATTGGATTGGATAATTTCAAGAAGGATTGTTCATTGGGTGAATAGAGTTGTCACAATCATTGATTGCGTAAGCTGAGCTGGGAATTCTCATATCAGGTTTCCCTTTTCAAAAGTAGCTCATAAATGGAAATTTTAAAAAAAAAAACAAAAGGCTAGAAAAATCAAGAAAGCAAGGCTCTCCCAAGACATGTGTCGCACATGAACCCCTTTTTGACTTGGATAAAAGAAAAAGTGATTGCTAAAACAAAGAAGCCTTTTTTCAAATGTATAGGAATTTGTGGTGCTCAACACGTCTGAAAGAACAGGAGAACGTTCTTTTAGCCTCTTTGTGTTTACTACAACATCACACAAGATGAATGTTCCAAGCAAATTCGAAATTGACTTAAGTTCAACCCAAATAAAATATTTTTATATTTTCTTAATCCAATATTTTTATATTTTTTGAGTCCGATATTTTCATATTTTCAAAATTAGATCCCCTCAGTTGGTCTTTTTTCACGAAGACCAGACAACCAAGTAAAGGACAAAACATATAGAATTTTGGTATAACTTTATTAGAAAGCTTGTATAAAAAAATAATTTAGTTGTAATTTGTGCCATCGTCTACATAATTAATTGATATTGGTACCGAGCCAATGACTATTGAAGTATTCATTAAACTTAGATTAAGCTTAAATGTCATTGACCCCTTTGAATTATTGCAAAAAAGGAGAGAACTAAGCGTGAGATTATGGGTGATGGTAAGCTAGAATATAAGAGGGGTATATGGGCAATCATATAAGCTATATACTATAATTTTGAATATTAAATAATTTAATTTTTCCATTAATGTTATGTTTTCATTTAGCTTTAGTTTTATAATCCTAAAGAGGGAGATTGTTATACCTTTTAATAAGATGATCACAAAATAAAGCCTAAGTATTTATTAATACTTTATTGAACTTAGTATTATTTTAGTTAGATCTCATAGAGTATTCCAATAGTCTGGATTTGTTTGAGTAAGAACTATAACATAAATATTGAATACAATTTGATGGCTTAATCAAATAACATAGGAGCCAAAGACAATGGTCTTTGCAGAATGGCGAATTAAAAAAGAACTATATTTCTAAATTTTTATGGTTAACATGTTAAACTTTTAATTGTTCCATAATTTTGGCGAATAGGGTTATCATCTTTTATGCATATTTGACTTTGGTTCAAGTTATATTTTAATTGAAAGCATTTGAGTTCTTAAAAATCTTATAAATATTAAAATTTTTATTATATATACATTATTATTATTATAATAATAATACATTTTCCTAAGCACTCTCAACCATTAACCCCAAAGCCTAAGGTAAAATAGCATGTAGCACCTTTGGGCAAATGCTTTGGGATCCCTGCATGCTAGGAACCTGATCGAATATGAAATGAGTCAAGCCTAAGTATCGATCAAGTCAGGTTACTATTGAGATCGCTTAGATTATTTATTGAAGGCATTACTTATGAATAGGCTTAGGCAGAAAGAGTCATTGTAGATTCTTTAATAAATTTAGGAAAATTGAGTTACCTTAGACAAATACATGCCCATTATGACCCGGGTCATGACTTCTTAAGAACACCTAGGGGTAGCCAACCCATTCGGCTAATCGTAATATATAGTTGATCCATTATAAGAACAAAATACTTAAATTATTTTTCAATGTGAAACAAAACAAAAGCTATTACCAAAATTGTGATTTTCACACTGACTGATTATGCATTTTCAAGATCGAGCAGTCACGATCACACTCGTATTAATGAATAGTTAATATTCTTCAGCTACTTGTCCAGAATAGTTGATCGAATGATTTAGAGTCTCTTTACCTTGTGAATAGTAATCTGATCATCGTTACTATCCATCCAACTTTTCATTCCAACTCTCTAAATCTTATCTTGTCGTGATTAAATCTAGACCCTTTATCATTTTAGTTGAACTGATGCTTACCACTCCATTCGCTTAATTGGATGATAGTTGTACCATCATCTCATTCTTTTAATCGTGGCATTCTAAAAAGTAGATTTTAGCTATTGTTTGAGTTATTTTTTGAGTTTACTATTTTATTTATACATATGGATCATTTACTAGATCTTAAAACAATTGAATCAAAAAAGAAAATTTTCATACAATCAAACTGAAGTTCAAACTATGAGTAATGCATTTCTACCTAATTATAAAAGTTATGGATTTTTGTCTACCTCCATTTCTCCCACTTTCCTTCATAATATTTTTGGTATTTCACAAATAGTTATATCCATATATTTAATCAATTGACCATGCTAGAATTGTTAATTTTAAATGTGTATAGATTTTTGCAAGCGAAAATTTTATATTTTAAAATTTTTTCATATAGCCTGAATTTCTCAAATTTTAGTATCTCATTGGAGCACCAATATATATTTGTTTTAACTCTACCAGCTTTGAAAAATGGAGCGGTTAGTAGATGCCTGATAAGCAATTGAGGATGGATATAGGCACAGGTTTTAGTCGAACAACTTAAAAATCTTTTGTGCATTTTGTTTATTATTAAGAAAGGTTATTTTGTTTGTAAGTTTTATAAAAAAAAAAGCTTTATTTTAAGCTCACAATTTTTTTCCTAAATTTTGGAATTTAAAAAATTTGTTGAACACACATTTCAACTCTATCCTATTATTCATTTTTCAACAAAAAACACTTAGTTTCTTGACCATGCTAGAATCCTTTTCATTCTAATTCCACAAATTGTTATATCCATATATTTAATCAATTGACTTGTGGTTTTGACATTAATGTCCTTCTAATGTTGTTCACCTATCATATCTACAAGCAAAGCTAGATAATCAATAAGTATGCTACTTAATTATGTTATTAAAATCAAAATATCATAGAGAATAGCTCATGGGAATAATAACCTCTTTTGGTCATCATAAAAAAGTCTTCTAATTCTATGGAATAAATCATTGCTAAGAAGCTTTGTCATGGTACTAACTTGTTGCATGTTGTTTTTTTTGCCGATATAGCCTTCTTTTTTGATTCAAAAGGAGGCATGAGCCATACAACAGGTTCTCATGTAAGATCCTCACGGAAGATCGAACATGAAGTCTAACAGCATAAGTTTAATGAGGGGTTTGGGAAGGGATTCCCCCTCTCCCAGACAAAATCATTACAACATGCAGCATGCACCACCCAGTTAGTAGGCAGATTCCCTTCTTTGTATATGGAAAATCTAAGTGCATCCAAGTGCCTTACATACTCGATAGTCTCAGCAAAATGACCTACCACCTGTGGGTGAGCTAGAAGCTTGCGGACCTTTTGTAGGGCCAGCATCGAATCATTCTATATCTCCACAGCACGATAGTGGGGAAATGTATCCCTTAGTATGCTAAGGGTCTCAACCATAGCCTGAACCTCCATCGCTTCACAAGCCTGAGAAAAAATTATATGTCAATTATATTTCAATCTACATAGTCCATGATGAAATATTGCTTAAAATCAATTTGTTCAATAGAACAGTACTTTATAACGCTTTTAGTTTAAAAAAAATCATTCAAATTGTCAAATGTTTGGGAAATTGCTTGTAAATGTAATGCCATATCACCTAATTTCTTCTCGAAACCAATACATTTTCTTACAAGAAATCCTCCTAATGCCATATATTATGGTTCATTTTTTTAAAACAATAGTTTTGTATTTTTTTGCTTGATCATTAGTTTAAGAGGTACATAAAATGATTAAATACCTAAAATGTTTTTCTTATGTACTGAAGAACATACATAGTTTTTGTAGCCATATTGTATGAGATCATGACATTAGACAATTTTGGGATAGCAAAACCTTAACACCTTTGCTTCAAGCCATTATCAAAATATTCTTTTCATAACTTCTAGACGAAAGTCCTTGGGGCTTGATTTAAATTGATCAAAAAAGTGCGACACTAAAATCTATGTTAGGTGTTCTAATCTTCAAGTCAAGAATGTATCATTTCTAAGTATACCTTGAAATCTAATTGTTTTCCTTTCTCATGTTTTTTCAATAGTAAGGTGGGGACTCTAAAAAGTAGAAATGCATTTGATGTTCTCATCTTCACACAATTTTAACACCTTATTTTTATGCTTGATTTTGGATACAAGGTTACCTTTCTTATCCTCCATAGCTTTCAATCCAAAGAAATATGTAACCTCACCCAATATGTTCAAGTTTAATCAAACACCTTTATGCTCACTAAATCATTCACATAAGTCCAAGTTGGTTGAACCAAATATGATATTGTTTATATAATCCTTGATTAGAAGAAGTTCATTAGCATAGTACATGATGAACAAAGTCCTATCTACATTCCAATCCTAAAAAATGTTTGATTAGAAAACTTCTAAGTTGTTCATAATAGGATCTTTGTTCTTGTTACAATTCATATGATTCTTTCATTAGCTTATGCACATAATTTTGATGAAAAAAATGTTGAATGTAGTCACATTATCCTACATACACTTTCTCCTTAAAAACAACATTTAAGAAAGTGCTCTTAACATCCGTTTGGTATAGTTTAAAGGATCTGCATTAAGAAAAAGGTAAAAATGACCTTGTTGCCTTCAACCTTACCATTGGTTCAAGTATTCCTTCTAAGTTTAGTTCTACTTATTATAACCCTTTATCACTAGCCTTTCCTTATTTTGAATGGCAACCACACTGTTATTTACATTTTATTTTTGAGTGCCCACTTTTTGCCATAATAATGTGGTCACTTGGAATGTCTATTGATTCCAAAACATTCACTCTCAAAAAAAAAAGTTGAAACCATCCAACATGGCCAAATAAAAAAAATTCTTTCCTCAATGCTTCACTTATATTTTAAGGTACAAATTTGGAAATAGATGCACCATATATAATTTCTTTTTAAAGAGAGGCATTAGCTTGTACTACGAAAGAGAGGTCACTTAAGATTACATCTCTAAAGTTATTTTGCTAACACCTTTGGTGCAACTATTTTCTTATTTTTCATGTTTTAACATCTAATTTATATGATTTATTGAATATCAAGGATACTTTTCTCGTCCTAGCTAATTTGCATTAAATAAAATAGGAAACCACACTTAATATGTTCATCTCAAATCTAACACCTACATGCTTAACAATTGATTCACATAAGCAACAATTTGTTGTTCCAAATATGGCATCGTCCAAACAATGTTGGACTGGAAAAAGTTAATCAACACAGTCCTTGTTGAAAAAAATTCTATCTATATTCCAAACCTAAAATATTTTTTGAGTAGAAATCCATAAAGTTTGTCATTCCATGATCTTTTTTTTTCTACCAATTTTACTTTTCCAAAGCCTTTTATGTCTTTTAAATCTACCTCTTTGTTTCGATGCATAATTTCATCGAACATGACTTAAGTAGATTCCATTACAACTAAGTTTCCTTATTAAATAGGTTATGTGTTTATCTATTTGAAGAATATTATGAAGAAATAGCCTCCATTTCTTTGTTTCTAATCTCCAATTCCTATCTCCTTATTTATGTAACTCTACTATCAAAATAAGCCTAAGTTTTCATATTTTTGTTTCTTGTTATTGAAAAGTACATATAATATGTTATTAATAAATAGTTTCATAATAAATCTATTTAGACATTCTTATTATCAGAGTGGCTTAATTATTATGGCATTCTGATTTTTAGTTCGTATATCACCAAAGAAAAAGTAAAAGTAGCTACTAATGTTTTAATAAGGCGATAAAAATTTTTAGATATATAAAATAGAGGAAGCTTAGTATAATTTAATGATATTTGTTATATCCATATCAAATAGAATTTATTTTACTACATTTTTCATTGTGGCATATTGATAGCAAGAAGTTATTATCTTAAGCTAGCTTGTCGATGTGACGAAGATTAAAAGCAAAATATTTTTGGGTAGAGACATTAAATTAGAATTAATTAAAAATGAGGTTTTCTATAATAAAGATTAATATTTTACCTATTAATAGAACATTTTTTTTGTAAAAACAAGTAGGTCAGATATATGTTGATAAAATAGTAGGGCTCACGTAGTAGGGCAAGAAGTATTATATTTCGTAAGGATTCCAAACTTACATCATACTTTTTTAAAAGGTTGTGCAAAGCATATTATAAGAAACTAGTGTTTAACACAACACTTTTGGCTAAAATAGAAGTCAATGAAAGAGAATATTTAAAATTATTAAGAAAATGTTTAGTCCATCAAAATTAGGTTTCTTATGTAATTTGGTCAAGCATTTGACTTTTAATTAATTTTCTTATGATAATAATTGTTATCTAGCATAGATATAACACCTTATAATGTTTTACATGATATATTGTGATATTATCATTATGCTGATATTAATAATTTAATAGTACCCTTCCTGATATAGATATGATTTTAGAAACTATTAAGAAGATCCACTCAAACGAAGCATGAATTAATAAAGAAATGGTTTACTCCATGGAACTTTTGATAAGAAAATAAAGAAAGTAGATTGTTAGGAAGAGGATCATGTATTGTTATAGGCAAGCCCAATAAAATGCATTATAATGTTTGGAAAATGAGGATAACTAAAGAAAAGGAATTTTGTTCTTTTATAAATTATTGAATTAAATTGTTACATTACTTACAATATAGTTTTGTCATTATCATTAGTCAGGAAGCATACTATTTTTTTTCTTTTAGTTTTAGTAAAATTTGTTGCTAATATTACTTATACATTTAAACATGATCAAAGTAGCTGATGGTGCATCCTTGATTATTTTATAAGAAAACCAGTGGGGTTCATAACATGGGAATTAAAAAAAACAAAGAAGGGGAGCATGCATGTTGAATATATAATGGATAAGCTATAGTAACTAGTAGGTGCTTCGGAAGTAGAGGAAGAGTTTGTTTGGAGGCATCCCAATATTAGTGGAACTTGAATGATTAAATTCTTATATGAAGGGAAGTTTACAAAACATTCAATAGGCTTCAAAATTATTTTAATATTTGTTGAATAAATCTAAGTGTATTAAAAATTTATTTTGAATGTGATTAAATGAAAATTTCATATTTATATGTTTCTATAATATCACTAAGACTAATATTTGAAAGAACTAACAATATAAATGAGAAGTCAAATATGGTAGAACAAATGAAAATGAACACTAAATAATAATTTTTCTTCAAATTGAAATGGATATACCATTAAAAATACAAAAATCTTTTAAAGAAAATATTAATTTATTTCTAAGGAAACTTTTAAAGACAAAATAATAAAAGTGCCAAATGATTTTAGAAATATATGAATTATTTACTTAAATAAAAAACACATGGAGTAGTATTTTTATGGAATTTGCTGAAAAACTTTTAGAAGTCATTTTCAATAGAATGTGTTGTAAATTGTAATTTTAATAAGGTTTTGGTCACAATGGATACCTAATATAATAAAAATTATGTACTAAATGAGGAGAATTATGAAAGGAAAAGCAACTAATAACAAAGATATTATAGTTAGGATTGAAATGAAAAACTATTATAAAGGGTAGGAAGAGGGAGACAAATTAGGTAATTATGAAGGTGCCTTTAAGGAAGGAGAAGGAACAAGTTTTATGATTATATGATGCTTTTTTGATGAAGGAACCAAAAGTGTTAAAGAAAGGAAACTATCACTATCAAATGATAGTTGATAGTTTTATGATAATTCATAAAGTATTTGATGGTTCAATGTATTATGTTATTGACCCCTAGTCATGGTACATTATTTGATAATAACAAATCCTAAGAATTATTAATGAATTTCTTATAAAGAATTTTTAAATTTTAAAAAACTAATGCTTTTGTTCATATTAGAATTTAAAATAAAAGAGGGCCTATGGTTTGAATTTAACAATGGGATTTATTTTAAATTTAGTTTTAGCTATTCCAATTTTGTTTTGAATAGATATTAAGCTTTATTTAAATCACTCATACAAGGTAAAAAAATTTGGCCTTATTTAAATTAATCATCTTAAAAAAGTGTTAGGATTCTAAAATCTTGATCTTATCTTTATCATCCAAGAATCATTTATTCTTATTGTACCTTTGAAAATTCTCTTTCCAAAACTTTTTGCAAAAAATGTATTTTAAATATAAAAATAAATTTGTAAAAAAATAATGATATAATTAAAACAACAAAAATACATATTGCTAAAAAGAGCAAAAAGTCTTAGTTAGAACACAATGCTTGAATATAGCTAATAACATTTATCATGTCAATAAAATAACTCTCAAACCTATCAAACAATTTTGATTCATTCATAACTCAAGGATCCAAACATAACTTACATTTAGAGCATAGTAAGGAGTAGACAAACAAAAAATGCAAAATGTTCAATGTATGAAAGATCTAATAAAGCCATAATAATCAGTCATTTATTCAATGTAAGGCTAAAAAAACTTGCACCCATTTATGGTTGTACTGAAAACTTTTTGGATTGCTTTTGCTATATAATCACAATTATGTGATCGAATGATTCTAATATCATCCACTTCTAAAAAAACATATTTAGATCCTCATATACAATCACATAAATTTCAGATCTCATAGTCCATGTTTTATCTGCAAGGAAGAGCTAAATCTAATAGTCAAATCATGATTTAAATTTATCGGTCCAAATGAAATCGTAATTTCTAAATAATTCTTTTAATCTTATCCATCCAATTGAGAAGTTTTCACAATCAAATGGTCTAAGAGCCTTCTAATCGAGTGCTTCTATGTAGTGAGTCTTTTTAATGGTTTGGATTTTTATAATTTATTAATTAAAAACAATGGTGGATATTTCAATTTAAATAATAAAGAGTAGTTAGTTAACTTTGCAAGTGCTTTTAGTCATTAAAGTTTTTTATAGATAAGTGAATTCTTGAACAAGATAGACTGGTAAAAGTTTTACAAAATTTGACGATAACTTTTTAAGTCTTGATATTCAAACATTTAGTTTTCATTGCTCATTGACATTTTCTTATGGAACATGCTTCAATAAAAAATTAATAATCTCTACTTAGTTCTCAAATAAGCTAAGTCCTCAATTTTCTTTAATTATAATTGATTTAATTAAAACACTTATTTCTCAAAAAGCTTTTATCAAGCATAAGAATTTTTTTATTAATTTACATTTTGTGTCATTGAATTATTTTATTCTATTACCATGTTTATTATGGTGTATGATCGTAGTAGTGTTTTTCTATTTTTTGTTATGAGGATTTAGCTCTTTTGGAAGCATGCTTTATATGAAAAAGAATAGTATCTTAATTACATCTAAATGTGTTGGAGCTAAAATGGTTTGTGTTCCCAAATCTAATACATAAAATAAAATATTATGTATTGCAACATTGATCAATTAATTCTAACTAAAATAATACACACACGCACACACATGCACACTCACACACAAACACACACACACAGACACACACACACACACACACACACATATATATTATAAATAAGATTTGAAAAATTATGATTAGAAAATAAAAATAAAGATAAATAAAAAAAGTCAAAAAAATCATAAAACTTTAAGTTTTTGTAATGATCTTCCAAACAAAAAAGTTGTAGATGAATTATGATTGGTGTTGCACCTTAATCATTCATTATCATACTCCATTGTAAAATATTTAGTCATGCATTACACAAGATACCATAAATAACCAATTTTGGTAATAGCTAGAAAGAAAGAATTAAATATATTTCAAAGAAATTATGCAAGTCTTAGATCAATAGATGTAGGTATAATTTGAACATAGTAGACTTAAATGAATTGATTAGTTGGTTGATAATTTCAAAAACTTATAAATTTGTGAACAATTTACTAAATATAGATTTATTAAATTTGTGATGATAAAGTAGGGGAGAATAGAAAGTGAAAGATTAAAATGAGCATAAATTATAGGGGAACATTAATCTAGTCTAGTGTACCTATAAAGGAGCTTATCTTTACTAGTTGTGCATTTTATTTTTAAAAATAATTTATGCTTTAATGAATTTTATTAAAAGTTATGTTTTCATCAAGAAAAAGAGGTTGTTGTGTTGACCCATTGTCGTGATGTTTTGTTTGATGATCATAAAATCTAAGTATTACTAATGAATTTTCTTAAATAAATTTTAAATTTTAGATAGATGATACCTCTATTAAAGGTAACCCTTGAAAAGAAAGTAGAGCAAAGGTGAAATTTTGTGATGATCATTTTGGTTAGATTAACAAATAACTAAGAAATATTTTGAATTTAATTTTAGATGTTATAATTTTATTTTTATGAGAATGTTAAGCAAAATTAAAATCACTCTTTTAAGGGCCAATAACAAAATTTTATTTAAATTAATCTTTTTCGAAACAATATTAGGATTTTAAAATCTTTATCAAAAGTCAACGATCTAAAGAATTATTTTATTCTTAATAATATAATTAAAATTTTTATATCAATAACTTATTTTAAAAAGTGTATTATAATTATAATAATTGATTAGTTAAAAATAAAAATATAATTAAACTAATAAAAAAGAAAAACCTATTAATAATAATAGTCAAAAGTGTTCGATTAGCGCATAGATTCTAAATATGTGTAGCTGGGTTTATCAGATTGATAAAATAACACCAAAACTTATAAAAAATTTTGGTTCAATACATAACTCAAAAATCCAAATTTAATATAATATGCCTATATTAGCAATAAGGGAAATCACTTTAGAGTGAACCAGGGGGTTTACTTAGCCCAAACAATGCACTTATTATGTGGCATAAGAAAATTCTTATAAAGTAATAACAATGCAATCTGGGACTGAAATGTGTAACCATTTTGCATGACTATACTCAAAATTATTAGGGTGATTCTATCATCTAATCATGTAATTATGTAATCAAATGATCATAATGTTATTTTCCTTTTAAAAACATCGATTAGATTCATTATTCGATAATGCAATTTCATAATAGAACACCATTTATTTAATCCATGCATAAGAGAAAAAATCTTGTCATTATATCACAATTAAGATCAACTAATCGAGATCAAATAGTGCTTTTAATCCAAGCCATTTGATCAAGTTTTTTTCATGATCAAATAATCTAGGAGCCTCTACATCGAGCGGTTCTTGTGTTATGGCTCTTTTAGACATTATTTGAAGACATTTGGATTTTCATAATTTATCCATAATGATTAATTGATAAGTTTGGTCAGTAGTTTTGGTAATTAAAAAATGCTTATAAAGAAGTCAATTCTTGAATAAAATTGATTGATGAATTTTTTACAAAATTTAAAGAAAACTTTTGAAGTGACGACATTTAAGCCATTAACACCTTGTGCTCATAATCACATCCATATTCTTTGTCCTTCACATATCAAACTAGTAATCTTCACTTTCTTCTCACATGAGTGAAGTTTTTAATTTTTTAAATTAATTCATTTAAAATATTTGCATTGCATTCAATATTTTTTTGCATTAATTTTTGTTTTGAGAAACAAAATTACTTTTTATTTCAAGTTTGTTAGGTTGTGAGGCCTTAGTAGTCAATTTCTATTATTTTGTCATTGTAAAGTTTTAACCACCAATCATTCGACAAAAGTGTTATTTTAGTAATTTTTGTTTTTTAAATATTTTGGTAGGGGTAGATAAAGGCTTCATTTTAAGTTAAATCACTTGAAAATAATTTTCCTATCATTTTTTATTTATATAAATTTTTTGATTTTTTTTAAATTTATTATGAAATGAAAATCAACATATTTTAAATATAGTAATTTTTTAAAAAATAAATTTAATATTTACTAAAACTAATTTTAAAGACATAATTATTTTTATTAAAAAATATATTAAAAATTTCTTTTAAATATTTTAAAAGAAAGACAACTTTTTATTCTAAACAAATCACCCCTTCCCTTCCTTTTTAAATAATACTTCATAAAGACATATGATGTAGTTTAGGTCTATAAGAAGTGGATGAATTGTTATGAATAAAAATTTAAGTTTCTCAGAAAAATATTCAAATAATTTTTTTAAAAGAATTTTATAAAAGTTTTAAGTTTATATTAAAAATATTAGTTTTTTTAATAAGAATAATTTATATGAAAAAACATGAAATAGGAAAATTAATGAGAACTAAAATGTACAACAATGATATTTAGGTGATTCTACTTAAACAACTACATCTAATCCCACCAAAATCTATGAAAAAAAATTTATAAAAACAATTTAGCAAAAGCCTTATTGGCTAGACCCTCTTAAGAGAAACAATTTATGACAGCTTTACAGCAAAATCAAATGACAATAAGGGAAAAAGATTTGGTGACATAAAATGAAAATCAATACAACCAAAATCCTATAGTTAATGAAATGATTAAAGAGGCATAACTATCTTAAATAAATCAATTAGAAATAGAGAAAATTAACAACTTAACTGACTTATCAAGAATGCTATAATTAAGAATGTCACGACTAAAGGAAGTAGCTACAGTTGTGACAATTATCATGGGCTACTAATGGCTTAAGAATATTTTTCTTCTCGCATAAACATTCATCAAACCATTTTGTTCAAAACTTCTCTTATTTATATACTTTTTATAGTGGCTAAAAGAATTTTTTAAACAAGAAAAAGAAGCATTATTGTATTTTCTATTATTTTAGTTGAAAATTTATTGTTTAAATAAAATATTTTAAAGGCTTAAAAAAACTAGAAGGGATGCTACACATGAGTCGCTCAATTAGAACGAACTAAGACTATGTCTCCAAGAAAACTACATGTTGAACGAATGAGATTTGATTAAAGTGTTTAGAAAAAGAATTTCATCAGAACTATTAAATTTATCTTGATCTGTTGCCTACATTTCTTAAGCTTTATAAAAAAGATGGAAGAGATCAAGATCATTTGATCGTGAAATTGCATGATTAGAAAGTTCTGCTTAGTCCTGCAATTTAGAAGCATGTTGTGTAAATGCAAGGCTTAACTTTAGTCCCATATTATGAAAGGGAATAAAGATGTTTTGTATATAAGGCTTACATGTTTCTCAATGTCAGCTTATTTTTGGTTGACTGCCCCCCTCGTTTGCTCGAAAGGTCATTACTCATACTGTTAGTGATGATTTACAAATTGCATATGTGGATAAGAGAGTATTGACTCATTTTAAGACCATAAAAAATATTTGTAGTTGTACTCACTATCACAATTGACCGACGAGTTTTGGAACTTGCATTCCAGAAAGCTTAACAAAAGCCAGCATGTTTTAGGTGCTGCAAAGACCTTTGGTTCTTTTATTAATAACTAGTATTATTTGAATGATCATTTATTTTTTAATTTATTATTATAATTAAATTGTACATTTTACAAAATTTATTTAATAAATAGTAAGATATAATAGAAAGATAATATGAATTCAGGATAAAAAAAAGAATTAAGTTTTTTAATACTAAATATTTTTTAAAATATTAATTTTAATAAAATTTAACTTTTGTGACTTGTGATAAATATTTCAATCAAGCTTAACATTTTAATCAAAGTAAAATTAAAGTCCCTAAATATTAATTCAAAGTGTATCTTTTGATGGTTTGTTACTCAAAGGAAAATGGTTTTCATAGGATTTTACATATGCTACACTTCTTCAAGTTTTCCCATTAATACAAACATTATCTATCTAAAATTTAAAACTTAACTTCAAAAATTTATTAAAAGTACTTAGTGTTTATTATCAATAAACAAAATATCATGACAAGAGGTTAATAACATAATAACATCTCTATTTTAATGACAATAAAATATTTAATAAAATTAACAAAAACATATATTATTTATAAAAGGAATATATAAATAGTTAATGATGAACTTCTCTTACATGTATGTCATTACTTGATTAATGCTCTCCTTTAATTTATGATTATTTCTTTAGAATTATTTTAATTTCTATTCTTTTTTATTTTTTACTATCATTTCCTCTCTAGAGCCTGAGAGCATGAAGTCTTTGAAGGAAGCAGAGCTTCCAGGTTATGATGTTTCTGTTTCGTTTGAAGGTCCAAAGAAACTTAGTGTTCTAAAGCAAAAAAGGGTGTTGGGCCTCAAAATGGAGAAATCTTGGTTGCTAGCAACAACAGAAAAGAAGAGAATGAAGTGAAATTGCTTTCAAGGAGTGATGCACACAACAGAAAGCATTCAAGGAGGGATGCACACAAAGGAAATGTCGAAAACTATGACAAGATTAGAGTTGATCAACCAAAAGTCAAATCATGTGCCAAAAGAGGAAGCTTTGAATCATGTAGATGGTGATAGAATAACTCCTGAGTAGCATACCATTGGAGATGAAGCAGATGTTCCTGCAAAAGATGAAGAACCTCGGTATTCTAATCTAACAGAAGGTGGATGTGAGGCCGAGGTGGGTGTGGATTACAAGAGGAAGTATGGCATCATAGGATGCATGGATGTTGACCTCGATGAACATGATGAAGAAGGTGACTTTGCCAAAAGGATCAGACTCATTTATTCTTAGGATTCAACTTGTGGTAAGATTCCAGGATTTCAGTTAGGATTAGCTCATTGGGACTGACAGTAGATCTTTTGACTAAACGTAGGTGTAGTGAAGTTTGAATCAAGGGGGAGTGTTAGAGTTTGATTCAAAACAAATTTGCATTATTTTAGCTGGGTTAGTGGGTTAGTATGTTGGCGTATTTAGTGGGTTAGTCGGTTGGCATATTTAGTTGTATAGTGGACATGTTTGTTAGGCAGTGTTTAGACTTTTTAAGAGTGTAATTATGTGTGATTAATGACACTGAAAAATTTGCAGTTTTACTTTTCCCTGGTAAAGCAAACCAGTATTTCCCTCGTCTTCTTCCTTGTGCTATTTTTGTGAAGGAAAGCATAAGTGACCCCCCGGTCCCAGACTAGGCGATAAATTAATTGAGGTGTGGAGCAATCCTAGTGCAAGTGACAGAGCAACCCATATCTCATTCTCTGAGCTCACTCTACTTACTAAGGAAAGCATTCAAACAAAGCCCCTCTTGAGTTTCCCAATTGGGGCCCCCTCTTGGGATCATTAGCATACACTTTCCTTACCTATTATGTGTTTAGTATAAGGACACTAACTTCAATAGATTGAAAAAATAAAAAACAAACAAACCAAAAAGAGTACGAGGTCACAAAGGTACTCACGCACCTCGTCCTATTTGATTTTTTGTTAGAATAGAATCTTCTATTTATATTATTGATACTATATTATAGTATTATAAAGAAGTTCCCAAAAATCAATACCCCAGAGTGGGACCCCATGCCAACTTGCTTGGTTTGTTTTGTTGAATACATTGGGCTGTGGACATAGAGTAATCTTCATTTAATTAGTGCAAAATTCTTTTTCGCTCTATTTCAGCCCATGGTTGATGGAGCTTCGGGAAGCATGACATAGCAGTTAAATGTGCTTTCCTTTAGTGTACTAATGAACAAGCTGATTTTGAAGGCATCTTCATGGGCTATATCCTCCCTATGAAAATATACCCAAGGAATACATAGAATATATGACATCCACTGATGCACTTCATCACCACGACGTATAAGTATTCTTTGAATTCATTTCAATCCTATGTGGCACTCTCGCATCATATGGCACCATTCTTTGTAGCAAGAACTTCATGAATCAACAGGTTGGTAATTCATGTAATACATGATACCCTATACTTGCCATCCTTCTCTTCTTCGAGAAGAGAAGGGGAACTTCACTTGACAATTAAGGGGAGTCGGGTTTGAGGATTACACCTGGGGGTCCCCACTGGTTAACTAGGTAGGATTCTGGGAATCTTTTTTTGAGAACTTTTGAATCAGGTTGGGCTCTCACAGGGTTCAATCAGATCAACCAGTGAGAGGTTTACAGAATAAGGAGTTCAGTAATGGCCAGAAAATTGATAGAAGGACCTGGTTGAAGTCACTGTTGTGTTCAACTCCATAGGCTGACTTGTTCGAAGGGATTGTTTTCTGTTGTCTGTCTTTCTTGGTTCGAGGTCATGTCAGATGTGGGTCTTTGAATAATTACACCTCAGGACAATTTCAAAAGGCATTCACATTAAGCATCATGGTATTATGCAAGTCGAGTTGCTACTGTGAAGTTGATCACAACTAATCTGATGACCATAAGTTCTTAGTTGTGGACTAGAAGTACCTTAGCTTTTTGTACCCTAGTTTCAAGTGGTTGCAAAATTCGTTGATTAGACATTCTTATAGAGAATCTAACCTTCTAATCTATGATACTAGGCCTTCTAGCAATGTCAAAAGGTAGGTTTCGTGAATCCAAAAAAGTGAGGCTTTACTTGATGAGTGGACCTTAGAGACCCGATTATTCAGACCTACAAAAAGTTGAGTTTCTTTGCTTTCTTTCATCACAGTAGTTGAAAAAATTTAAATTCAAAGTAGCAGAATAATAGTTCCATTATCCACCATTAGAGACATTTTGCAAGAGGGTTCCCTTTCACACATCTTGGGCGAGCAAGATATAAGTGCTTTGTTGATTGAAGGTGGTCTCTTCTCTACTCCTAAACATAGGATAGAGGATCACTTCGCATCCATAGTCTTCTCTACATTTTATGCATCTTCTGTCTCGTCTGTCGGACTCAGAGAGCCGAGAAGAAAGAGTTCTCCCTCAAAAGTGGCTTTCTAGGAGGGAAGTTGTCACGCCCCGCCTAAATTATCACTATAATCTACTGATAAAATCAGCTAATCAGAGTATAGCAGCATATAATTGAGGACACAACTGTAAAACTAGGCGAGGGTGACGTAAGCAAAATAAAACTGTTACCTTTATAATCAACAGCAACTTTAATATATGCATACCTGTCACTTGGGAAATCCTGTACAAAAGCTACAAAAACAGAAATAACAGATACATTTGTACAAAGTCCCATACCATCCTAAGCACCCTCTCTCTGTGAATCAGTGGCATGTCCTGTAATGTAAGTAGGGGAAATGAGCTTATAAAGCCCAGTAGGTGAATGCTATGGCTACAAGGATATAACATGATGAATATCTAACAACATGCTATAACCCCAATGTAAATATGGCAAAGATAAATCTGAAATCAGCATGCAATGAATCAAGCAAAGTATGCAATTCATTTCTTCTTCTTTTCAATTTCTTTTTTTTTTTCCTATTCATTTTCTTTTTCTTTTCTTGCTGGGTCCCAGACTTTCCCCATGATCCACATCCCCCATCCCTATCATATCATCTCTATGGCATCTATCTCATCTAGAGACCATTGCCCGTAGGCATATCGTGGCTGGCCAAGCCTATCACGTCGGACCATCTCCGTATCTCAGCCCTGCACAAAGTGCTAGCCATATACGAGATGTCTCGATCTCTATCACGTCGGACCATCTCCGTATCTCAGCCCTGCACAAAGTGCTAGCCATATACGAGATGTCTCGATCTCATCATATCCCTCCGCACTCAGCCCTGCACAAAGTACTAGCAATGCGGGGGAGGTCTCTATGCCATCTCATCATGCCCAGCATCCTGTGCTGGTGCTAATATGTCCGGGGACTACTGGGATGCGATCTAGGGTCAATTCTTTTCTTTTTCTTTTATTCTCTTTTCTTTTTAGGGAATTTAACCCTTTAAGAGGCATAATCGATACCTCTACACATTTTCTTTGGCATGCTTTATATTTTACTATACCATAGTATCATATTGCAAATTCTCATTTCATTTTCATATAATGCCATAGCCATGCTTTTATAATAAAATAACAATCACTACTTACATTATTATTTAAATAAATTCACCTACCTGAATTCCTGAGGGTCCTGCCATTCTTTGGCCTCTTCCTCTTCCCCTTCCTCTTCTTCTCATTTATTTCAATTACAGGGTGCTGTCAGAGTTTGTTTTCTTCACACTTATGCAGCCTTCGCCACTCAACACTTCTTTTCAATTTTTCCCCCCCTTTTAACACGGAGGCTGCCGCTGACCACTGCACGGTTCAGAAATTCCCCTCGGATCAAGCCGACACTCGTATGCAACCCTCCTTTCTCGGCACGGAAAACGAGAAAAAGCTGCACCGCAAAAATTCCAAAAATCAAAAACACGTTCCCTTCTACGGTTCGAGGAGAGAGAAACCGCTCGGGAAGAGAGAGAAACTACTCGGGAAGAGAGAGAAACTGCTCGGGACTTACCCGGTTCCCTTCTCGCTGAGCTCGGAACCCAAATCGCCGCCGCCGGACTCTCCCTTCTTCCGATTTTCGTCAGGACGGAAACTGCCGCGGTTTCGTCGCGGTTTCGTCAGGACGGAGACCGCTGCGGGAAAACCCTCGATCCCCCTTTTTTTCCTCCGCTGCTTCGCACAGTTCGGCACGAAAGATTTTTGATTAGGGCTCCTTAATTAATTTTTTTTTTCCTCGGGCTCGCGTCCGGCCCCGACACGCGGCGTCGTCGGATCGCCTCGCGTCCGGCCCCGTGCGTTTTAGGGATTAGGGATTCCGGTTCGGCTTGGTTCCGGTTCGACGTGGTTCCGGTTCGGCGTTAACCGAACCCCTTTTTTTTTTTTTCTGGATATTACAATCTCCCCTCCTTCAAGAAATTTCGTCCCGAAATTTTCAGAACAACTCTGGATACTGAGCTTTCATATCTGCCTCAATTTCCCAGGTTGCCTCAATATCAGTGTGGTTCTGCCACAATACTCGAACCATGGGAATCGCTTTATTTCTTAGCACTTTCTCTTTTCGATCTAGGATCAGAATTGGCTTTTCTTGATATGTCAGATCTGGCTGAATTTCGATACCTTCTGTATCGTATCGAATAATATGCACTGGATCTGAAACATACTTCCTCAGGAGAGACACATGAAACACATCATGCACTCCAGCCAACTGAATAGGTAAAGCAATTCTGTATGCAACCTGTCCTATTCTTTCAGAAATTTGAAAAGGACCAATAAATTTGGGCTTCAATTTCCCTGCTTTACCAAATCTGAAAACTCCTTTCATAGGACTAACTTTGAGGAAAACATGATCTCCCTCTTGGAATTCAACATGTTTGTGTTTACTGTCAAAAAATTTCCTCTGTCGATCCTGTGCAGTCCGTATTCTTTCTTTAATCAGTTTTACTTTTTCTGTGGCATCATCCACAAAATCAGGACCAATAAGCTGTCTTTCTCTACCTTCAAACCAGCATAGAGGAGATTGACATTTCCTGCCATACAGAGCTTCATAGGGAGCCATCCCAATGCTAGCCTGATAACTGTTATTATATGTAAATTCCACTAAAGATAAGTGGCTCTCCCAATCTCCTCCAAAATCAAGAATACACAGTCTCAACAGATCTTCCAAAACTTTAATTACTCGTTCAGTCTGGCCATCTGTCTGTGGGTGGAAAGCTGTACTGAATTTCAACTGAGTACCAAAAGCTTGATGTACCTTTTTCCAGAAATGAGATGTAAACTTTGGATCTCTATCAGAAATAATCTCCTTAGGCACACCATGCAGCTTCACAATTTGTTTTAAATAAAGCTGAGCTAGCCTTTCTGCTGAATAGGTGACTTTAATGGCCAAGAAATGCGCACATTTAGTCAACCTATCAATTATTACCCACACACAATCATGACCTGCCTGTGATCTAGGCAAACCCACAACAAAATCCATTGATATACTTTCCCATTTCCACTCAGGAATGGGTAAAGGTTGCAGCAAACCACTAGGCTTCTGTTGTTCCCCTTTAACCTGCTGACAAATCAGACATTTTCTAACCCATTCTGCCACATCTCGCTTGAGACCAGGCCACCAAAAATTTTGTTTCAATTCTTGATACATTTTTGTGCCTCCAGGATGGATAGCATACTTTGAATTGTGAGCTTCACTAAGCAACAATTGTTTCAATTGGAGATGATCAGGAATACATAACCGGCCTTGAAATCTCAACACATCATCTTTATCTAGAGAAAAGTCAGATATCCAGCCATCCCTGATTTTCTGAATTAGTTTCTGACATTCTTCATCTTGCAACTGATCTTCTTTAATAGACTGCAGCCAATCAGGTCTGATAGACAACTGACCAAGCAATAACACATTTCTCTGCAGTTCTTTCTCTAATAAAAGTCTATCAATTTCAAATACAGTCAGCTTCTCAACATCTTGGGATAAAATTGAGCTAACATAAGCTCTCCTGCTCAGGGCATCAGCAACCACATTAGCTTTTCCTGGATGATAGATTATTTTCAGATCATAATCTTTGATAAATTCAAGCCACCTTCTCTGTCTCAGATTCAACTCTTTCTGATCAAAAATGTATTTCAAGCTTTTATGATCTGTCAATAATTCACATTTCACTCCATAGAGATAGTGCCTCCATATTTTCAAAGCAAAAACTATTGCTGCCAATTCCAGATCATGCACTGGATAATTTTTCTCATGAGGTTTCAGCTGTCTGGAAGCATAAGCTATCACTTTGCCATACTGCATTAACACACAGCCCAAACCTTGCAATGATGCGTCACTGAAAACCTGATAGCCTTCAGTTCCTTCAGGCAATGTTAATACTGGAGCAGATGTCAATTTTTCTTTCAACTGCTGAAAACTTCTTTCACAAGATGCATTCCACTCAAATTTCACAGCCTTCTGAGTCAATCTTGATATTGGTGCAGCGATTTGAGAAAAACCCTGCACAAATTTTCGATAATAACCTGCCAAACCCAGAAAACTTCTGACTTCAAATACATTTGAAGGTTGGGGCCAATTTACAATAGCTTCTATTTTCTGGGGATCTACAGAAATCCCTTCTGCGCTAATAACATGCCCCAAAAATGAAATCTTAGACAACCAGAATTCACATTTTGAGAATTTAGCATACAACTGATGCATCTGTAAAGTCTGTAATACTGTATGCAAGTGTCTTTCATGATCCTCAGCATTTCTGGAATACACCAAAATATCATCTATAAACACCACAACAAACTGATCCAGATATTCTTTAAATACTCTGTTCATCAAATCCATAAATGCTGCAGGGGCATTGGTTAGGCCAAAAGGTAACACCAGGAATTCATAATGCCCATATCTAGTCCTGAAAGCAGTCTTAGATATGTCATCTTTCTTGATTTTCAACTGGTGATAACCAGACCTTAAATCAATTTTCGAAAATACTGCAGCACCCTGCAACTGATCAAATAAATCATCAATCCTCGGCAGTGGATAACGATTCTTGATAGTAATTTTATTCAACTCCCTGTAATCAATACACATCCTTAAACTGCCATCTTTCTTTTTCACAAATAAAATCGATGCTCCCCATGGAGACACACTGGGTCTAATAAAACCCTTGTCAAGCAACTCTTGAATCTGGACTTTTACCTCTTGCAATTCAGCAGGGGCCATTCTATACGGTGCCTTGGAAACAGGTTCCACTCCTGACATGAACTGGATTTCAAATTCGATTTCTCTGTCTGGAGGTAAACCAGGCAACTCTTCTGGAAATACCTTGGGATACTCACAAACTACAGGAACATCCTGCAACTTCCCAAAATTCTGATATGGTAGCAACACAGAAAGCAAAAATCCTTCATTTCCTTTCTGAAGCAATTTACAAACTTTCAACACAGAAATGAAAGGAATTTTCCTTCCTTTCCCATAGTAAATTACTTCTTCTCCCAATTGGGTTTTCATCTGCACTCTTTTTTCCATACAATCAATTTTGACTTGATGTTTCACAAGCCAATCCATCCCCAAAATAATATCAAATTCACTTAGGGGTAAAATTATCAAGTCCACAGAGAAATCTATTCCCTGAATTTCTATATTCCCATTTACATATTCTTTTGCTAAAATTTCTGAACCATCTGGTAATTTAACTAATAAAGTAGTTTTCATGATTTGCAATGGTAACAGCAAATGATCACACACATGCTGAGCTACAAATGAATGCGATGCTCCACAATCAAAAAGAACTGATACCGCAATATTTTTGAAAGATAAAATACCTGTTATCACATCAGTAGAACGAGGAGCATCCTGCTGAGATATAGCATATACTCTCGGCTGTCCACTTTTGCCAGCTGGCTGACCTCTGCCTGTGCCACCCGATGCTGTGGTAGATGCTGTACCTCGACCTCTGCCAGTACCAGCTCTACCACCTCTAGTAAAACCAGTGGGTGATGAGGCCATCCCAGATGCCGCACTAGCCTGGGGACAATCTCTAGCTATATGCCCTGGCTCACCACAAGTAAAACATTTGATCTGGCCACCAGTCCGATACCAACAAATCCCTCTATGAAATTTTCCACATTCTGGACACTGAGGGGTCTTTCCAGTATCTGTATCGGTCCTGCTACTGCTAGCTACAGATCCTGATTTTCCAGTACCAAATCTCTTACCTCTGAACTTTTTGAATCCCTTTTTAAAAGATGTGGTCTCTCTGATGGCTAGGGGTTCTTCTCTTTTTCTTTCTGCACTTTTCTGCACTTCCAGCACCTGCAAGTTCTGTTCTATGATTCTGGCATTTTCCACAAGTTCAAAGAAGTCAGCTGTTCTGAAAGAAATTAAAGCAGATTTGATTTCATGTTTCAATCCTTTTCTGAATACAAAACAGCGCTGCTCCTCAGAACCAAACATGTCAGGCACATGTCTCGCCAGAGTGCTGAATTTTCTTTCATATTCAGATACTGTAAGGGCACCCTGAACCAGAACAGAAAGATCTTCCCGCATTCTTTCTCGGGCAGATAAAGGGATGTAGCACATTTCAAAATCAGCTACAAATTCTGGCCATGAGATTTCTTTTGTTGGCCTGCTCCTGAATTTAATCCTGTGGCGTGATTCCCACCAGTCCACAGCCTCGTCATCAAGCACCAAAATAGCTAAAGGAACTCTTCTGTGCTCTGGGCAATCCATGCCCTCAAAGATTCTTATCATCTGCTTAATCCATCTCTCTGCAACTAAGGGATCTGTTCCTCCAGCAAAGTGAGGGGGATGCATGTGATAGAATTGATTTACTGCTTTATCCATCATGAAGTTGTCATCCTCCCTTCTCATTTGTTGTTGCGAAGAAGATGAAGCAATTGGCATTTGAGCATTATCAGAGCCTTGCTCTCTTTCTTCATTGCCAACAGGAGGTACATTTGCTTCTCCTCCTCTAGATCCCTTTATTCAGCAAATTTACACATATCAATTCTCAATAATTCAACAATTTTTTCACAATTATATGTATGTGCTTTACTTAAAAACAGGTATGACATATACATGCTGTGCCAGTGTCCTCACTCAAATTCTTAATTCTTACAACTTTGCTCTGATACCACCCTGTCACGCCCCGCCTAAATTATCACTATAATCTACTGATAAAATCAGCTAATCAGAGTATAGCAGCATATAATTGAGGACACAACTGTAAAACTAGGCGAGGGTGACGTAAGCAAAATAAAACTGTTACCTTTATAATCAACAGCAACTTTAATATATGCATACCTGTCACTTGGGAAATCCTGTACAAAAGCTACAAAAACAGAAATAACAGATACATTTGTACAAAGTCCCATACCATCCTAAGCACCCTCTCTCTGTGAATCAGTGGCATGTCCTGTAATGTAAGTAGGGGAAATGAGCTTATAAAGCCCAGTAGGTGAATGCTATGGCTACAAGGATATAACATGATGAATATCTAACAACATGCTATAACCCCAATGTAAATATGGCAAAGATAAATCTGAAATCAGCATGCAATGAATCAAGCAAAGTATGCAATTCATTTCTTCTTCTTTTCAATTTCTTTTTTTTTTTCCTATTCATTTTCTTTTTCTTTTCTTGCTGGGTCCCAGACTTTCCCCATGATCCACATCCCCCATCCCTATCATATCATCTCTATGGCATCTATCTCATCTAGAGACCATTGCCCGTAGGCATATCGTGGCTGGCCAAGCCTATCACGTCGGACCATCTCCGTATCTCAGCCCTGCACAAAGTGCTAGCCATATACGAGATGTCTCGATCTCTATCACGTCGGACCATCTCCGTATCTCAGCCCTGCACAAAGTGCTAGCCATATACGAGATGTCTCGATCTCATCATATCCCTCCGCACTCAGCCCTGCACAAAGTACTAGCAATGCGGGGGAGGTCTCTATGCCATCTCATCATGCCCAGCATCCTGTGCTGGTGCTAATATGTCCGGGGACTACTGGGATGCGATCTAGGGTCAATTCTTTTCTTTTTCTTTTATTCTCTTTTCTTTTTAGGGAATTTAACCCTTTAAGAGGCATAATCGATACCTCTACACATTTTCTTTGGCATGCTTTATATTTTACTATACCATAGTATCATATTGCAAATTCTCATTTCATTTTCATATAATGCCATAGCCATGCTTTTATAATAAAATAACAATCACTACTTACATTATTATTTAAATAAATTCACCTACCTGAATTCCTGAGGGTCCTGCCATTCTTTGGCCTCTTCCTCTTCCCCTTCCTCTTCTTCTCATTTATTTCAATTACAGGGTGCTGTCAGAGTTTGTTTTCTTCACACTTATGCAGCCTTCGCCACTCAACACTTCTTTTCAATTTTTCCCCCCCTTTTAACACGGAGGCTGCCGCTGACCACTGCACGGTTCAGAAATTCCCCTCGGATCAAGCCGACACTCGTATGCAACCCTCCTTTCTCGGCACGGAAAACGAGAAAAAGCTGCACCGCAAAAATTCCAAAAATCAAAAACACGTTCCCTTCTACGGTTCGAGGAGAGAGAAACCGCTCGGGAAGAGAGAGAAACTACTCGGGAAGAGAGAGAAACTGCTCGGGACTTACCCGGTTCCCTTCTCGCTGAGCTCGGAACCCAAATCGCCGCCGCCGGACTCTCCCTTCTTCCGATTTTCGTCAGGACGGAAACTGCCGCGGTTTCGTCGCGGTTTCGTCAGGACGGAGACCGCTGCGGGAAAACCCTCGATCCCCCTTTTTTTCCTCCGCTGCTTCGCACAGTTCGGCACGAAAGATTTTTGATTAGGGCTCCTTAATTAATTTTTTTTTTCCTCGGGCTCGCGTCCGGCCCCGACACGCGGCGTCGTCGGATCGCCTCGCGTCCGGCCCCGTGCGTTTTAGGGATTAGGGATTCCGGTTCGGCTTGGTTCCGGTTCGACGTGGTTCCGGTTCGGCGTTAACCGAACCCCTTTTTTTTTTTTTCTGGATATTACAGAAGTGGGCTTCATTCAATCGAATGCTTTGTTGGTTCGGCTCAAGGGTTCCAGTTTCTCGTTGAAGAAACAGGAGCTAGTCCTCTATTCAGTAGGGTCAAATAATTCATAATATGATTCAGAGTTTGATAGATAGAACACAACTCTTGAAGCTATAACCATAAAGCTGATGCACTGGCCAGCCTAGCAGCAGCAATAGCCCTCAGCCCAATTGAGACCATGTACATTTGCATTGAAGGATAAAGGCTTCTGCCATCTTTACCAAAAGGTAATCCTATATACACAAAACACAACAATAAGGACAAAGAGATGAAGATCATCATTTTGAGCTAAACTCAAGTGGCACTGAAGCCTTAGAAGTGACTGCAGAAAGAGATTGGTGACAACAATTGCTTGAATATCTAAACTAGGCTAGGGGATTCTATATAAGAAGGTGCCCACTTGAAACTGTATTAGTCGTCGAGTTGTACAAGACTCTTGTGAGAACAGAGTCCTTCATAGGAGTGCCTTCGATGGATTGCTCTTAAGACGATTGTCAAAGCAAGAATCTAAAGAAGGTTTGGAGGAAGCTCATGTTGGTATTTGTGGTGCATACCAGTTAGAGACTAAGTTCTACCATCATTGAGGTGACTAGGATAGTACTGGTCCACCATGTTGAAAGACTCCATTATTTTGTCCAAGAGATGCCACGTTTGTAAGATACATGCAGACTTCATTCAACAACCATCAGAACCTTAAACAACTGATGGTAATGTCTTGTTTAAGGTTTGTGGCATATATGTGATTGGCCACATCCAGCCTCCCGCATCTAAGAAGTATATGTATATTTTTGCTACCACAGATTCTTTTTCAAGTGGGCAGAGGCCACACCATTAAAATGAGTAAAGGGAAATGATGTGGATAAAAAATCTTCTAATCTATCAGTTCGAAGTCCCCCTCACTTAATCTCTAATAATGGAATGGAACACCATTGAAAAATAAACAAATAGATCGACTTTGTTGAAAGTTTCAGATGCAACATTGTTTCTCAACACCTTTCAAAGCTACAGCTAATTGGCATGAAGAAGCTGTCAGTCAATAAGAGACTTCGTAAGCTTGTCATTCCAATTGCCCTTATTCTTAGAAATGATCTTCATGACAAACATCTCGAAGGACCATGGGCATACCGTATGCTTTATTCCTTGAGATTGGTTGAAAAGTAGTCCTCCCACTAGAAGTCCAAATCTCCACCCTTAAAGTGGCAATTCAGGAAGGCTTTATAGAGCACCAGAGAGTGCAACTTATACTCCAACAGCTAGATGCTCTGGAGAAGAAATAACTGAGTTCTTGACAAAGGCTTGAAATCTACAAGGCAAGTGTATCAAGAGCCTACGATCATAGGATTCAGAGATGATCTTTCAAGTCGGGAGACTTAGTGCTAGTCGTAATAAGGCTTATGAATGTGACCCTGATGCAACACATTCAAACATTAGTAGGAAGGACCTCTTTTAATTCAGGAGGTGCCTTCTACTCAAGAAAAAAAAGTGTCCCCTGAATGCGACTATGTTCTCATGCCAATTCATGCTCAATATTGGAAGATGTATTACTTAGTTCTGGGACAGTCCCAATCTTGTTACTCATATTTCATTATATGGGAAGGAAGTCCATTTCATTACTTTCATGACATAGGGGGCAAACCCTGGCCTTAGAGCCAAGAGTGAATCCCATGACCTATTCAAGTTTGGCAGAGTAAACTCTCATCAGCATTTTTAGACTGGGGGTAGGTAACACACCAATCGCATCAAAGCAAGAAACTACTTTCATCACCACCTTCAAGTTCCTTGCCCACCAATCATTTTTGAGAGGCTACTGTAGGCTACTTCAAGAGCTTGAAGTCAGGCGGCCCCCTCTGGGAACTATATTAATAACAACAATTGCTACAAGGGTGCGTAGGTACTCTTCATAGAAAATGAATGGGTAGAAACATGTAAAGTGTTGTATCAATTCATAGATGAAAATCGAAAATATGCAAATATGTTAGTAACTATCAAAGCCTACACAATTCCTGCTAAAAACGAAATAGAGGTTACCAACATTATGGACCTCAGAAATATAGGATGGTAACATTGCTTCGCCAAGATATCCTGACTGCCAATGTCATCACCTCCATAACTACAACCCTGCAATTATGCAAGGCAATGTGAAGATCTGATGCAAAGGTAGTAGTCCTAGCACGGTCTTCTCTAGAAGCTGTCCTCTTGGACTCTAATGATTCAACACAAAGGCGTGCCTCTGCAAGCTCGCGCTCTGCCAACATAAGCTCTCGCTCAATTGTGTTCCTCGTCTCCACACAATATGAGACTCTGAACAACGTGTTGTTTGGAGCTCCTCCTTAGCATGTGTCACGAACCTACAATGGGCTGCCATACCAATGTCGCATTCACCTCTCCACGTAGTTAGTCAGGTCACGAAGCTCATCAAATACGTCACCCAGTAATGTTGACACTTAGGTGATGGTCCTCTTAGCCTTGGTCATGAAAGCAAGAACATGGTGGGGGGACAACGAGTCCCTACTGCTTATCAGCTTGTCTAATATAGACTATAGAACCTGGGAGACATATAGAAGAGCATTGGGTAAAAACTCAGAGATGCAAGTCTCCACTATGATTCTTGCTTAATGTTATTAAACGAAATAAGATAAGAAAATAAAGTACTAACTTCATAGGTTAATCTAGAATGACAGCTTTCAGGGAGGAAGCAATCTAACAATAAGGATGGCTTCCTATCTAGAAGTTATTTGGTGCTTAAAAGTCAAAACCCCCATCCCTTCCACCCCTGTCATGAAACATTAAAATTCTAATTGGTTGGAAAGAATTGGATGGTTAAATGACAGGAATTGAAGCTATGCATGATCGATTCACAATCAACTTTTTTATCCTCTTGGCTACATTCGCTCCTACCCCCATGCACTAGTTTCAATCTCTATCTATAATCAGACTTTTTCTAAACCCTCCCTATGTCTGCTATAAAGATTAGCTTTTCCAATCATTATTGCTCATTTTTTGGAATTACAAAAAGCAATGCTTCTACTTGCTTTCTTAAGCATCTAGCAAAACTTCAAACAAAGAGGTTGGGCTTTTCACTTTATGAATTGGAGACCACTTTTCTAAAGTTCAGAATCATGATCCTTAGAAGGGAGCCCCATGGGGTATTATGTAACAATGACAATACTCTACTATCAAATGAAACATATGAAATGAAGGGAACTAGAATGAGTTTCCATTACCATTTAATGAAAGTGACCCGAGGTTGGGGCACCGATCATGTGAAAGCATTCTACTGAGCAAATTACATCAGTTGCTTCTAAGTCAGCTAGTGATCCAGAAAAGGTCATTGAAAAGAGTGTTGAAGGAACACAAGCTACCAAATGTGTTTCGAGGTCCGTGGGTCAAGAAGTTTCAGAGACAGCTCAGTCATAGTCGAATCGATTTAAGTCATAGAAAGTGAGCTGGCATTCAAAGGATGGTGAATTCATAATCGAATTTCATTCTTTTGATGTTTTTGATCCCTAACTATTGCTGTCAAAGCAAAGGGGATGAGTAGGGAAGAGAAATGGCACAAATGGTATAAAAAGAAGCTTTTCTTCAATTCCTTAGAATGAATCTTTGCACTAGTCTAAAGGGAGTTTAGTTTGAGAGGGAGTAGCTTAGTGACCGAGGAAGAAAAAGAAGAAGAAGTGGACGATGAAGAAGAAGAGGAAAAAGAAGAAGAAAATGATGACAAAGAACCAAAAGAAGAGGAAGACGAAGAAGAATAAGAAGAAGAGGAAGAATAGGTGAAATAAAAGGAGAAGAATAGAAGAAAAAAAAAGTAAAAGAAGAATAAGAAGAAGAAGAAGAAGAAGAAGAAGAACAAGAACAAGAAGAAGAAGAAGAAGAAGAAGAAGAAGAAATTGAAGAAGAAGAAGAAGAAGAGAATAAGAAAGAGAAGAAGAAGAAGAAGTAGAAGAAGAAGAAATATAATAAGAAAAAGAAGAAGAAAAAAAAGAAGAAAAAGAAGAAGAAGAACAAGAAGAAGAAGAGGAAGAAGAAGATGATGAAGAAGATGAAGAAGAAGAAGAGGAAGAAGAAGAAGAAGAAGAAGAAAAAGAAATAGATGAAGGAGATGAAAAAGAAGAAGTGGAGGAGGAAGAAGAAGAAGAAGGAGAAGAGGAAGATGAGGAAGATGAGGAAGAAGAGGAGGAAGAGAAAAAGACGATGACAAAGAAGAAGAAGAAGAAGATGAAGAAAAAGAAGAATAGGTAGAAGAGAGAAGAGGAGCAAGAAAAGAAGAAGAGCAAAAAGATACATATTAGGGATTAGGTGTTATGGATTAGGGTTTAAGGATTAGGGTTTAGGGACTAAGGGTGGAGAGATTTTGAATTAATGATTAGAGAATATGGATTATAGATTAGGGAGAGTGGGATTAGGGAATAGGGATTAAGTATTAGGGATGAAGGGTTAGGGATTCGGGAGGGAGCGATTAGGCATTAGTAAAGAGGACTTATGGATTAGGGCTTAGTGAATTGGGATTAAGGATTAGGGATTAGGCATTATTTAGTAGCAATAAGGGATTAGGGTGTAGAGATTAGGGAATAAGGAATAGGCATTAGGTATCAGGAATTTTACATTAGGGATTACAGATTAAGCATAAGAGATTAGAGATTAAAGATTAAGGATTTGATATATCGTAAGGATTTGGGTTTAGGGAAAAGGAATTGGTAGAAGAAGAAGAAGAAAAAGGATAAGAATAAGAAGAAGAAGAAGAAGAAGAATAGAAGAAGAAGAAGAAGAAGAAGGAGAAGAAGAAGAAGAAGAAAGAGAAGAAAAAGTAATAGAAGAAGAAGAAGAAAAAGAAGAATTATATTTAAAAGAAGGAGAAGAAGAAGAAGAAGAAGAAGATGAAGAAGATGAAGAAGATGATGATGAAGAAGAAGAAGAAGAAGAAAAGGAAGAGGAAGAGGAAGAAGAGGAAGAACACTATGAAAAAGAAGAAGAAG
>JAIUJO010000028.1:2610790-2768290 GCA_023846275.1 Vanilla planifolia
TGACAAGGAGGAGGAAAAGAAAGAGATGGACAAGGAGAAGGAGAAGGAGAAGAAAAAGAAGAAGTAAAAGAAAAAGAAAAAGAAGAAGAAGAAGAAAAAGAGTTGGAAGAAGAATTGGATGAAGAAGAGGAAGAAGAAGAGGAAGAAAAATATCGAAAAATGATGAAGTATGATAGAAGAAGGGAAAAGGAAGGAGGAAGAAGGAAGATAGAAGAAGTAAGAAGGTTGAATGAAGAAGAAGAAGAAGAAGAAGAAGAAGAAGAGGAAGAAGTTGAAGAAAAAGAGAAAGAAGAAGAAGAAGAAGTGGAAGAAGGGGAAGAGGAATAGGAAGAGGAAAAAAGGAGATGGAAGAAGGTAAAAGGAAGAAGGAAGAAGGAAGCATGAAAGAAAAAGGAAGGAAGAAGCAAGAAGGAAGAAGGATGAAGGAAGAAGAAAAAAGAAAGGAGAAGGAAGAGACCAGAAGAAGAAATAAAAAACAAGAAGTAGAAAAAGAAGAAGAGCAAGAAAGAGTAGGAGAAGGAGAAGGACAAGGAGGAATGGAGTAGAGGTGAAGGAGAAGGAGAAGGAGAAGAAGAAGCAGAAGGAGACGAAGAATGAGAAGAAGAAAAAGAAGAAGAAGAAGAAGAAGAAGAAGAGGAGGAGGAAGAAGTGAAAGAAGATTTAGAAGAGGAAGAACAAGAACAATAAGAAGGAGAAAGAAGAAGATGAAATAGATAAAAAAGAAGAAGAATTAGAAGAATAAGAAGTAGTAGAAGAAAAAGGAGCAGAAGAAGGAGAAGAAGAAGAAGAAGAGGAAGAAGTTGAAGAAGAAGAAGAAGAAGAAGAAAAAGAAGAACAAAAAGAAGAGAAGAAGACGAGGAAAAAGATGAAGAGGAAGAAGAAAAAGAAGAAGAAGAGGAAGAGGAAGAAGAACAAGAAGATGATGAAGAAGTAGAAGAAGAAGAAGAAGAAGAAGAAGAGGTGGAAGAAGAAGAAGAAGATGATGAAGAAGGAGAAGGAGAAGGAGAAAGAGATGAAGGAAATGGAGAAGGAGAAGGAGAAGGAGAAGGAGAAAGAGAAGGAGAAAGTGATGGCGAAGGAGAAGGAAAAGAAGAAGGACAAGGAGAACAAGAAGGAGAAGTAGAAGAGGAAGAAGAAGAAGAAGAAGAAGAAGAAAGAGAAGAAGATGAACAAGAAAAAATATAAGAAGAAAAATTAGGGTGACAAAGTGGAAGAAGAAAAAGGAGAAGAAGAAGAAGAAAAAGAAGTAGAAGAAGAAGATAAAGAATAAGAAGAGGGAAAGGAAGAGGAAAAAGTTGAAGAAGAAGAAGAAGAAGTGGAAGAACTAAAGGAAGGAGAAGAAGAGCAAGAAGAAGAATAATTAGAAGAAGAAGTGGTTGAAGAGGAAGGAGAAGGAGAAGAACAAGAAGAAGAATTAGATGAAAAAGAAGTAGAAGATGAAGAAGAAAAGGAAGAAGAAGGAGAAGAAGGAGAAGAAGAAGAAGAAGAAAAAGAATTGAAAGAAGAAGAGGAAGAAAATTTTGGAAAATTTAGAAGTATGAAAGAAGAAGGAAGAAGGAATGAGGAAGGAGGAAGAAGAAAGAAGTAAGAAGGATGAAGGAAGAAGAAGAAGAAGAAGAGGAAGAAGTTGAAGAAAAAGAGAAAGAAGAAGAAGAAGAAGAAGAAGTGGAAGTAGGGGAAGAGGAAGAGGAAGAGGAAGAGGAAACAGGGAGATGGAAGAAGGTAGAAGGAAGAAGGAAGAAGGAAGCAAGAAGGAAGAAGCAAGAAGGAAGAACCACGAAGGAAGAAGAAATAAAAAATAAAAAATAAGAAGAAGAAAAAGAACAAGAAGAAGAAGAAGAAGAAATTGTAGGAGAAGGAGAAGGAGAAGGAGGAAATGGAGAAGTGGATGGAGAAGTTGAGGTGAAGGAGAAGGAGAAGGAGAAGGAGAATGAGAAGGAAGAAGAGGAAAAAGAAAAAGAAGAAGAAGAACATGAAGGTAAAGAAGTGGATGATGATGTAGAGGAGGAAGAACAAGAATAAGAACAAGTACAAGAAGAAGGAGAAGAAGTTGTATAAGAAAAAGAAGAAGAAGAAGAAGAAGATGATGATGATGATGAAAAAAAGAAGAATTAGTCGAAGAACAAGAATAAATAGATGAAAAAGAAGAACAATTAGAAGAACAAGAAGAAGAAGAAGAAGAAAAAGAAGCAGAAGAAGAAGAAGAAGAAGAAGAAGAAGTAGAAGAAGAAGTGATAGAAGTAGTAGAAGAAAAAAAAGAAAAAGAAGAAGAAGAAGTAGAACAACAAGAAGAAGAAGACGAGAAAAAAGAAGAAGTGGAGGAGGAAGAAGAAGTGGAGGAGGAAGAAGAAGAAGATGAGGAAGAAGAGGAGGAAGACGAAAAGATTATGACAAAGAAGAAGAAGAAGAAGATGAAGAAAAAGAAGAATAGGTAGAAGAGAGAAGAGGAGCAAGAAAAAGAAGAAGTGCAAAAAGATACAGATTAGGGATTAGGTGTTATGGATTAGGGTTTAGGGATTAAGGGTGGAGAGATTTTGAATTAATGATTAGAGAATATGGATTATAGATTAGGGAGAGTGGGATTAGGGAATAGGGATTAAGTATTAGGGATGAAGGGTTAGGGATTCGGGAGGGAGCGATTAGGTATTAGTAAAGTGGACTTATGGATTACGGCGTAGTGAATTGGGATTAACGATTAGGGATTAGGCATTATTTTGTAGCATTAAGGGATTAGGGTGTAGAGATTAGGGAATAAGGAATAGGCATTAGGTATCAGGAATTTTACATTAGGGATTACAGATTAGGCATAAGAGATTAGAGATTAAAGATTAAGGATTTTATATATGGTAGGGATTTAGTTTTAGGGAAAAGGAATAGGTAGAAGAAGAAGAAGAAGAAGAAGAAGAAAAAGAATAAGAATAATAATAATAAGAAGAAGAAGAAGAAGAAGAAGAATAGAAGAAGAAGAAGAAGAAGGAGAAGAAGAAGAAGAAAGAGAAGAAAAAGTAGTAAAAGAAGAAGAAGAAAAAGAAGAATTATATTTAAAAGAAGGAGAAGAAGAACAAGAAGAAGAAGAAGAAGAAGAAGAAGATGAAGAAGATGAAGAAGAACAAGAAGAAGAAGAAAAGGAAGAGGAAGAGGAAGAAGAGGAAGAACACTATAAAGAAGAAGAAGAAGAAGAAGAAGAAGAAAAGAAGAAGAAGAAGAAGATGTAAGAGAAGAAGAAGAAGTAGAAGAAGAAAAAGAAAAAGAAGAAGAAGAAGAAAAAGAAGAAGGGGAAGAAGAAGAAGGAGAAGTAGAAGAAGAGGAAGAAGAAGAAGTAGTAGAAGAAGAAGTAGAAGAAGGAAAAGGAGAACAAGAAGAAGAGGAAGAAGAAGAAGTAAAGGAAGAAGAAGAAGAGGAAGAGGAAGAAGAAGATGAGAAAGAAGAAGAACCAGAAAAAGAAGAGGAAGAAGAAGACAAAGAAGAAAAAGTGGAAGATGAATAAGAGGAAGAAGTAGAAGCAGAGGAAGAAGAAGAGGAAGAAGAAGAATAAGAAGTTGCATAAGAAGAAGAAGAAGAAGAGAAAGAATAGAAAAATGATGAAGAAGAAGAACAAGTGGAAGTAGAAGAGGAGAAAGAAGACAAAGAAGAGGAACAAGAAGAAGAAGAAGAAGAAGATTAAGTAGTTGAATAAGAAGAAGAAGAAGAAGAAGAAGAAGAAAAAGAAGGCGAAGAAGAAGAAGAAGAAGAAGAAGAAGAAGAAGATTAAGTATTTGAATAAGAAGAAGAAAAAGAAGAAGAAGAAAAAGAAGGGGAAGAAGAAGAAGAAGAAGAAAAAGAAGAAGAAAAAGTAGGGGAAGAAGAAGAAGAAGAAGAAAAAGAAGAAGAAGAAGTAGTAGTAGGAGAAGAAGAAAAATAGGAAGGAGAAGGACGAGATGAAGAAGAAGAATAATAAGAAGAAGAAGGAGAAGAAGAAGAACAAGAAGAATAAGAGAAAGAAGAAGAAGAAGAAGAAGAATAAGAGGAAGAAGAAGAGGAGGAGGAGGAAGAAGAAGAAGGGGTAGAAGAACAACAAGAAGAAGAAAAAGAAGAAGAATAAAAGGAAGAAAAAGAAAAAGAAGAAGAAGAACAAGAATAAGAAGAAGAAGAAGAAGAGGAAGAAATTTTAAAAGAATAAGTCAGAGAAGAAGAAGTGGAGGAAGAAGAATAAGAAAAAGTTGAAGAGGAAAAAGAAGACGAAGAAGAGGAACAAGAAGAAGAAGAAGAGGAGGAAGAAGAAGAAGTAGTAGAAGAAGAATAAGAAGGTGAAGTAGTAGAATAGGAAGAAGAAGAAGAAAAAGAAGAAGAAGAGGAAGAAGACGAAGAAGAAGTCGAAGAAGAAGAAGAAGGAGAAGGTGGAGAAGATGGAGAAGAAGAAGAACTACAAGAAGAAAAAAAAGAAGAATAAGACGTAGAAAAAGAAGAAGAAGAAGAAGAATAAGAATAAGAAGAAGAAGAAGAAAAGAAAGAAAAGGAAAAAGAAGAAGTCAAAGAAGAAGAAGAGGAGGAAGAAGAATAAGAAAATGATGCAGAGGAAAAAGAAGACGAAGAAGAGGAAGAAGAAGAAGAAGAATATGTAGCAGAAGAAGTAGACGAAGAAGAAGAAGAGGAAGAATAAGAAGAAGAAGCGACAAAAGAAGAAGAGGAAGAAGAAGAAAAACAAAAAGATGAGGAAGAAGAAGTGGAGGAAGAAGATGAAGAAGAGGAAGAAGAAGAAGAGGGTGAAGGGAAGAAATATTTGAAGAAGAAGAAGAGGAAGAAGAAGAAGTGCAAAAAGAAGTAAACGAAGAAGAAGTAGGAAAAGAAGAAGAAGAAGAAGAAGAAGAAGAAGAAGAATTAGACGAAGAAAACAAAAGAAGAAGAAGAAGAAGAAGAAGAAAAAGAGGAAGAAGAAAGAAGAGGAAAGAAAGAAGAAGATAGAAAGAAGAAGAAAGAAGAAGGAAGAAAGAAAATGAAGAAGGAAGAAAGAGGAATGTAGAATGAAAAAGGAAAAACGATGAAGGAAGAAGGAAGAAGGATGGAGGAAGGAGGAAGGATGAAGGAAGTGGAAATAGAAAGAACAAAAAAGAAAAAAGAAGGATGAAAGAATAAAGAAAAATGAAGAAGAAGAAGAAGAAGATTAGGAGGAAGAATGAATAACAAAAAGAAGAGGAATTAGAGACAAAGCAAGAAAGAATAAAAAATAAGAAGAAAGAAGTAGAAAGAAGTAGGGAGAAGAATAAAGAATAAAGAAGAAAGAAGAAGGAAGAAAAAAGAAGGAAGAAAGAAGTAAGAAGAAGGAAGAAGGAACGAGGAAGAAGGATGAATGAGGAAAGAAGTATGAAATAAGAAGAAAGAAGGAAGAAGGAAGAAGTGAGAAGGGAGAAGGAGGAAGGGGGAAGGAAGAAATGAAAAGGAAGATTGAAGAAGTAGGAAGAAAGAAGAAAGGAGAGGAAGAAGGAGAAGGAGAATGAGAAGGAGGAGGGGGTGGAGGAGAAGGCGAAGAAGAAGGAGACGGAGAAGGAGAAGGACAAGTGGGAGGATGAGGGGAAGGAAGAGGAAGAGGAGGAGAAGGCGAAGGAGATGCAAAAGGAGAAGCAGAAGTAGAAGAAGAAAGAGAGCATGGAGAAGGACATAAAGAAGGAGAAGGAGGAGAATGTCAAGGAGGAGGAAAAGAAAGAGACGAACAAGGAGAAGGAGAAGGAGAAGAAAAAGAATAAGTAAAAGAAAAAGAAAAAGAAGAAGAAGAAGAAGAAAAAGAGTTGGAAGAAGAATTAGATGAAGAAGAGGAAGAAAAATATCGAAAAATAATGAAGTATGATAGAAGAAGGAAAAAAGAAGGAGGAAGAAGGAAGATAGAAGAAGTAAGAAGGTTGAATGAAGAAGAAGAAGAAGAAGAAGAAGAGGAAGAAGTTGAAGAAAAAGAGAAAGAAGAAGAAGAAGTGGAAGAAGGGGAAGAGGAAAAGGATAAGGAAAAAAGGAGATGGAAGAAGGTAAAAGGAAGAAGAAAGAAGGAAGCAAGAAAGAAGAAGGAAGGAAGAAGCAAGAAGGAAGAAGGATGAAGGAAGAAGAAAAAAGAAAGGAGAAGGAAGAAACCAGAAAGAAGAAATAAAAAACAAGATGAAGAAAAAGAAGAAGAAGAAGAAGAGCAAGAAAGAGTAGGACATGGAGAAGGACAAGGAGGAATGGAGTAGAGGTGAAGGAGAAGGAGAAGGAGAAGGAGGAGCAGAAGGAGACAGAGAATGAGAAGAAGAAAAAGAAGAAGAAGAAGAAGAAGAAGAGGAGGAGGAAGAAGTGGAAGAAGATTTAGAAGAGGAAGAACAAGAACAATAAGGAGGAGAAGAAGTCGTATAAGAAGAAGAAGAAGAAGAAGATGATGATGATGAAAAAAAGAAGAATTAGCAAAAGAAGAAGATGAAATAGATAAAAAAGAAGAAGAATTAGAAGAATAAGAAGTAGAAGAAGAAAAAGAAGCAGAAGAAGAAGAAGAATAAGACGAAGAAGAAGAAGAAGAAGAGGAAGAAGTTGAAGAAGAAGAAGAAAAAGAAGAACAAAAAGAAGAGAAGAAGACGAGCAAAAAGATGAAGTGGAAGAAGAAAAACAAGTAGAAGAAGAAGAAGAGGAAGAAGAACAAGAAGATGATGAATATGTAGAAGAAGAAGAAGAAGAAGAGGAGGTGGAAGAAGATGAAGAAGAAGAAGAAGAAGAAGAAGAAGATCTTGAAGAAGGAGAAGGAGAAGGAGAAAGAGATGAAGAAAAAGGAGAAGGAGAAGGAGAAAGGAAAGGAGAAGGAGAAGTAGAAGGAGAAAAGGGAGAAGGAGAAGGAGAACAAGAAGGAGAAGTAGAAGAGGAAGAAGAAGAAGAAGAAGAAGAAGAAAGAGAAGAAGATGAACAAGAAAAAATATAAGAAGAAAAATTAGGGTGACAAAGTGGAAGAAGAAAAAGGAGAAGAAGAAGAAGAAGAAGTAGAAGAAGAAGATGAAGAATAAGAAGAGGGAGAGGAAGAGGAAAAAGTTGAAGAAGTGGAAGAACTAAAAGAAGGAGAAGAAGAGCAAGAAGAAGAATAATTAGAAGAAGAAGAAGTGGTTGAAGAGGAAGGAGAAGGAGAAGAACAAGAAGAAGAAGTAGATGAAAAAGAAGTAAAAGAAGAAGAAGAAAAGGAAGAAGAAGAAGAAGGAGAAAAAGAAGAAGAAGAAAAAGAATTGAAAGAAGAAGAGGAAGAAGAAGAGGACAAAAATTTTGGAAAATTAAGAAGTATGAAAGAAGAAGGAAGAAGGAATAAGGAAGGAGGAAGAAGAAACAAGAAGGATGAAGGAAGAAGAAGAAGAAGAAGAAGAGGAAGAAGTTGAAGAAAAAGAGAAAGAAGAAGAAGTGGAAGAAGGGGAAGAGGAAGAGGAAGAGGAAGAGGAAGAGGAAACAGTGAGATGGAAGAAGGTAGAAGGAAGAAGGAAGAAGGAAGCAAGAAGGAAGAACCACGAAGGAAGAAGAAGTAAGAAATAAAAAATAAGAAGAAGAAAATGAACAAGAAGAAGAAAAAGAAGAAAGAGTAGGAGAAGGAGAAGGACAAGGAGGAAATAGAGAAGTAGATGGAGAAGTAGAGGTGAAGGAGAAGGAGAAGGAGAAGGAGAAGGAGAAGAAGAATGAGAAGGAAGAAGAGGAAGAAGAAAAAAAAAGAAGATGAACATGAAAAGAAAGAAGTGGAAGAAGAACAAGAATAAGAACAAGTACAAGAAGAAGGAGAAGAAGTTGTATAAGAAAAAGAAGAAGAAGAAGAAGAAGAAGCGGTAGAAGTAGAAGAAGAAGAAAAAGAAAAAGAAGAAGGAGAAGTAGAACAACAACAAGAAGAAGACGAGAAAAAAGATGAAGAGGAAGAAGAAGAAGAAGAAGAAGAGGAAGAAGAAGTAGATGAAGATGAAGAAGAAGAAGTTGAAGAAGTAGAAGAAGAAGAAGAAAAAGAAGAAGAAGAAGAAGAAGAAAAAGAATAATAGGTTGAAGAAGAAGAAAAAGAAGAAGAAAATGAAGAAGAGGAAGAAGAAGAAGAAGAAGAACAAGAAGAAGTAGATAAAGATGTAGCAGAAGTTGAAGAAGAAGAATAAGAAGAAGAAGATGAAGAAGAAAAAGTCGGAGAAGAAGAAGTGAAAGGAGAAGAAGAAAAAGAAGAAGAAGATGAAGAAGATGAAGAAGAAGAGGAAGAAGAAGAAGAAGAAGAAGAGGTGGAGGAAGAAGAAGAAGAAGAAGAATATAAAAAAGAAGAAGGCAAAGGAGCTTGTGAAGAAGAAGATGATGATGATGAAGATGAAGAAGTAGAAGAAGAAAAAGAATAGGAAGAAGAATAGGAAGAAGAAGACTAAGAAAAAGGGGAAGGAGAAGAAAGAAAAAGGAAGAAGTAAGAAGGAAGAAGGTAGAAAGAAGAAGGAAGAAGTAAAAAGCAAGGAGTACGACAGAAGAAAGAAGAAGAAAAAGAAGGGAAAAGGAAGATGAAGAAGGAGAAGAAGAAGAAGAAAAAGAAGATAAAGAAAAAGAGAATGAAGAAGAAGACGAAGAAGAGGAAGAAGAAGAAGAAGAAGAGGAGGAGGAGGTGGAAGAAGAAGAAGAAAAAGAAGAAGATCATTAAGTGGGAGAAGGAGAAGGAGAAGGAGATGAAGGAAAAGGAGAAGGAGAAGGAGAAGGAGAAGGGAAAGGAGAAGGAGAAGGAGAAAAGGGAGAAGGAGAAGGAGAATGAGAAGGAGAAAAAGATGGAGAAGGAGAAGGAGATGGAGAAGGAGAAGGAGATAAGGAGGAAGAACAGGAAGATGAAGAAGAAAAAGAAGAAGATGAAGAAGAAAAAATAGAAGAAGAAAAGTTAGGATGAGAGAGTGGAAGAAGAAAATGGAGGAGGAGGAGAAGAAGAAGAAGAAGAAGACAAATAATATGAAGAGGAGGAAGAAGAAGTGGAAAAAGTTGAAGAAGAAGAAGAAGTGGAAGAATAAAATGAAGGAGAAGAAGAAGAGGAAGAAGAAGAAGAATTAGAAGAAGAAGAAGAAGTAGTAGAGGAGGAAGAAGAAGAAGTAGATGAAAAAGAAGTAGATGTAGAAGAAGAAGAAGAAGAAGAAGAAGAAAAAGAAGAAGAACAAGAAGAAAAAGAAGAATCTAAAGAAGAAGAAGGACAAGAAGAAGAAGAAGAAGAAAAAGAAGAAGAAGAAGAAGAAAAGTAGAAGAGGAAGAAGAAGAAGTAGATGAAGAGAAAAAAGAAGAAGCAGAAGAAGAAGAAGATGAATTAGAAGAAATTGAAGAAGAAGAAGAAGAAGAAGAATAAGAATAAGAAAAGAAAGAAGAAGAAAAAGAAGATGAAAAAGAAGAGAAAGATGAGAAAGAAGAAGAAGAAGAAGAAGAAGAAGAGGAAAAAGAAGAAGTGGAAGAAGAAGAATAAGTTGAAGAAGAAGAACAAGAAGGAGACGAAGAGGGAGGAGGAGAGAAAGAAGGAGAAGGAGACAGAGCAGGAGAAGGAGAAAGAGAAGGAAGAAGAAGAAGAAGAAGAAAAGAGATGAAAAAGATGCAGAAGGAAAAGGAGGAGGAGAAGGAGAAGAAGAAGAAGAAGAAAAAGAAGGCAAAAAAGATGAAGATGTAGAACTAATTTTTGGAAATGAAATTTTTTTAAATAAACAATTCACTCATCCCCTCTTATTCGTTATGCCTCAAATGTTTTACAATAAGTTAGACATCTACTTGGTTTTATTGAACATGTTAATTGCCTATTGTGATACAATCATTATGTTGTTTCATATATTTGGCTTCACAAAAAATTATTTTCGAAGGTTAGGCAAATTTTTTCATTTTTTTCGATATGTGAGCATACCAAATGTTTTGAAACATAATATATTTATTTAATTTTTTATAAGAAGTACATTTCAAAATAAAAGTATTAAGAAAAAAAAAGAGGATGTGACACCCGATCTCAAGAAACGCAAGCTTGGGGGCTCCAATCTTACGCAAATCAAGCTAAATTATTACATTATTGTACATGTGTTGCAAAGAAACAAAGATGATTGATAATGAAACAATTTATGACATTGAGATTAATAATTGGATTCAATTATTAGACAAGTTAACTAAGTTATTTAATGAAGTAATCAAAAGCATCTAGCATCCTCAAGAAGTTGGTTATTAAGGGTCATATATTTGACACTTACAAGGATAACATACTTGATTGTCAAGACAACCTTATCTAGTTTGGATAAAGGATTATAACAATCTCTTCCATAATCTTTACTGTAAAATAATAGTTTTATTTTCCTAAACAAAATACTTATAATATTATCCAAATTATCCATTTAGGTACAAGGTCATAAACAAATACCTAAGCCACCAAACACAAAGTATTATTGACACTAAATAATGTGATGAGCCAATATCCAATAAGTATCTTGAACACCCTACATATTCTAATGAAACTATATATTCATATAATAAGAGGATAATGTTTCAAAAAAATTAAGTTCTTTGTGCTTAAGACAATCCCATAAGAGGGGGTGCATTGCAGTAAATAAAATTTTCTTTCAATTTTTAGTATCAATTAAAACTAAATCTTTTAAGCAAGAATAGTACACAAGATTTTTAAGGTGGTTCAACTAAAAATCGAGCCTACATCCACCCCCAACAGGTGTTTGGAAAAGAACACTAAAATCACCAAATTATAAGCGAGGTTTTTTGTACGATTCACCTCAAACCTACTTGGGATTTTACCTACGGCTAATCTTGATCCTACTTGAACTTTTTCGGGCTCAACTCAAACCCCATGCTTTTGCACAATTATCGGGATTCCCTTACCCCAAAGAAAGAAATACAAAAAATTGGCAGAACTTAAGAGAATTTTAAGAGAAGTATGAGGCACACAGAATATCGAAAAGGGGGAGGAATAGAGATTAAAAAATAGTTGAAGCAAAAACCTCCAATTTTGAGTTCCTTCTTACAGCTTTCACTTTGTGACTTTGGAAGCATCATATACACTTAGAATTTCTTGATATTGTGATTTGAAAGCATTGAAATCTTCGTAATGGTAACCTATAAGAGTTCTTCATCTTTTCCTATTTATAGAGTTTAATTTGAGCTCTAATCCACTCCCAATGGTTCTAAAATGAACTAGCCATTTGGGTAACGGACACAAAGCAGTCATCGTCCAATTTGGAGCCCAAAATGGATGTTTCTAATTGAATATCGAATTTACCATTTGAGATCAATCCTGACTGGTAGATCTAGGAGGCCTTGATCTGGGTCATGGGATCGCGTGTTGGTTGACTTGCATATATTAAAATAATGTATCCAAAAATCAACTAAAAAAGAAACTTACTGCAGTGGTTCTGCATCCTCTTGCAGATCTGGCTCTGTTTCGAATCTCCTGCCCGACGTTTTACTATATCATGACAATTTAACCTGATTAATCTAATCCATCTGATTGCGCCTACCCTTCCACCTTTTTTGACAATCAAATGGAAGTTTAGTACCACATCATCCAAATGTCTTCGCCATTGCTCTTTATAAAACTTTTGATTCATTAGTCTCTCGACCCGTTCGTGTTTGGCTCCAATCGTGCCTACCCTTCCTCCTTTGACAATCAAATGGAAGTTCAGTCGCACATCGTCCAAATGTCTTTGCCATCGCTCTCTATAACACTTTCAATTCATTTCTCTCTCGAGCCTTTTGTGGTTGGCTCCTCCATTCCTCGACTAGGACTTCATCACTTGGTCCTTGTTTGCTTGAATTCACGTTTGCCCTGGTCAGCTTTCTCTACGGGCTGAGTTCGCACATGTTCCGTTCAGTAGCTGTGGGCTGATTTCTAACTTATTCTGTTCAACAGCTCTTCCTGTGGCCTTTGGGCTTCGCTCGCCCCTTTGGGGTCTATCAAACAATTTTTACTTCATTTTATTTTTTAAATCCTTAAAGCCTGATAGACCAACCATTGGGTTGGGTCTTCCCACCCAACGCTATAGTGAAAATTCCCAAGACTAAAGTAGTTTTATAGTATTTTGTGAGAATTTTTGTGCAAAAATTTTGAAAATAAGTATATCAAATTAATTTTATATTATGATAGAGTGTCATAAATGACTATGAAAAGAAATTCATGAAAAATTATTCCTAAATAATTTTAAAAAATCAAATACAGATGTTTATATTTTTCATCAATAATGCTTGGCCCAAAAATAAAAATTAAAAAATTATTAAACTTATAACATTTTCAAATATTAATACTACCAGTGTGCCACATCATCTCAAAATTTGAACATATCAAATTCAAGAAAAATAAAGGAATATTCACGTATAAAGATTTTGTTGCATGCCTTCAATTTCCTTGAAGCTTGCCATCACTCCAAAAGTCCTTAAGACCACTATTTTAGATATTTAAGGTTCATGACTTGTCTTAATTGAATATTAACTATTTCACTTAAAGCAAGCCCATATGAGATATAAACATTTATGCTTGACTCATCAAACACAAAGCATTCTCTCTACTTTCTCTACTACAAAAACATCGAATATTTGATTCTCCCATCGTGTTGTATAATTGGCATCTCACTAAATCATTGTTATTAATTCTTCATTTATTGCATTATATGGCCTCTTGATCAAATAGTATGATTCCTTCAACTCCCTATATATGGTTATCAGAAGCCCATCTTACTCTTTGACATTTATCTAATCATATTGTATGAGAATCCCATGGTACAGTATGATCACTCCAGCTATGATATGACGACATTGTCGGACCACACAATAAGCTTTCTTCTTGAACCAACTTAACTCTAATTGTATTATATATTCTCTTAATTGAATGATATGGTTATTAACTCCCTAAATAATATATTGATAATCATATTATCTATTAAGTCTAATCATATAGTAGACTCACCTCCAAACAAAAACATAAGGCTTAAATTCAACTATATTTTACTATAAGACAACTCTAAACCCCCATAATTAATTATCATAGCCTTCTTGTATAATTAAATAAAACCACTAATTCCTTAATAAAAATGAATAAATTCAACTAAAAAAATATAATTTCAACTTTTTTTGCCCTATTTTCACTCATTGTAGTAGCTTTCTAGTACGTTCTTCCCCTTCTTTAATCTTATCATAATAGTAAGTCTCTTTTCTGTCTTCGTTGTTGCTCTCCATATGACCAACACAATTCTTTTCTTCTCTTTCTTGTTGTTCTCTTGAATTGAAACTTTCTTCTTCCCTTTTCTTTTTATTTTCTCTTTTTCTCCCTCCATTTTTCTTTCATTAGCTACATCTGTAAACTACCTAAAACTTTTAGTAATAACTTATTTAACACTAATCTTGTTAAAGATAATTGGCTTAAATTAAAAAGTATTATTTACCATTTAAATATTCATAATATATATATATGTATTATTCAAAAAATTATAATTAATTATGTAGGTCATAAAACAATATTTGCATAATACAATTATATTCTTCAAAGAGAGTTCTCTTTAATTATTTGCTTTAATAAAATTTTATTTTCATTTAGAAATATGACACACTTCTCAAAATAAAACTATTATTATTTTTTTAGTTAATAAATGTATTATTTTAAAAAATAATTTTATTGTTATTTAAATTCTCATAATTATAATTATATTAATCAAATCTCAAGTTTTGTAATATATTATATAGAGCAAAATTATAAGATATTACAGTAACAAAATTCTATTTTTGTATGCATTATTTCATGAAATCATATATATTATCATGCATATCATAAAATATAAATATTATTAAAATATAAATTGATATACTAATAAAATAACAATCATCCTCTTAAAAAATCATATTCTATGTACAAGTAAAAAATAAATAAATAATTTGCAAAAGTAAAAAAATAATAAATAATATGCAAAAATATCTTAATTATGAAACGTTTTATATATTAATTTAATATTGTGCATATATCATAATTACAAGTTTTACTTATTGAATTTAGGACGAAAACATCTTTTTCAAATTATTTTTTTATTTTTTACAAATATAAACATGCATATTTACCACCAAATAATTTTTAAACATATATATATATCACAAACACACACACCATATTTCTTATGATTATTTCACTCAAATTATCATCTTTCTTTTTCCCCCTATTATAGTATTAGCATGCCATATTTTATACTTAATGTATTATATATTTTGCAAATTTTTTTAATAGCATAACATGCATTAAATTCATTGCATTATATGTTTTATGTAAAACCACTCTACGACTAATCCTATATTATTGCTGATTCCTTAACTTTTATAACCAAACGTAGAATATGTTGAGCATCTTGCATGACATGCACAAATCACGTATATTGTACTCTAATACGAATGAATAATATTTGCTTCTGCAACCTTAATGGCAATATGTTATGTAATTTCTAGATATCATTGTAGAAGAATATTAAATAATATGATATATTTGTAAAAAATAGAATATTGAGGTACTTTATAAAAATGTCATATTGAAACTCATGGGGAATAAGATTTTCAAATTCTCAACAGTCATGGTATGGGTAGGATAAAAAATGATTTTAACTGCCCTCACTTCCCAAGCTTAATTCAATAGTGAGCTTTGAAGAGTGCAGGTCATCACGTCCTTGTTGTCTCGGCTTATAAATAAGTCTAGTATGACCAATCCAATGAGCTTTTTCATATAAAAAAACTGATAAGCAAAGTTATGCCATAGAGGAGAGTTGCAAAGGTTTGAGTCATCAACCTTGAAAGTTTTTAGAATAATTGTACGAAAGATTGAAAGGCATCAAGGAAAGGATGTTGACTATCTAGCGGTCTCCCACACAAGCAAGGAATTTATTTAACCTTTGCGTGTCAATTATAAATCGGAGGTGTCCCCTAAGAAAATATATATTTCATGCTATTTTGACACGAGAAAGTTGAAGATGTTTTGGCTGTTGCTCCAATCTTCCCTATCAAATATATATTCGCACTCACCTGCTAGAAAATGGTGTAGGTAGATCAAAATGAATGGAGAAAGTGACATTATTTTTACATTCTACAATCAGTTGATCTCACAAAAGACACAAAATTAATGGATATTGTGAGAAAATTTAAGAAACTCTGGAGCAAGTGGGATGTACGTATTTTGATAATGGTAAGCCTCGCGATACAACTTGTGCTCATCTTCCTTGGATGTTTGAGAAACACTTCAGCATCAAGAGCGTTGATAAGAATGGCTGTTTGGACCAACTATCTTTTGGCCAACTAGGTTGCCAACTTCGTTCTTGGCCAACTAAGCAACAATATGGACGACAATAGCAACAATGCCATCCTCGCATTCTGAGCGCCTTTTGCTTCACCTTGGTGGCCCAGACACCATCACTGCCTAATCCATGGAGGACAATGAGCTGTGGGCTCGACACCTTCTTGCCCTCGCGTACGAGCTTATCATTGCCGTCTATGTTCGGTTTTGATCTCTTCCAAGTAACCTCCTGCTCGCTTCCACCCTGCTCATATTTTTTGTCACCATTGTTAAGTACGCAGAGTGGTCTTACTGGCTCTATAGAGCTAGCACTAAAGGTTTCCATAGCTCCGTGGTCATTTCAAGCAAGCAAAGTCAAATAAACCAGATTTCTTCCAACTGTAGGACAATGGTAGAACGCGTGCAGGACGAAAATGAAAAAGATGAATTGAAATCTTTAAAAGGAGCTTTCGATATGTGCTTGGTTTGAAAGCCTTTCTTCCTAGACGTTATTCCACTTGTGGATGTATATAAGGTAATTGGAGACATATAGAAAGAGATGTCTATCAAGGAAGTTTTGGGCCTGACAAGCATGGAATTCAGCTATGCCTATGATGAGATGTACACGAAGGGCATCATTAATTGCTCATGTGTCGGCATCATCCTTAGGGTGATCTACTCCTCAGGTATCTTTCTCGGTTTTTTTTGTTTGTTTTCCCCCCAAAGCATGGCTTTGACACTAGTGATGTCACAATCACTTATGTCCTGCTAGTAGCTTCCATATGTCTTAATACCGTGGCTTCTCTCATGTCCCTGCTTTTCAACTAGCCGGTGATCTTCCTTCTCGAATTTAAGGAACAGGGGAAGTGGGTTTTGCTTCTTGCCCAGCTCATTCTCAGAATAAGGAGAAGATTGTGGCATGAAAGAAGATGGAGGCCTTCAGAGATGCTACAACTCAACTTCATCACCAACTGCTTCAGGAATACTGCAGTACAGCCAAAGGGACATGTATCACCAGACAATATGAAGAACAGGAGGATAGACAAATGGGCACACAGAGTAGAATCAAAGCTTAGACGACCTATTAGAGCATTTCAAGAGGCAACGGTATTGTTCCTAAGCTGGACCAGTGGGTTTTCATCCTAAACTTCGTATTAACAGAAGTCAGTAAAGGCAATCAACTTCTTCTAAAGCTCGTCACTGCACATGCTCAGAAACTCTTACAAATATCGTGGGGATGGTTCAGCGATAAGGCAGGGTGCACTGCATTCGGCATGTCAATGCCCCACTATGGATTGTCCCTGCATTCCATAATTTGACAGAAGGCTTATTAGTGGATCAGCAAGTTCTTATGCGGCACATTGTGACACAGCTATGCTAGCACTGGAAGCCCTAAAAGCTGCACGCATTACATCATCCTCATGAAACTCAACCACACTCTAAGGGGTTAAGAGCACAGACGAGCACTTGGTGCAGGATGCAGGAATACAAGTGCCTGTCCAATGAAAGTGTTCCATAAGTCAAGTTTTTCCTTACAATATAATTACTATCACCAGCATTTTTGTATTCACATAGACTGTAGGTAAAAGAAAACAAAATCCTACAAAGACTTGAGAGACTATCGAGACCTTTAAGTGGAAATAGTACGTATTTTTCAATTTAATAGCATAAACTTCAATTAAAACAAAAAAGTAAACTCATGCTCAAAGTTCAGCAGAACAGAGTGAGCAACATTAAAATCTATAGATGGAATTGATGCAAAAGAGCTAAAATTGAGAAGATACATATCAAAATTTTGATGACCAATTTCTTTGAAATATTTTTGGTAAGCTTATGTCACCCAATCAAATTATAGAGGCCATATATGAATATTTTTTTTCTTAAGGTATAACGATTCCATTTAAAAATTCTCGAATTTATGCATATCAACTTCTCCACCTCCAAGTGACTAGGTTATACTTTATGATGAATGAGCATTGTCTCAAAAAACTACTCTTCTGAATACACAAGGGAAAAAATATCAAAATAATATAGCAAATCAGCAAGTAAGAAAACCGTTTCCAATATAGCATTCCATTCAAACATGTGAAAAATAGACTGAAGCACTTATACTAATTCAAGAATGTCTTATCCAAAGCACAAACTTTGAGTCAATAATTAGGCACAAAAAATTGATTGAATGTTCTCAAGTCAAATTGAACAATATTAAAGAAATTTACCCAATTTACCTTACTGCAAAGAATTGATTAGAATAACACTTTAGTTATTAATTATTTAGGATTTCTAGAACATTAATAAAGAGCATTTATTTGTCAAACGAAAGAATAACTTGCTAGAATGACCATCCTTTTAGATGTTAATCGACATAAAACTTAAAAACTAAATACTCTGTTGAATCATGACTTGTACAATAGTTTCAATATAAACTATTCGATCTAAAATCCAAGACCTTATTCAAATATTTTGAAAGCCCCATCATCATCTCAAAGTTAAAGTGCAATATATGTCAATCATTATTTGCTGACCACAAACACCACAACATATCATGGACTTTAACACCACTTAGGTTATCATATGGAATAACTATGACATCACACCATGCTTATTGCATCTTCATCACTCCATACAAGAAAGAAAAAAAATTAAATTGCAAACACCAACTACATGCCTTATAAACAGCTTCCCTACTAAGAATGATTTGTGGATTTTGGATATATTCATCATCCTCATCACTTGAGGGTTCACTATCATCATCATCATCATCATCAACATGTTAATAAGTAAGAAGGAAACATAGAGCCAATACAACGACCACGTGTTTGGCAAAAAGAAACAATAAAAAAGGCATAATAACATAACTAATGTGACTTAACCAATTGTAGAGATATGGAAAATATCAACCTTTAAGAGCTGTGAAAGCATGCTTTGCAAATAACATTAGCAGTTCGATTATCAAACCACAATTTTCTAAAAGAAATCATACATCAATTATTATAATCAACAAAATTATGAAAAATAAGCAAAAATAGAGTATATATGACATCACGCATCTGTAGCAATGAGAAAAAAATATTTTGAAGCTTCTTATTTATTGCTTCATTTCTATGTTTTTTGTTCATGTGCCGAATACTGTGCACAACATAGGAAAATGCAAGTTTTCTCAGGTTTCGATCACCAACGATCTGAGGGTCCGCATATAATTCAAGAGGCACATCCAACTCAACAATCTGCCTATACAAATAATCAAAACATAATCAAAAGCATAAACTTTCAAAACAAACAAGAAAAATGAATAACATGCTAGATAACTTTAATTTCTGTAGAATCATTGGGACAACATACCTCTTGCAATACTAAATAATATTATGAAAAAAAATTGCTTTTTTGTTATTTTAAGATCATTTGGTTTAAGCCCAAAAACTTTCATAGCCTTCATCTACGCATTTGAAGTTGTTAAAATATTTCACATAAGCCATCTCTCTTAGCTTATAGTATACACCTAAAAACCCCACTTATCCATCTCTCCTTCCCAATTCATTCAATTGACCTCTAGGAAACTTTGTGATGTATCTTTCCATTTATCTTGGATGCCTCCCAACCATCAACTTCTATGACTTGTACCTCTCCATTGTCCTTTAAGCAATGTGATATATTGTCTAAATACACTAAAAGATTAACAAAGACGGTTATATCAACCATGAGTTAATCGAAAAGAAGCATTCATGCACCATCATGGATGGATATGTATAAAGAAATAATTTCAAGAAAATAGAATTAAATAGTAAATTTCACTAAGTTAATTAACATTACGATTCATAAGAAGATAAATGTTACTATTGTTTAACAAACTAGGCACATTGTCAGAAAACCATGGTATTACCAATTTAAGGATTCAAGCTTCAATGCTCAAGTAAGAATTGAAATACAAATGGGTTAGTACAATTTTGGATAAGTCTATAAATGATTATATAACGAATGTTTGTTATGGAATTAAAGAGCTTAATGAAGAATATAAAATGATTGTAACATTTCCTTATCATTACTTCAAGGAACAAAAAACATTTTTTAATTCTACAAGGGAATCATCATGAATTCAAATTAATTATTATTATGATATTTCCCTCACATGCTCAAAAAAGCATTAGAGAAGGAAAAAAAGAAGCTAGCATTGTACATATTGAAATTATGAAAAACATGTATAACAAAGCAATGATGAGTGTATAAGGAGGCTTTATATTGATAAGGCATTAGAAAAGAATAAAAATAAATTAAAAATGCATATATTAAAAATAATTTCACATGCCGAAGGAGAACATATTAAAAATTTCTTAATTACAATTGAATTTCATTATGGCTATGCTTTAAGTTCTTTGATGTGTTCATAAACTTAATTTAAAAAATGTTTTCTTCCTATGTACCAAAAGCATCAAAAACATTTTGAAAATTTCTCACAACTCCTATTTTTGCACATAAAAAGGTAATGCTTTAGAAGTACTTTTGCACTCACCCTTTCATAAAACTTTCTAACAACATAAGCAATAAAAGACAGCTTTAATTTTACCCTAATTATTGATGCAATTGTAAAATTCAAGATAAACTATTATTATGCATTTTGCTAATAATTTTATACCAATTGATAAGACTAAGCAAAGAGATAAATCAAAACTGAGACTAAGAAAATAGATAAAAAAACTGAGTCTGTGAGCAATGACTCTGAAATTTAAATGGTATTGCATTTCTAGTTCTTATAATAAATATAAGGAATTTATATTTTGACAAGTAATTCCAAAAACATATTGATTTTAATAGTTATCATAAAAAAAGGAACAATACAAAATTTACTTATTTTGAGCCTATACTTCAAAATGATAGAAAAATTAACAAAAAAATGTCATTAATATGATCCAAGCACCGAACAAATAAGATGAAAATAAAATATACTTCTTAGTGTTGTGTCATCAAAATATCACCCTCAAGAATAAAGGCAAATTTAGAAGATTGAATGGTATCAAATGTCAATGTATGAGCACAAACACACAAATAGAATAATTTCTATAAAGATAAAGCTTTCAAGTTTGAAGAGTAACTTAGTATAATGGAGAAAGTTGACATTCTACTAATTGAAGACAAGCCTAAAGAAAATCAATCTAGATGGTTTGGTTATATTAAGAAGTTTACTTTGTCATTCTATAAGAGAAGTTGAATACTGAATCCTTCCTATAAAAAAGGAAAAAATATAGAAAAAAAATGACTATTGACTATTCGAAATGGCTTTAATAATTTTGGATCCAGAAGAAAGATAGTTAATGAAAAGAAACAATAGCATCTTAGAATCAACATATCTGACCTTACTTGATGTGTTAAAGGACTGTTCTTGTAATTATAATATCAGAATATGAATTCAATGTTCACAGTCTAAACCTTTTTAATATAGGAATCTAGCAAAAGAAATATACAGCCTCACAAGAAATAGTTAAGATTCTATATTTAAGAAATTGTGGGGAAAAGTGCTTATTGTGTTCTTTGCAGAGGGAAATCAAATTTTTTCCTTGATCAACAATTACAAAGGCCCAATCAAGTCTTACAACTTATGAACAATTATAATCTTCTCTTAAAGCTCAATGATGTGGAAGTTTCCCATTTTCTCTAATGCCTAGTTCAAAATAGAACTTTAATTAGTACAAACAAAAGATATTTCCACCCATTAAAATGCTGAAAAAAAATATGTTGAATAATGGTGGCCCTCCAAATAGAAATGTACCGAACACTATAACAGATTTGACCAAAAAATAAAATAAAACAACAAACCTTCTCATTGACGAGGATGATGGCTTGTGCTATATTAGAATGAAGCGAAGACGGGAAGGTCCGAACTTCGGATTGAAGGAGATGAGAGACTAATGAGGAAATTCAGCGAGAGGTCGGGGATAGTATGGGGTCATGTGTGCCAGGGATATCGTGAGGTCACCGAGATCCGTCGAGTCCGAATATGAACTAAGTGCAGATTGCTGAAGAAAGAGATGTAGGGACTATTCGAAGTGGTTGTAGATAAGGAGAAGCTCCGCCTAGTATCCTTCTGGGTCCAACTTCATCCTCGATTGAAGCAGAGGAAAGCTCAGACTATCGGCTTAACTTTCTAGATGCAGAGAAGGAATCTTGTAAGAGGAGGTTCGCTGCCATCGCCATTTCTATAGATCAATTAACAAAACCCTTTTCAAAGGGAACCTCAGAAGTACCATGCTAAGGAGATTATGCGGTTTCAGAATGGTAAATGTTTAAATAAAAAAGTTAATTACTATATATTAATAATTTATTAAACAAAAGGTAGTATTGTTTTGAATTTTATTGGCAACACTAGGACTGCTCTATGCATTAGTATGGGATTAAAATTTTTAAAATATTTTAATAAAAATAAATTGAATAATATATTTAACTAAAATATTTGGGTATTATTACTAAATTTTGAAAACAATAATATCTTTTGTTATATTTTTATTAAATTATAATCTATCAATAAGCACACCTTTATTGATAATATTTATTACAATTTTAAGATGCATAAATGTGCATCACAAATTTTTGTTATCAATCAATAATCTAATTAAATGATAAATATTAGAGACATAAAGTTTGCGAACCTTTATTGATAGTACCAATTGCTTGAGGTTGGACAATCAAGAATTAATTGCGATCGCTTACAATTCTATCGTCTAAGGAGATAGTACACATGATTAATCCATCTCATACCCATGTCTTCTAGTAATGTTGGCACCTAAGGAGGTAAGTGTAAAGTTTAACTATCCTTTTGACAATGTCTTGTGTCGCCACATGCAACACAACCTCTAAGGAAATAAAAGAAGCAAGATAATATTTGGTCATTCTTCGTTGATGCACAAACTCAAATAAGCTGTGACACTTAGGGTTTAATTGAAGGCAATAAATTTACCTACTTGAAGAACAAACCATTTTCTAAAGAGAAATAGAATTTTTGTTTATTCCCCCAGTTTTTCACATCCTCCTGTGTGATCCTCGACTTAGGAGACCTCAAGTTATTACTTAATTTTTTATAATCGCACTCAATAAAAATCTTTACTAAGTTTTTGTTGATTCCCTTGAATCTAAATTTTACATTAACATCTTTTAACATCATTTGTAAGAAACTATATAAGCAAGCTAAATTGGAGACTAAGAAGCAAGCAAAGTTCCTTACATTTCCTTACATAATATTACACTTTAAAGGGCCATATAAGGTAATTTAATAACTCTAGCAAGAGAGACAACACCAAATCCCTCTCTTCTTATCGAGACCCCCTTGAGGCTCTTAGTATCACTCTTTGTCATAATCACTTTGCTTCCATTTTCACAAATCTTATACCTTATAATCCTTCATAACATTATCTTATTGACACCCTTAGTTAAATTTTTTATTGTTCTTTACTTCATCTTAAATGTAACAACTCTTAAATCTCAAACTAATCAAATAGAAAAATTTTATATTTAAATCAAAAAGATTGTGACAAAGTGTTATTAAACTTAATTAAATTAATTTCTTAAAATATATTTTTTTATATAAAAATATTAAAATATAGATTTTTATATAAAATTATTAGAATAACAATAAAGTGCTCATAATATATCATAAGTTCAAACTTAGTAAAGAAATATATTATTTGAGTATATCAATAAATAGAACTCTTGGGAGAAGAACTCATGACATTGAGTTTGTAATTTTTAAAGATCTAAAAAATTTCTTATAAATTGTTAAAGATAGATGTATAAAAGTAATTATCAAATAGACATGTAAGATTGTTTTGAAAATTTAAAAATTATGATTTATGTCAAATTAAATAGTAGTTGATAAATTTATAAATGTTAAAGTAAAAAATGCATCATGTTAAATTTATATTTTTAGTAATTTTGGCTTAAATTAAAACTAATTAGTGAATAATATATTTATAAATATATAAATATTAGATTTTGATGGGGTATATATGTAATTTCTAGATATCATTATAGAAAATATTAAATAAGATGATATATTTGTAAATAATATAATATTAAGGTGTTTTATAAAGATTTCATATTGAAACACATGGGAACAAGATTTTTAAATTCTCAATAGTCATGGTATGGGTAGGATAAAAAATGATTTTAATCTCCCTCACTTCCCAAGCTTAATTCAATAGTGAGCTTTGAGGAGTTCAGGTCATCACGACCTTGTTGTCTCGGCTTATAAATAGGTCTAGAAGGCCCAATAGAGGCTAAGTACAAGTGAACTTATGTGCTCCAATGAGCTTTTCATATAAGAAATCTGAGAATCAGAGTTGTGCCATTAGAGGAGAGTTGCAAAGGTTGAATCATTGATGATATAAGTTCTATATTTTTCCATTATGTTACTATATTGAATTCATTGAAGAAAGACGAGTTGTGGTATCACAATATACGGTAAGCTTATGATAGAGCAATGAGAAGGTTGTCAAAAATAATTGTATTTGTCATTTTGCTAAATCACACTAATACTAAGAGCACAATTATTGTTGCATAGATAAATCTATCATACAAAATAATATAAACATCATATAGTATGATCTATTTCAATTGAAAGAGAATTGATAAGTCTAAAAAGGTATATTAGTACAGTGTTGGTGATCGTAAGGTGCAATTTCAAGTTATATAATTTTAACAGAGTTGAATCATATAATATGATGCATTTATCAAATTAGTATGAAAAGAGGATGATGTTAGCAGAGAGAAATAAAACCATTTAGTAAAATAGGATTAATCATATGATACAATCATTAAAGAAGTCTCCATATGATATAGTGCAATTATAAGGATAATAGTATAACATAAAAAATATATTAAAATATAAGGAGTCAAATTAGAACATATAATACAATATTATTATCATAGAGTATGATAGTTTTATTAGATTTGTAGATTCGAATAAACTAATATATTAGGTAATGAGGAATAAAGCAGATCTTGTAATACAATAATGATATAACATATGTTCGATATAATATAGATTACTTAATTCTAGATAATTGTATGATACAATTTAAAGAATTTTAGAGAATGATATAAGTAATAACATAATGATAAAAAGAGAATTTACATGATTTTAATTACTTATATTAGGATGTATGTTGACCCTTACATAAATATAATATTTTAAAAAATTATAATAAATTAAAATTCAAAAGGGAAGATAACTATCATATTTAGATAGAAATATTCGATAACATGTTATGTAATATGATAGTATTATTTTATTAATTATTTTTTAATATATTTTATTATAAATTTTTTTATAAATAAAATTCTAAAATATAAATAAATTTATAATTTGTCATCTAACATAATATTATTTTATTTTTTTTTCTTTAAAATTATATTTATTATGATGGAAAATACTTATATATTATAGTTTATTATGATATTAATGATTTTTTATATTACTTGGTACATGACTTTATTAATTTCATGATTTACATTATTTTGTTCATGTATTTGTTACATGGCATCATAAAAAAATTAAATAAAAGCGATACAAAATAAAACACTTAAAATATAAATAATGTATATTAGTTTTGATAACAATAAACAGGCTGACAAATATATATAGATATATATATATATATATATATATATATATATATATATATATATATATATATATATATATATATATATATATATATATATATATATATATCAATAGTTTTGATTAACATATCATATGATATTATATAGCTAAAAAATAAAAATAAAAAAATAGCTTTTTAAAAATATTGTCCACAATATTATGCCTAGGAGATGTTATGGTATCGATCTTCAAATTATACATTTTTTAGTGTGTGTTATGATATTGATGATACTTAACCCAATAGATGTTGTTATAAAGTATTGATTTTCAGATTAAATATATGCCTAGTGTATGTGTTATGACGTCATTATTTATTATGGATGATACTAAGCAAACAGAATTTTATCGTAAGATATAGCTACCATACTTACCATAGGGCACTAAACCTAAGGAGTTATCGTAGAGTATCAATATTTGGATTAGGAATCTACCTAATATTATTTTAGATAGATTAAATTGATGATGATTAGAGGCTACATATTAATATAATTATTGGATCTAATGGGAATAATGAATTAAAAAAAACTAAATTTGATGTATACAAAATATAAAAAATTAGAAATAATAGAAAAACTAGTATTTATATTTTGTGTAGTTTACTTATAGTATGCATGACATTTGGTATGATTTCAAACTTACACAAGTGGTTTATTGTCATGGTTATGAAATGGATTTTTTTATTCAACATATTTGTTTATTTTAGCATTCCTTTATGTTTAGTTGTCTTATTGGATTTATCTTTTGAAATAATTAAATATTATTTGTGCTTACATGACAAATCATTCCTCCATTAAATTGAGATTTGGGGATTTGACACCAAGAGAGAAGACCACACTCTTAAGATTTTAGAGTGAGCAATACTTAGTATAGATTGGGTAATTGAAAGTAAAATAAAACAACAATTTGAACTTTATATATATTGTTATACAAGTTATATCTATATTATATTATGATGATAATTTATTTGTATTATTTTATTTTAGTTAGTACTAACGATTTTGTGATATCGTCATGTCTCTACATAGAATTTACTTTCCTCACTCAATATTTTATTTGCATAAAACAATTGATTTTGTTATTTAATTAAGTGATTAGGTTGGTACCTAACATTAAGACAATACCAAATCTACTTTATTGAGGATTCCTCTATCACTTTGATGAGAAATCCAACCTATTGTTGGCATACGAGTATAATCTACACATTTTTCATGAGACTTCTCCTAATAAGAAGTAGATCTTATCAACACTAATTACCTAACTTTTTTTTTAATTTTGTTAACTCAAACCCTTGTATTTTTCTAAAGGAGTTCAAGATTATTAATTCTTTAGAAGTCATTTTAAGACATATAAATGCATGTTTTTTTCACTTTTTTAAAAGATGTAACTTCCAAATGATTATAGAAGTAGCCTGCAATATCAAATTTCTCTCTTAAGTAATACAAGAGCATATTTTCTAACTTCTTTGCTAGTTGCAATAAACCTAAGTAGTCCTTTGAATCACTTATTAATCTAAGATAACATTAATTTCAGCCCCTTCAAGACTTTCTCTAACTCTTCAATGATGCTTGTACGGAAGCGAATCAAGAAAATTCTTGCATTACACAAGTGAGAAATCTTTAACATGGATTCTCTATTGTCCTCATAAGAAATCTTTAGAAGAATTTTGTGGCTCATTAATGAGAAAGAATTCTCCTTCTCACTTATTGGGAACCCAAAAGGAAAAGCGTATTTTCCTTAAAAGTGTCTCATCCAATGGCAAAAAAGACTATGACTTGATAAGAACTTTCCTCAAAAAGCTTATCCAAGTGACCACCACCCTCAAAGTTACTAAGCTGAAGACGTTGACACCTTTAAATGCATCGCCTAAAAAATTATTGGCAAAATAAAGAGAAAGGGCAAACGTCTAAAGTTGAGGTAAGCCTTGATGCACAACCGAAGCAAAATAATGTTATGTAAATTCCATGATGAAAAGGAAATTGTTGGTAATTTGTTATAATTTGCTTTATTATATATTTACTAAATATTAGAAGAATACTTCATTATTATTTGTGATTATTTTTGTTGATAATTTGCTGTAATTTGGAACAAGGGGATTGGGATGAAACAAATGTGGTTGTACTCATCTCCACGAGTTTTATCTATTTAAATATTATTTTTTATAATTTTAAATATTATTTTCTAAGTGTTTGGCATGCTCTCCAGGAAATTTTGATTCATACCTAATTTAATGATTTAGAATATTACACTCATTTATCTTAGTGCCTTGGAATGCAACTTTCATATATAATTTATCTTATTTCTTTTAATTTTTTAATTGGTTTGGATTTATTACTATGTAAATCTTTATTGCTTTGCATGTTATTTTTGAATTGCTTTAATCTAGTTATATTACATTGACTGAATTTATCTCACTTAAGCTTCAATAAATATTTACTTAATTTTTAAATAATAATTTTTTTGTATACATTTATATATTAATAATTGTAAAAGGATATTTCAATATTAAAGCATATGCAATGATATCATGCTATGCTAAGGCTCATATCACCATGTCATTGCATAATGTTAGATTAGAGTTTAGTAAAGCAACTCTCTTATATAATAATTAATTAGTTAATGTATCTAACGGTTTTGAGATATTGCTTTCTTGGACATTCCTTTTCCTTTATCTTCTCTTCTCATTTTTTATACAATTCATATTATATTTTGTCATCATTGCCACTTTTTATGAAAAAGCTCTTACAAAAACTTTTTCAAATAATCTTTACACTTGACTATGTACTTTAACATTTTTAGCTTCATATTATATGGTATGATCTCTATATAAAATCATATGATTCATGGCATATATAGGCCAAATTACTTATTATATGGGAAATCTCTAGTAGACCTTCTAAACTCATCATATTCATCTGATCAGCTTATCCTACTTGTATGATGTTAACAATCACTTGTCAAAGAAAGGATTAAATAAGGCAATTGTTATTGTGTCTTTCCTAAATCATTTGTATTTGTTTAGTTAATTTAGCACACTAGGAAAAAGATCAACTAACTGTGCCATTTACACAAGCCAAAGCCCCATCACTGGCTATGTTTTATAGATTGTATCAAATGATTTGGTTGATTGCTTGGTTGAACCATAACAACCAAAAACTAACAAAGTCAACCATAAATCCACCAAAATCACACAAGATCCACTTCCAAAGCACCCCAAATAGCAAATATATGATTTATGAAGATGAACTCAATTATGAAATTACCTTAAGATGTGTTTCAAATAAAGTGAGGTCAAAAAATTTTTTTCTTCATTTTGCTTTTTTTTTTCTTTTTTCTCTATGTTTTCTTTGAATTACTACAAGATCTCAAGCGAAATCTCCTTTAACACTCTCCCTAAGCTCTTTCTCTTCATGCCTCATTTATGCACTACTGAACTTTGCCAAAATGCTCGAGATAATAGAGAGCATTCTGTTATTTAATAAGAGGATTATTTTATTATTTAATATAAATTTATTGTATTTTTATATTTTTAAATTTTAAATATTTATACAAATTTTAAGTATTTTGAAAAATATAAATTGTATACATGCATATTTCACAAATTGAAACCTTCATGATAATATACTCATATTTTGTATTCTATTATCACTACCTTGGCATGCTTTTTAAAAAGCTTATTCATCAATAAATTCTAAAGTTTCAAATATGACATACACAAATTAAATAATTTCAACTTATTTAGAAGGAATTTTTAAGTTAATAAAAAGACTATTACAAATGCACTTTGTTATCAAAAAGAGAGATTGTATAAGCTTTGGCCATAACTCCTAATTAGTTGTACAGAAGAAAAGAAAATGGGGACTTCATGAAAATTCTTGAACAAAAGTGTTTCAATGGCATTAGGAATATGAAGGAGTTAGAGAATTTCTCGTAGAACATGGAGCATTACTTAATCTACTCATGTGTCGGAAGTATGATAAAAAATTGAAGAAAAAGTATGATGAAAAATGTAGAGTGTTGATGATGCAAATGATGGAAGGATGAAAATAAATATATAAGAAAAATTCAAAAGAGAAATAAAAGCTAAATTTCTCCCTTACAACATTTTGTGGATGGCTTATGATGCCTTCAAAAGGTTAAAGCATAGTGGATTCATGAAAGATTATGTAAAGAAATTTAGTTCTTTGATTCTAGATTTTTGAAATATAGCTAAGAAAGATAGGCTTTTCAACTTCTTGTAATTGCTACAACTATGGATAAAATTGGAACTTTTTTTGGTAAAATGTGAAAGACTTATCGAGCATAATCATTATTGTCGATGCACTTGTAGACTAAGAGTCTCCAAAGTTTTAGATGCCCTTCAAAATCTAGAGGAAATAAAAAGGAAAAGAAAGGAGAGTAGAAGTGGGATGCCAAGAAGTTTGGTAGGCACAAGAAAAATGAAGGAAATGATAGAAAAAGTTATCTTCTTTCCAAGGTACAAATAACTCAAAAAATCAATAAGGTTGTTCCTTGTGTAATGAATCTCATCATGCTCAAGATTGTCCTAAGCTAGAGAAGCTTAATGCTCTTATGGTTGATAAAAACAATGAGGAATTTGATTGAGAAGTTGTTGTACTTGTCAATCTTTTGTAAATGTTCAATCCTTTAATGCTTGGTTTAATCAAATATTAAACACAATGAGTAATGATGTGATAGTTACACACTCTATGTTGATGCACATCTTTATGAAAGCAAATGGACAAGAAATTATGGCCATGGTTGACATGGGTGCAACACATACATTTGTGGATACTATGCTTGTTTAGAAATATAGATTTCAAGTGAGAAAGTTATCTAATTTTCTAAAAATAATGAATACAAAGGTTCAAGTTGTGGTAGAAATGGCCCATGGTGTACCTTTAACTTTGGAAAGTTAAACATGAAAGATCAACTTGTTGGTGTATCCTTTGAATAGTTCTGATTTAATTCTTGGGGTCAACTTTCATAGGAAGTTTAAGATAGCCCCGATGCCACACCTTGATGATGTCATGGTGACGTAAGAAGACACTCCCTTTCATTCATTACTGTTATCCAAATGGGAAGAAGATAATTGAAATGAAGAATAAGCTAGAATGTATTTTAACATTGAGATTGGAAAAGGATTGAAATTAAGTGAGGACAAACACTTTGCTACATTGATTGAGATTAAGAAGGATTAAGTCATTATGTACTTGATGTAGTTATAGAAGTGCTCAAAGAATTTGAATATGTCATGCTTCTGATGTTGCTTAAAAAGCTGCCTCCAAAAAGGGAGATTGATCATAAAATAAAGTTGCTACCTAGTGTTGTTCCTTTTGCCTATCTCCTATATTATGCATCACCATTAGAGTTAACAAAATTGCTCAAATAATTGAATAAGTTGTTGGATGCTAGCTTCATTCAATCATCTAAAGCTCTATTTGGTGCACTAGTGTTATTTCAAAAGAGCATGATGGTTCCTTGTGAATGTGCATAGACTATCATGTATTGAAGAAAGTGATAATGAAAAACAAGTGCCAAGCTCGTTTAGTGCAAGATTTGTTGGATCAATTATATAAGGTAATAGGATTCACTAAGCTAGGCCTATGATCAAGATATCGGTAAGTAAAATTTGTGGCTAAAGATGAAGCCAAGATTACTTATGTGGCTTAATAAGTATCTTTTGAGCTTTTAGTCATGCCTTTTGGCTTAACAAATGTACATGCTATATTCTAAAATTTAATGAACAATATTCTTTATGAGTATCTTGACGAGTTTATTGTGGCATATATTGACAGTATTATTGTCTACAATAATTCTCTTGAAGAACATTTTGTGCAATTATAAAAAATGTGGTCTAAATTAAGAGAATTTCAACTTTATGCAAATATGGAGAAGTGTAAATTTGCTAAGGAAGATATCATGTTTCACTATAATTCCATAATAAGTTCATTTAACAAGAAACAATTGTTGTTGTGCTGATATGGATAAGCTCTTACAAAATAAATAATTACTTTTTTATAGTTTGAAATATTTATCGTTTTAAAATATTGGAATTTTTTTCTTTCTCAGATAATTTACCTTATTTCTTCATGTTTTTCTCATCAAATTTAGTTACATAAATATTTGACATTAAATCACCTCTCTTATATCCTTGCCAAGGTTTCAATTTGGCATGGTTATATTGTCTCAATTTATCTTATATATATATATATATATATATATATATATATATATATATATATATGTATAATTAATATTATCGCTACAATTTATTATTTTGTTTCTTATTATTCACTATAATTTCAAATGAGATCCAATCATGAAGAAACAAACTTTTTTGACTCATCATGATGTACTTTATTCTATCACATTATTATTTTAATAATTTTAAATATTGTTTAGGTTTTAACCTAATTTATTATACATTTTATTCTCACCTACTTTCAAGTTTGAGTATTTTATTTTTTATCTCTTTAGTAACTTAGAATATAACTATCTAGAAATATTTATCTCATTTTTTCACATTTTTGCTTCAATTTGATAATATTATGTTGCATCAATTTATTTAATTTCTTCTTTAATATATATTTATTAATATCAAAATAATAATTTATTAGTATTAATGCTTATTTATTATGTTAATTTAAAATAATTCCAAATGATGTCTGATCTAAATGCTTCACCTACTCGACCAATTTAGAAAATAATTTCTATATTTTAAAATATTTTATTTTTTATTGTTTTGAAAAACCTTATAAGTAATAACTACATGTTTTCATGATCAAGAATATTACATTCATTCTCTTTGTTATTTTGGAGAGTAACTTTCTTGTACCATTTATCTCATTTTCTTAAAATATTTTTCATCAATTTTTTTGGTTATTATGTTACTCTAAATCTCTTCTCATATGATTTTTATATAATTTTTATTTAGTTATATTCATTGATTGAATTTAACTTTTTTAGCTTTATTATATATTTAGTTAATATTAGAAGAATACTTTATTATTATTTGTGATTATTTATGTTGGTAATTTACTATAATTTGAAACGAGGGGATCTAGATGAAATAATTGTGGTTGTGCTCATCTCGATGAGTTTTAACTATTTAAATATTATTTTTTATAATTTTAAATATTATTTTCCAAGTGTTTGGCATGCTCTAAGAAACATTTCGATTCATACCTAATTTGATGATTCAAGATATTATACCCACTTATCTTGGTGCTCTGGAATACAACTTTCACATATAATTTATCTTATTTCTTTTAATTTTTTAATTGATATGGATATATTACTATGTAAATCTTTATTGCTTTGCATGTCATTTTTACATCAATTGAATTTAGTTATATTACATCGACTGAATCTACCTCACTTATGCTTTAATAAATATTTACTTAACTTTTAAATAATAATCTTTTTGTTTACATTTATACATTAATAATAGTAAATGACTATTTTAATATTTAAACATATGCAAATGATAACATGCTATGCTAATGCTCATATCATGATGTCATTACATAATGATAAATTGGAGTTTAGTAAAGCAACTCTCATATATAATAATTAATTAGCTAATGTATCTAATGGCTTTGAGATATCACTTCCATTGACACTCCTTTTCCTTTATCTTATCTTCTCATTTTTTATACAATTCATATTATATTTTGTCGTCACTGCCACTTTTTATAAACAAGCAATTACAAAAACTATTTCAAATAATCTTCAAACAAGATTGTATGCTTTAACATTTTTAGTTTCATATCATATGGCATGATCTCTCTATGACATTTTATGATCCATGGCATACATTGGCCAAATTATCAATTATAAGGGAAATCTCTATTAGACCTTCTTCCAAACCATTCATCGGATCAGCTCATCATACTTGTAAGATGTTAATGATCACTCGTCAAAGAAAAGATTAAATAAGGCAATTGTTGTTATGTCTTTCCTAAATCAATTGTATTTTTCTGGTTAATTTAGTGCACTAGAACAATGATGAACAAACTGATCCATTTACAAAAAAGCCAAAGCCCCATCACTGGTCATGTTCTATAGATTGTACCAAATAATTTGGTTGATTTTTTTGTTGGATCATAACAACTTAAAAAATAACAAACTCAACCATAAATCCACAAAAATCACATAAGATCCACTTCCTAAAAACCCCAAATAACAAATATATGATTTATGAAGATGAACTCAATTATGAAGTTACCTTATGATGTGATTCAAGTAAAGTGAGGTCAAAAATTTTTTTTCTTCACTTTGCTTTTTTTCTTTTTCTCTATGCTTTCTTTGAATTCCTACAAGATCTCATGCCAAATCTTCATTAACACTCTCCCTAAGCTCTTTCTCTTCATGCTTCATTTATGCAATACTGAACTTTGCCAAAATGGTCGAGACAACAGAATGCATCCTATTATTTAATAAGAGGATTATTTTATTATTTAATCTAAATTTATTGTATTTTTTTATATTTTTTTAATTTTAAATATTTATACAAATTTTAAATAGGTTTTGAAAAATATAAACCTTATACATACAGATTTCTCAAATTGAAGCCTTCATGATAATATACTCATATATTGTATTCTATCATTACTATCATGGCATGCTTTTTAAAGAGCTTATTCATCAATAAATTCTCAAGTTTTAAATATGACATACACAAAATAAATAATTTAAGCTTATTTAGAAGGAATTTTTAAGTTAATAAAAAAGACTATTACATATGCACTTTGTTATCAAAAAGAGAGATTGTATAAGCTTTGGTCATAACTCCTAATTAGTTGTAGAGAAGAAAATAAAATTAATTAAAGGATCATTATGGGAAAAATCTAATTAAAAGAAACAAGGTAAGTTTTCCCCATGATTTAATATTAATTTTGAAGAGATATAGTTAAGATCTAAGCTAAAAGTATAAGTATTTTCATGCAAGCTATAAATGTTTCCTTTTTTCTTGCTATGGAGTCATGTATGAAAGATTTGTAAAGAGAACTAAGCCTTATGTGCATGAAATCATAACTGTAGAAGGTAATTTGACAATTTAAAGAAAATACAAGAAATAAACAAAATTTTCGTTATATATTCAATGGGACCATCAAATAAACAACAAAAGATAAATTGATGTAATGAAAAATATCAAGCAATCTAATAATTTTCCGACATTTTTCTTGTGAATCTTTATCGAATGCTCGATAGACAATCCAATAATCTTTCAATGAGCATTTAATGATCTTACATGGGGATTGAATGGTATGACTTGGACATATGAGGAATTAACACAAGTCTAAAAGAGAATTTGGAAAAATCTATCATCCATTAAACATACATTAAACATACATTAAACAATTAAATGAATTAAATCATACGATCTAATAGGTTTAGATGATCCAATCATACAAGTAGACTTTAAAATGATGGATCTATTAGGACTCAAATTATGGAATTAATGGTAATAATATAATATTTTAATAGTATGAGCATTATTTAATAAATTTTTATTATGATTAATCTCATTATCTACAATATAAATTAATTAAGTGCATTTATTGGATGGAGAAAGAGAGATTAAAGAGAAAGGAGATACATTATTTTCATTAAAAGTCCAAAACTATATTAAAAAATAATTTTATAAAGGTTTTGACTTTTAACGATTTATTAATACTCAATAAACATTATAAATTTTTAGAAGATGGGATACGAGTCCTATGGAGGAAGAAGAAGAATATTAAATAAGGAATATCCAAATTTTAAGAATTTATTATTGTAATATCATAAAATTTGGAATTAAATTTGTCACAAAACAAAAGATTAAAATTATAGAAAATAATTACTTTAACTATTTTTGGGAGAAAAATATTAAAATAAATGATGATCTTAAAAAAAATAAAATATATAAAAAATGATACATTTTTTAGAAAAGAAATTCTTTTTTTATGAAAAAAGTTTTTTAAATATTAAAAAATATTTAAAAAAATTAGAAAAAATTATGTGTGGTATAGTTTTATGAGTTTTACAATTTGTTAAAAAATTTGGACATGATTTGTATCAAAAGATTTAAGAAAACTAGATTGTGTTTAAAATTTTGATTAAAATATAGTATTTTCCCATTTCTAAAATCAAATTTATTCTAAAATTAACTTGTGATCAAATACTTGTGAAATAGCCACTAGTGGCTATGAATATGTTAAGAAACTTAAAAGAAATTTTGAGTATAATATAATCTTCATTTTGTTGAAGTTTAGTGTATTTAAGTGGAGTAAATGGACAATTTTGTCGATTTAGAAAATCATAGACATAAAACGATTTTGATGGCTAAAGGTCCAAATTAAAAATTCAAAATAGGAGATTTTTTTGGGAAAGTAAGTTTTAAACATTGCAATAAAGAATTAAAAAGTATTATTTTCTATTATGTGAGAATTTAAGCAAACTATGTCGACAAACTTTTGTGAAGTCCCAAAAATTGGGGCTTTTCCAAATTAGGTAATTTGGCAAGTGGAGCCAACGTGGGAAGGAAGGTGACAACATTAAATTTCAAGTTAAGTGACTATGAATTTTTTTGTACATATGCTTAGTGGTTGATGAAAATATAAATAAGTAGCCTTTAACATTTAAACTAGATTAAATAATAAATCAATATTTGGGAACTTTAACATTTGGATGTAGATGTTAAGTTATATATTATATATTGCTCTGGTATTTAATTTATTGCATATTTTGTTATATGATTTGACATGTTTGGCATGCAAAAATATTCATTTAAGCATTGTCATATAAGATGGGAAAATTTTCATAATAATTTCAATAACTATTTTAATAAAAAATTTTAAAAGTATAAAGGTAATTATAAAAATAAGGTTAATAACATCATTAGAAAAATGGATGGGATCTCTACGTTGATAATATATGCATTTTTCATATCAAATGGACTCCAAATGTTTTTAGACAAAATTTAATATAAGTTACTTATTCAACTCTTCATTTATTTTTTTATTTTTATTTTTTTAATCCATTTTTATATTTTAAATAATATATCTTTCTAAAACACTTATTAAAATCAAATTCATATAGTTAAATTCGTAGCAATATTTCAAGTATAATCCAAAATATTTTTAAAAAGTTGAACTGATATTAAAAGTTATGATGTAACATCAACTTAACTTTATATGAAACGAATCTCCTAAAGAGATCAAAATCCTTGTGATGTATTATCGACATCTCAATGTATAATATATAGCACTTAATTTCTTTTTAAATTGAAGAAATAAATTTAAAAAATGTTAACTGATTTGAGGTGTTATAGAATTTTGATAGGTCTTGATTAACATCAGCAATTATAACCTCTTAGATTTCTTCATCTTTTCTTATTTCTAAGGCTCAAATTTGAGCTCTAAATCCACTCCCAACTACTCTAAATGAACTAGCCATTTGGTAATGGACACATAGCAGTCACTGTTCGATTTGGATCCTAAAACGGACGTTTCTGAATGAATTTCGATTTTACTGTTCGAGATCAATCCTCGCCGTTGGATTTAGGCGGCCTTATTCTGGGCCATTGGATCGAGCGTAGGTTCTCCTACATGTATTAGGATATGCTGTCCAAAAACAATTCGTATTAAAATGTTTGCTATAGTGGTTTCTAATGGTCTCATAAATCTGCTGAAGTTTGATTCCCTTGCTTGTCATTGTGCTATTTAATTGCATCATTTTACCATGATTAACCTAAGCCATCGGATCATGCCTGCCCTACCGTGTTCTTTGAAGATTGGATGGGAATTTAGTTCAATATCATAGGAAATACGTTGCCATTATGCTCTATAAGGATTCCGGCTTGCTTATCTCCCCAACTGTTTAGGGTTGGCTACCCACTACCTTGACCAAGGTTTAATTACTTGGTCCTGGTTGACTTCAAGTCAGATTGTGCTGTTCAGTTTCCCTTCAGGCTGATTACGTGCTATTTTGTTCAGGTTTCCCTTTGGCCTTAGTTCTTCGCCTTTGGGCTTCACTCGCCTCTTCGAGGCCATCGAAATTTTTTTTTATTTTTTAATCCCTAAAGCCTGGACTGGCCAGCTGTCAGGTTGGGTCCACCCACCAAATGCTACAGTGAAAAATCCCGAAACTAAAGTGTTTTTATAGTATTTTGTGACAATTTTTGTGCCAACATTTTTAATATAAGTGTACCAAAATAATTTTACATTATGATAGTGTTGCAAGTGTCCTAAATGACTATGGAAAGAAATTCAAGAAAAATAATTCTTAAATAATTTTAAAAAATCAAATACCAATGTCTATGCATTTCATCAATAATGCTTTGCCCAAAAATAAAAATTCAATAATTATTAAACTTATAAAATTTTCAAATATTAATACTACTAGTGTGCCACATCATCTCAAAATTTTAACATATCAAATGCTAGAAAAATAAAGAGATATTCAAGTATAAAAATTTTTGTGCATGTTTTTAATTTCCTTGAAGTTTACCATGACACCAAGAGCCTTGAAGACCGCTATTTTAGACATTTAAAGTTCATGGCTTGACTTGATTAAATATTAATAATTTCACTTAAAGTAAGCCCATATGAGATATAAACATTTATGATTGACTCATCAAACACAAGGGTGTAACTGAAATACTTGAGAACATTGATACTCAAAAAGGTATTCTGCTTTAGTAGAAAAATCATCGTTATATGAGATATTAATTATTGTAGTGTAAAACTTACGCTCAAATTAGGCTAATGTGTAGTGTAACTTTTCATTCTATCACTAAGAGAACAATGGAAAAAGGGCAATGATTAATGGACCATCACTAGTATAGACAAGTATGGTTGATGAAATAGACCATGATGTCACAATTCATCTTGATTCAAATGTTAATATAATGATTTTTTGCATATTTGTTATCGAGATATTAATTATTAAAAATTTACTCCAAAATAATAAGATAAAATCCTAATATCACATTAAAAAATAATATTATGTTAAAGATAAAATTTGTCTAGACTAATAAAAAAATTTTAAATATTGTTTCTATTTTTCTCAATCTTTAATTCTTGAAATATATATATATATATATATATCTAATTTTTATTTATTTATATAAAACTCTTTTTTAATATTCTTTTTTCAAAGCTTTATTTTGTAATCTCTCATTTTCAAATTTTAGCTAAAAACATTAATGCAATCATTTTTTTCGTTTAGTTGGGTTTTTAAATGTTATTTCTGTTTGTTTTCTTTTTTTGCTGAATAATATAAATTTGAAAGAAAATATATATAGCTACTTCATTCGTCGTGTAATTGTTAACTGGGCATGTTTAGGTCATTTCGAAATCTCTGGCATGCTCATTTCAATAAATTACAAATCCCGAAACTCGCCCCTTCACTCGTGTACAGAAGGGAATAGCAAGAGTATCGTAGTTCTCGAGACCAAAAAATTCCTCAGAAACATAAAGAAAAGGTTTTTTTCTTCTTCTTTGTCTTGTAATTTGTTTGTCCAATGCTTTTTTGTCTTCTGTTCCTCATCCAACTGCTGCACCTCATTAGGGTTCCACTTCAGCCCTACCCCTACGATGCTCCATTGGATCGTTTTTCTCTCCTTGACGATTCACCTGAGGAACCAGAACAAACCCCCACTGGCCGTTGGGTATAATGTTTCTTGAAGCCGCTCCAATGTAAGGTTTACTTCTCACCACATTCAGTTTCAATCCATTCAATGGCTAGTGTTCTCCTTGGCTTGGAATTCTTACGTGTAGATTGATTTGCAGAAGAGTGAGGAATTGGAAGAATCGCAGTTAAATAGGTGGCAGAAGATTGGAGCAGGAATATGGTAGGAGTGGCAAACTCCACTCGTTGTCACCTATCTCCATCGAATATGAATACAATATTCGGGGATAATGGAGGTGTTCCCGGTACTGCCAGCTCTAATGGAGATTGTGATTGTGTCAGGGTTGTGTTTAACTCAAGGGAGGATGCAGCGAAGTTACTGTCTGAGAAATCAAAGCTCAGAAGCAAAGTAGATGTCCAGGCAACTAGGCTTCCTAATCTTTATGTTACAATAACAATCTATCTCTTTTCTTTCTTGAGTAATTGTGTTTATTGTAAGTTTTATAGTTTTATTTTTGCAAGGAAGGATGAATGACATGAGAAACTACATCAAGAGGCTAAGGTCCTGTATTAGTTGGTGCATTCATCTATAAGATAGTTATCTTGCGATATAGGAAGTGCTCAATAGTTTGTTGGAGTCATAAAAGAGAAAGCATTTCAAAATTGGTGAATGTTTTTAATTTACATTTTCACACGATGATGAATTTTTTTACTATTAAACTTTGGAAAATTTCATTTCTTTTTAGAATCCCAAATGAATTTGAAAATAGAAGAGTTTACTTCGTTGATTGAGGAATACCATACAATGAAGGTGTCTTTAGAGAAGAATCTTAAGAGGGAGGAGTCCAACAAATTGGTACCTTCTAAAAATTAAATATAGTTTCTTTATTGACTTATATAAAACGACAATAATCATGAAATATATCAGGTTGCCATTAAAGCTCAGGAGAAAGAAGCTGAAGCATGGGCCGCTTCTGAAAATTTACGTTATGGTCTCATGGAGGATCTTGAGAAAGCTACACAATAAATAAATCATCTTAATAGTCAGGTAGAGCAACATGCATTGTTGAACTTAATTGAAATAAATATTCATATATTTTGTTTTTTGGATATATTCTATATTTTGTTACTACATATATAAAAATGATTCGAGGAACAAACAAAGTACTACAAGAGTACAACAATAGCTTGCAACAGTATAACCTTTAGCTACAAGCTGATGCTATCAAGAATGATGATACAATATCAAAGTTGTAGAAGGACAAAAATGCATTGGCGTAGATTATTACTAGATTAACGGATCAGGCTAGCTTGCTCAGGAATCAACTTGAGAATATGAGGGTGAGATTGTCTATTTAAATTGAGTTTGCTATCATATAAATGCACTCCAAATTAAAAAAAAACCTTTTTTACATGTAATTTTGCCTCAATTATTTTCGTTCTAACTCTGTGTTTTTGCTAAAAATTTTGTTTGCTACCACTCTTAATTTATATACTGAGAAGTAAAGTTTAGTGGTTGTGCTATCATAGCTTAAATCAATTTGTCAATTGCTTAATTTGTCATCTAACAAATGCCTTTTAATTAGCAGTCTTTTTCTAGTATAGTAATTTGCCATAAAACTAGGTTGAAATTTTTGTTGTAACAATGTTATTGAAAGCTAACTTGTTTTTGAAGAGTTTAGACATGCACAAGAGGAAGTTAAATTGTACTTTTTTTTCATTTTTTATAAAAATTTACAAAAATAAAAAATAGCCTTATTTTAAAATACTATTTTTTAAAAAGTGTTTGCACTTGTAGTATAATTAACAAAAAATAAGGATGAAGTAATGAATAGAAATTTTTAAGTGATTTGGAAAGTTATTGTTTTTATTTACTCATAATCATAAAAGATCAAACTTAATCCGTTGTAGTTTTTTGTAAAAGTAGGTAGAAAAAAATCATAACAATCTATAGAAGAGTTATATATTATAGTTCATTTCACAACTCAAAGGGGGTGCAATAAGTTAAAAGATCCCATACATGAGCCAAAAGTAGTCATAGTAAAAGAATGAATGCAATAAATATATAATATATAACAGAAACTTTATATTTATAATAGAGTGAAAACCTTAGCAACAACTTGGCATTTTGAATCAAAGATCAATATTGCAAAAGATATTCTCCAAAAACGCTAATGACAATAAGTTTTTTTCTTGTAATACACTTGATGTTTGATCCAAATGCCATTATTTTGCATATTTTGTTTGTTTGCATTTTATATTTTTCCATTTCAAACAAACAATGACAACCTTTGAAGTTGTGAGTGACTTTACTTAAGAGCTTATTGTGATCTCTAAGTCACAATGCCTTAGAAGTACTATGAGTTAGCAACAATAAAAGCAATGCGAGTGGTAAAAAGATTTAGATATTTCTAAAACAAGGTACCTGTTGATATCATTGGCTTTTTTTGTATTGATTTTTTCTTAGATTTGTTCTTTTCCTCTTGCAAATGGAACCATCATCGCTATAACTTGGGGCTTATAGTTTCTTGCTCCTTTGATGTGAGTGCTTGGGCATAAGGCTAGTTGGGATGTTGACATGCTACTTCTTTTCCTTGTTAGTTGCCCAATGTTAAATTGCAAAGAAACATGTTGAGTTATTATTGGCAATTCTTAGCCATGCCACTTGTTAATGCTTCCAATGTAGCACTTGTTCTAGAAATTTTGTTAATAAATTATGGTTGGTGACTTTCAACAATTGTCTTGTGGGGTTTTCTCATCTTGAACCCTTGTTAATGGGCTTTTTTTTAGAATGGTAACAACAGAAGTGGAAGTGTAATAATAGTGAGCAAAGAAAGAAGGAGAAAGAGAAGGATAAGAAGGTTTTTACCAGAAGGAGGTTGAATTCCCTAAGAAGATTTCCTTTAAAGGGTTTTGAATTTATGAAGTTCTGATTCTCAAAACTAGCTGAATTTCTCAAGTTCTGACTTTCTAAGAGTTTTGACGTTTTACATTTTTTCTGAATTTTTTTGAATTATTTGATTCATTATTTCCACCTTTTTATATAGTAGTTGGGATACAATTTTTAAATATAAAACAAAAAATGTGATTTTGATTGAAAATTAAAAATTTTTGAAATTTTACAAATTTTACAAATTTTGCAATTATCAATGTATGCTTTTGCCAGTGTGCATATTGAGGTGCACAAATTTATGACAGAGCCAATGGTCTATCCATGAATGCAGATAGCTTGTGTGTGTAGAACAAGAATGCACTTAACTGTTGATAAGGTGCACGTGCAGCATTGAAAAGAAATGAACTATTGAAAATAAATGGGATATTTTGTAAAATTAATAAGGTCACCATTTGTCCATATAGTCATCATGTTGGGTACTAAAAAAGAAATGATATAAATAACACAATTAAAAACAATAACGATCACTTGTTTGTGTGGTAGGTAATGCAAAAAATAAATTATAATTAAACATTTAAATTAGGCAATATTTATTTATTTTATTAATTAGCAAATTATTAAAATAATAAATGTAAAACTAATGTTATGGATAATTGAGCAAAAGAAATATTAACAAATGAGAAATTGAATGTGAAACCATTCTTTGGTGTTTGAAATTCGATGTGCTAAGTCTTGTAAATCTCATTCATTAGAACCATTATTGTACCTATCAGGAGCATCTTCTAACTTACCCACCCGAGCTCTTTTATTGTTAGAAAATGAAGGTATTTAGGTAATTTTGTAATGGATTTCGAAGCCAAAATTAGGTTGACGGAGGTGGAGAATTATTTTACCCAATATTAGCTTAAAACTTGAATTAAACCAAACCAATAATTCTGCTGAGTGTAGGACTGAAATCAGTTTTGAACTATTTGAAATTTTGGTTTTGGTCCCAAACTAGTAAACATGCATGTGTATCACTCAATTTCTTCTTTTCCACAAGCCATGTATGTGTCTCCATTTGCAAGGATATGTTTCTCCATGCCAATATGTTTGTTAATATTTTGATATTTTTATAAAAGCTGCATCATTGAGTAGCAAAACGCTTAAATTTAACTGGCGATCTGGCATTTGAACCCCAGACAGTTGTCTTAAAGAAATGTTCTTTGTTCTTTGCAGCTTTTTCCTTAAAATCTTAGAGCCTTTGATAGCCTTTCCATTGGAAAGTTGTACAAGACACTTGTCCAAAATGTATATTCATATTTGATACTTATAGCACACATATTATACTTTTATTGAGCTTTAATGTTTTGCTGGAACAAAAAGGAGACATTCGAGTTTTTTGTTAAGCACAACCTTTTTTGTCAGACGTTGATGCCAGGAGAGCAGATGGTTCAGTTATTTCATATCCAACAAATGTTGAGTCTCTTGGGAGAGGCATTGATTTGATGTACAGTGGTGAGGAATTTGTTTCTAATTTATTACAAGCAAGCTTTCATCTGTTTTATAATGTCTTATGGAAACTATAATCTGTAACGATGAGCCTTCTATAGCTGATGCTTTTTCTTTTGCTTTATTTGTAAATAGCTCAAAAGTATTGTTTCACTTTTGACAAAGTTTTTTTCTCACAAGCCATCTCAGGAGGATGTGTTTTTAGAAATCTCGTAGCTAGTGCAAAGTGCGCTTGATGGATATAAGGGGGTATATTCAAGGCATTAAATCCATTATGTAATATATTTTATTTCAGTTTTCTTTTGTGAAAATTTTCTTATCCACGTTTGTAATGTTTTCATCATTTATTAGTAACTAAATTAAATTTAGATATTTTCTTATGTGCTTCTTATGGGTATGCAATCTAAATAAGATTTTATTAAACCTTATGTTCATGGATGCATAAATATTAATAGATGGTACACATATTATCCTAAAATATAGTGCAAGAGGCAGTTGTTTAGATATTTTTATTTTAGTTATTTGTATAGCATGCAAGAGAAAAACCATGATCACTTATTTAATCCTATTTTAGTAAGTGTTATGATAGCTATTTACCATTTTTGTTGTATGAATATGCAAAGTTATCATGTTACGTTACAATTTGCTGGATCATCATATGCTTGATGATTAACGTGAGGCATGTCTTTTTAAAATTGGACTAGCCTTCCTTGAAAAACCTTTTCAGGAGAACAAGGTTAAAAGGTGTAAGATTTCTAGAAATCAAGTGTTAGAGAAATAGCTCTCAAGGTATTGGGCCACACAGATCACTCTCAATGTCCAGATTGATTAGGATTCATCAAGCATGATTAGTATTATCATTGTTCAAGTTGAATAAGATAAAACTTAGTCCAGAAAATGACAAAATATTAATGAAATTTGAAAATTTATCATCTGCAAAGGGCCTTGTTCTTTTGTTGCGGTGGGCAATTTTGCTAAATATATTTTTTTCTCTTTTAGGGAATTTCTCTTTGCTTATCCCTCTCTATTCTTACGTAAGTCTTATATTTTAACTTGAAGGAGCTTGCTTTTGTAATAACTCTAAATTACCTTCTTGTGATCAGTAATTGTATCCCTCCACCTCTTAAGAATGATCATCCTTTTGGGCCATTCTTTCCCATCTTTTAGTAACATTTGGAAATATTTTTGTGAAGGACATTTCTATCCATTTGAAATTCTTGTTCCACTAAAGTCTATGATTCTAGCTCAAGTTTCAATTGTCTTAAATGACCTTGTTCATTTTCTTATGATGAACTATCCTTTTTCAACTCATTCATCTCCCTTTATTTCTCTGCTAGTTAATTAATTTCTGCAAGTGGGATAACATTTGTTTGTACCACTTCTTAATTTCCTTTTTACATTTGTTGTCCTTGGATATGTTCATTTAGCAAAGAGTGTGGCATCGTTTATGATGCGTCTTAACAATTCTTCTTACGTTGGCATTGTAATTGCCCCTCTTTTAATGGGGGATTTTTTTATTTTCCCTTCTAAATTTCAAATTCCTACTTTTTTTTTATGACAAATCAGTCTCATAAATTTTTATATGTGAATTCGAGACACTTACGTCTTTTTTTCTTGCTTTTTGGGGCAATTAAATGAACAATTTTCTCCATCTTGCTTCATGGATGCAACATCAAAGTGGCTTTAGAAGGTATCCCGTTATTCCCAATTTCAAGTTTTTGAAAAGGATCTTTGCATCTTCCTTTGCTAGTTATGTCAAGACAGAAAATTTTGGTTGAATGTTTGCTAGATCTTTGTCAAAATTAAAATGGAAGTCCCAAATTTTACCTCCAATGTTTGTAAGAAAGCCTAAGTGAGGTGGAGCTAGAAGAAACCCAGGTGACTCAAGCATCCTTAGTATTTTTTCTTTGGGCCAATGAATTTTAGAAGCCAAGGCTTTGTTTACCATCTCATATCTTACTAAAAAACTTTTATTACTCTTAGTTAATCAAGAAGACTAATATATTTCCAACACATTTGGAAGCAGGAGGAGGCTTAAGGAAATTACCAATGAGCTCACCTCAATAATGAAAAAAATCTAAATATTTTCATTAAGGGAGTAATTGATAACATCATTATCATCAATCTTAGACCATTAGTTACTTCTTCTATAGTTTGAGAATACTCCATTGTTTGTAACTCTCAAGTAAATTCTTATTGCCATATTACCTTTGGTTATCATCCATGAATTCTTTGATTACATAAATTTTTAAGAAGGTTAGCTGCAATAATATTATGGTAAGAAGGTAGAAAGAGAGACATAAAGTAGCTCTCTTAGGTCCTTGTTGGATGGTTAATTGGCTTCATTTAAGAGGAAGCAAGGCTTGACCAAGGGTTTGTAGAAAGAGGATGATGAAAGTGATGGTTTTGAGAGTGAAAGGGAGGAAAGAAGAGAAGAGATTATGATTTAATTTTAGGGGAAGCAAACTTGAGAAAGGGAAAAAATGTGATAATTTTTGAGGTTTTGGAGTGAGGTGTTTGGCAAAAGCTTAAGCAAGGATGAAAGGGAGATGGTTTTGAGGTTTAAGATGGCTTTTTGGTTTATTGAGTTTGCTTAGACCAAAAAGGAATAAAAAAGAAAAAAAAAAGAGGAAGAAGGAGGCCATTAAGAGTTTCAAGATGCCAGATTGATATTCAAGCCTAGTAAAACATAAGCCCTCAAGCTATGCAAGAGTTATCACCAAAAACAATTATCTAAAACTTTCATTTATCTTATATTTTTTTAATACAATTGTTCTTGAAAAAGAATAAAATTGGAAAGAAATGTTCATGTATATAAAATCTTAATTAAACTCTTCTTAATTTTCAACAACATAATTTAGGAAAGAAAGCATGAAGAAATAAAGAGACATCACAAAGAAATAAAAAAAGATAATGCTATTCTAAACCTTGGCACTTTTTATATAATTCGTTTAATGGAATTCATCCAAAAGGGAGCTTAACTAGCCAAAGCATGTATCAAAGAGATTTAAAATCCATGAAAAGCTCCCAACCATGCCTCCTGTTGTCTTAATCTATGGAAAGGTGTCCAATGTGGTGTCAAGTGAAGGAACCAAGAAAATTTGAATTGAACTATGATGTACTATAATAAGCTATGATAAAGCACTCATAAATCATGAAGAGCTATCATATGAAATGAACGAAGTTATTTGTCAACATCTACAAAGATTGTGAAGCAAGGTTTGATCTGAGTAGCTTTGTGATTGGTTTATGCTTTATGTAGTTTCTATGGTTTAAAGGAGGTTCAAACTCCACATTTAGGGTTGCATCACCTTGAAGGAAAACCATTTAAGACCTATAGTGACTTTTCATCTCTCTTTAGGGCCTTGGAGACAAGTTTAAGTACATTTTAGCATTATTTTGGTGATCTTTGGATGGAATCAAGCATGCCCTTACAAATTAATTCTAAAATCTTTTAAGGCAAACACTTTGTCAAATGTAATAATGAGAATATTTTATTTGCTTCCAATCTCTTTTGAGCCAAAGCATCTTTGTTATTTAGAATTTCTTAAAACCACCATCGTGTTGACATGACTTATTGCAAACATTGATGTGTTTTTGGTATTGTGGACATCATAATTTTGTTGATTCTTTTTTTGGAATGCCTTCAATAAGATGGGCATTTGTTTATGTCATGTTCTCCCTTATGTTGGTTCTCCAATCAGCTTCTTGGAAGAATAAACTAAGCTTAAAGTTAGCTTTCTTTTTTCGCATATGGGAATAAAATATAAGTACTCATGTAGATGGAAAATGTTATGAATATGACAATATCATTATTTGTAATTTTTGATTTACCTACAATAAATAAATTTCACATTATGGCTTCAACACCTTCTGTGCATAAATTTTACAACCTAGTTTTATCATGTGGAGATATTGTTTCATTTGATCATCTGTTTCAGACCAAGAGGGTTTTATTTTCAAATTTTTTTGACATTTTAAGGCCAAATTATCACATAAATCTCCAAATCATTTCCTTTATAGTCAATGTGGGATTATTTACTTCAAACTAAAATCCTACAAAAAATTACTCTTTGTTAACTAATTTCAACCTTGGTCATCACCCGTTAGGTACTTCTCACACTCTTTGATCCCTTGTGTTCCTATAAAGTCTTGCCCCATTAGGTTTCGCATGTTTAAGTAGAACTGTTTCAGTTGAAGAGTTTCTGCCTAAGTACAATGATGGGAAGTTGTGGCATTTCGTCAATTATTTGGACGTCTTGGTTCTTCTTCATAGATTGTCTTTTTCTTTTCTTGTTGATCTTTTAGTTCCTTCCAAAGTATATGTATATTTGTCAACTTCGATGGAGAGCAAAGGGTTTGAATTAATAGCAAAAGGAGACCATTCTCTCACTTCTAGCTCAGCACATTGATATTTTTGCATGGTCTTGTTTTGATATGGTTGGTGTTACTTGAGTTATGCTTTACCAACATCTTAATGTTAACTTTTAATGCTTAAGAATGTGATAGAAGAAGACACACTTAGCTAAGAAAAACAAGCCTTAGCTAAAGAGAACTACCTTATATTCTTAAGGTTTGATTCATTGTTGTTGTGTAATACCTCAAGTGGTTGGAAAAGTTTTTGCTTGTCAAGAAAAGTAAAGACAAATGAAACATTTGTCTTGACGCTTTGTTTTATCTTATTTGGCTTGACCAAAATTTTCTTTTTTGTCAAGAATTGATTATTCAATGAGCTTGATTGCAACTTTTAATCATTTAAGCTTTTTTGAATGCCTTCTTTGGAAGACAATAAATCAGGATTTTTGAGTTAGAAAATTAAAAACTTCATCTATCATCAATTTTGAATATGTTGCTAAAAGGCCATGTCATTTGTTTTAAAAACTGAAAAGGCAACATATCAATACATGGTTAATATAGTTTTTAGCCATCAATGAGGAATGAATCTTGATGCATATGTTGAGGAGTTTTTAGTCAAAAGCAATCATTCTTCTCCTTTGTTAAGGATCTTAAAGAGAACTTTCAAGAATTATGAAAATTTAGGTTGCATGTCAATCCACTCGAGTGCAATTTTGGCATCTTATCTAGCACGTTTAAAGAAAGGAAGTGAAGCTAACCCTGATGGCGTGTGAGACCTTTTGAAAATGCATTCACCAAAGACATTTTGAGACCTATATAAGTTAGATGGTCCTATTGCTACGTTGTGTAGAATCATATCTTGCTATGAAGTTGAGGATTAACCATTTTCAAGAAATTGAGAGGCAAAATCAGATTGTAGCTTACAAAAAACTATGGGAATGCGATGGAATTAAGAAGCGCGTCTGTTATGTCTTTCATGTTCTTAAAAATTTGGAAAAATTTTATCCAACCTCTCAAGCTGTTTGACATTATTAAATCCATTTATTTTGTGGATTATTGAGGTAGTTCTTTTGGTTATAACCTAGCTATGAGTTTTTAACAAGAATTGTGCTGGCCAACAATGCAAAACAAGGTTGCACAATATGTTGAGATTTGTAAAAATTGTCATTTTAATAGACATTTGCCTCAATGACTAATAGGATCAATGAAAGCCATTAATGTATTATGGCATTTCGTAGTTTATGAAGCAATTTTCCTTTGGGCAAACATTGGTATTTGGTTGTGATAATTAATTGCTTTTCAAAATAGATTGAAGTAAAATCCTTTCTTAAAAGAGCACAACTAAATGAACTTTAGATTGCTTGTGTAATATAGTGCAAGCTCTTGAAATAACAAAGCAAATTAGATTTTAATCCGTATACATTTTATATGAAGTACTAAAGTTCTTCCAGGTGCTTCTTGGACACATGATTATCATAGTAGTAAAATTTTCTGTCTTCACTTTAGAGTATTCTTATCTATTCCACAATAAGTGATCTATGAGTAAACCTATCTTATGATAATGTATAGAACATACTAAATAGATAAATTAGATTACATAATAAATATTTAAAGTGTTTATTATTATCAAAATAAGATACTATTTTTATTGTCATGGAATTGAATATTGCCTTGTCATGTTAATGGGTTTTCTAATGACTTAATTTTCCATAAATATGTTCGTGGCATTTAGCATATTGAGTTCAGAGAAGGGAGGAGAGAGAGAGAGTGAGAGAGACAAAGGAGAATATTTAATTGGCTATATTTGATTTTCTCTCTTATGGTCATTTTTTCTTTGTTTATCTCTTTATTATTTCTAAGTTCAAATAGTGAACATGGAAGAGCTTCCTTTTTGTGGTACCCATTGCACCTAGTAATTCTTAAACTCAAAGTCTCTTTAGTTTCTTAAAATCTAAAGTTAGCCTCAATACTTTACATTAAGGATGCTAGTTTAGATGGTCAAGACAGTGATTTTTAAAATTGTTTGCGTATATGTACTTAAATCATATGAAGCATTATGAGAAGGTATTTTCTCTTTCTGAAACCATATAAAACATTTTTATTTTAAAGAAGCTACTATAACTTTTGATAAAATACATTAGATATCATCTGATGCTCTAGCAAGATTACAAAATTCATATAATTGATCAATTTTTATTGCCAAATTATTTCATGTTACAGATCAAAATAAAAACTGTTATTTTGTTGAATGGGTATTTTTGCATGTTTCTTGATTTATGAACTTAATTATACTTTTTTTATTTGTATTTATTGTTTTTCATGCATGTTGGGGTTGGTTGGCCTTCGCTTGGAAGGAACTAAAGTATGATCAGTAGAAATAGCTTGTTGAGCTTGTCTAGTATATTGGTTTACTTTACACTGTTAAATGGTGAAATGGTAAAAAATGGATTAACAGAAGTAGCTAAGCCAAGGGGTAGTGATTTAGCAGTATTTTGTTTTTATCTAACAAACAGTTTAATTTAGAGTAAATGAATTTGGAAGTTTAACCTATAGTTTGGATAAATTTTTCAGTTATTTTTTTTATGTGTTTTTATTTTCTTCATTCACTTTTTTTCAAATATCTTTTCATATCTTATTCCTACAGTAGACATAAATGTGGACATAAAAAACATTAAATGACCATGCTCACATCACTAGGTCAACACGATTGAATCGGATGATCCAACCAGTTGTTGAGCTAGTTGAATGCCTAGTTTGGTCTTCAACATTAATTCTCTATCTTGGAAAAAGTGCATATAACAAGCTTTAGCTCTCATTCATTATTCTTAACTCTTTGTTTTACTATCTCTTCTTTAAAAAGGTTTGTATCATTGCTTTTGGACAAACTGGTTATGGTAAAACTTATACCATGATGGGCAAGCCTGAAGCCCCTGAGCAGAAAAGATTAATATGATGTTTCTTGGAGCAGAACTTTGAGACTAGCCAATCACTACAATGCCAGGGTTGGACTTACAAACTACAGGTGTGAATGTCAATTTGCATGAAAACATAAATTGTGCTCAATCTTTCCTGCTTCCAAGCCATGCTTTCATCTTTTACAGGCATCAATGTTGGAGATCTACAATGAAACAATTCGTGATTTGTTATCACCCAACCGTAGCACAAGAAGTTGTCTAACTCTTCATAACAAGCAAATATACATGTTCTATAGGTAGTAATAAACATGTGCACGATTCAGCTGGTAATAAACATGTGCTAGACCTTACTGTTGTCGATGTGTGTAGCATAAACGAAATTTCCTTTCTGCTTGATCAAGCTGCAAGGAGTAGGTAACAGAAATCAGCATAGACATTATAAATTGGAGCATGTTTTCATCCTTTATTTTCTTGTTTCTGGTGGCCAACAGAATACATAATGTGTATTCAGTTTCCCAAATGTTCCATATTCTTGGGTACCAAGCTTTGTTTTGCTTGCATGCTTGCATTCATCTTCTATTTTCTGGTTTCTAGTGGCTAATTGAATAAGACATGTGTATGCTTTCATTTCATGTTCGATATTCTGGGGTACCAAGCTGTGTTTTGCTTGCATGCTTTTAAACGTACGATTCTGTATCAGTATTTTTTCACTTCTGGATCATTCTTCTCTTTCCTAACTTGACTAGCTACAAGACTATCATCACAAGAGATTGGAACTAATGATTCAGGTTTTACTTTGTTCATCAGGTCAGTTAGCAAGACTCAAATGAATGAACAATCATTAAGAATCCACTTTGTTTTCACCCTAAGAATATCTAGGGCAATTGTTGTGAGTGGTGACTATTCCTTGTTCCTTTAAGCCATTAAGCATGTTACCTAAGACATTTGTTGACCTGACTCTTTCATTACAGGCCACAGAACAATAGGTTCAAGGCATTTTGAACCTAATAGATCTTGTCGGAAGCGAGTGCCTTGCTAAAAGTGGCTCGATTGGAGATGGTCTAAATGAAAACCAGGTAAGAATTCCTTCTCATTTATGCTGAAAATTCTTGTTTTAGATGCATATGTAGAAATTCGCTTTGTCCTTTAAATAGGCAATTAACAAAAGCTTGTCTTCACTTAGCGATTTTATATTTGCAATTGCCAAGAAGGAGGATCATGTTCCTTACAGAAACTCAAAATTGGCATATGTTCTATAGGTACATGGCCATTGGATTTCTAGGATGTTTCGTATATTGTAGTGTGTACAATTTCATTACATTAGTTTTAAAAATGTTTCGAAGAAAGCTGTTTATTTACTAAAAAAATCAATTTTCAACTTTCACCTTCTTCATTCTCATCATACTCTATAATCTCTTGGTGTTTTAAGGCCTTGTCTTGGGGGTGATTCAAAAATGTTGATGTTTGTTAACATATCTCCAGAGGTTTCATCGGCCAGTGAATCGTTATGTTCACTCCGATTTGCTGCTTGTGTCAATGCCTATGAGATAAGGGTTCCTCTCTATCAAACCCAGATGCAACCACTGGATTCCTATTGAAACAATGGTTGAGCGATTAAAGTACATTTGTCCACGAGGGTTTCTAAAATAGCAACTGAATCAATGCATTTTTAGTTGCCCCAAGCCATTAAAACAATTTGGTTGAGTGATTAAAGTACTTTTGTCGACAAGGGTTTCTAAAAGTGCAACTGATTGCATTTTTTGTTGCCCAAAGCCATTAAAACAATTTGGTTGAGTGAGTAAAGTACATTTTTCCACAATGGTTTCTAAAACAGCAATTGATGCAATGCATTTTTTTTGGCCCAAGCCATTAAAAGAATTTGGTTGAGTGATTAAAGTACATTTGTCCACGAGGGTTTCTAAAACAACAACTGAAGCAATGAATTTTTTGTTGGCCCAAGCCATTGAAACAATTTGGTTGAGTGATTAATTACATTTGTCCATGATATTTTCTAAAATAGCAATTGAAGCAATGCATTTTTTGTTGCCCCAAGCCATTAAAACAATTTGGTGTTGGCAGAATGTATTTTGCAGATGATGGATTTGTTCATTGCTTCCTCTTCCATTGCCATAATATTCATGTCAGATGTAATAATTTGTTCGACATTTGATTGATCTACTGCTTTGTGATCTTCATGTATGGTATTGGGTGTTTAACTATCTTCCTTTTCGTCACCCATTGTTCTGAAAACTAAGCGTTCATCTTCTTTTACTAAATACCTGTTGAAGTTGCGCATAGTATTATATTTTATGCCTTTGATATTTTTCTGTACCCTTGTAAAGAGAAACTATTATCAATCTAAGTTGTGCCATTATAAATTATATGTTATTAAAAAATATGACCTAGTGAGGTTGTTTTAATTTTTAAAGTGTTTCTATTAATTAGATGGCAGAGTTGTAATTATATAGAGTTCTTTATGCCCTAAAATTGCAAGAATTGGCATGTTTTCGCTTATATTGCCAATATATTTTACTAAATGTTGCTAGAATTTCGGTATTATCCCTAGTATCAACCAAAAAATGAAGCTTTCAGTTAAAATTGGGAAAAGAATTTCATGTTATAATCTCATTATGATGAATCTTAGCTTCGATATATGCACGTTTATGAGGATGCATACATTGGCATATGCATACTAGTATTTTTGAGAACATACTTTACAGTGATACATTCTATAATATATTTTGTTTTATTTATAGTACTTGTATGGATTAAAATATTAGGTATCAGTTTACCATATTGTAAGAACTTAATTTTAAAAGAAAAGGACAACATGAGTCCTGTTATTTTCACAAAACATGCTCTTAGTGTGACAGTTTTTATTCATTAAAAACCTTCCAATTTTCTTGATTGAGAAAGTGGCCAAATTGGAAAACCGTTGTCATGATTTAACTCAGTTTGCTATAAACTTTGATGCCTTAAAAAATATATATATTCCTAAACATGGATTACAGCCTCTAGTGACAAGCAAGCATTATATTCACTTCAAATTAGCCATAATAAAAAAATATAGGAGAGTTAAAATATACTTTTGAATAACAAGTTTTTGACCAACGGGTATATTTATGATGGCATGCATTGACCAAGTGACACAAAAAGAATTTTTAGGAATATAAAGAGGCTGTATATGCCATACACAAGTATCATTAAATAGAGATGAAATGATCAACTCTACGAATAAATTAATTCAACTTATCTTTTGGACCAATGTTTTCTATAAAACCAACAGAATTACTAAAATAACCTAAAATCATTCAACTTGATCTTAAGAAACTAAGAAATCAAGTAACAAAACACAAAATATATGCCAAATAAGTATAGCATCTATCTACATTGCTTAAAAGCCAATGATTCTTAATGCTTCTAATTTGATGTGACCACTTAAGTGAGAAATATTATAAAGTATGCTTTCATCTTTTTCTCTTAATAAGTATAGAAACTAATTATTTAGCCTTGGTATTCAAAAGAAACGAGGAGTATGTTTGCACCATTTATATTTTTTAAGAGAATTTTAGGATTTTCCCCTGTTTGAACTTGAACCTCCAGTTCATACGAGACTCATTAGCACATAAACTACATACCTAGAAATTTTTATTTGAAACACAATCTAGATATAGATGTGGAATGGAAAGGGGAAAAGGGCATATTTGATTCAAATTCATACTAAGAGGAGCTAATTTGTAACATCAAAAGCATAACGTTCACTCGTTTGTGAGTGTACGTAGTACAACTACATTCATAAATTGTTGTGTTTGATATTTTATAAGAAATTTCCCTTTAAAAAATATTGATCATGAAATGAATTCTATACTAACAATTGTCTTGAGATGTACCGTAAAAATAGGTAATATCTTTTGGATTATCATTCAGTGGATGGGCATTTGAGTATTTAATAAAGAGCATACTTCAAAGCTTAAATTAAAATAATTTAGAGATCAAAAAATATAAGGATGTCATAAGAGATGTTAAAGATTCAAATGGAAAATGTAGAAAATAAAAGTGATAATAAATTAAACATATAAATCTATTAGTAATGTATTGGATAATTTCTTAAGCTAAACAAACCTTAAATTATTGATCCATTTATTCATTAGATGAAGAAGTTAGTGCTTCAAAAATTTTGGAATGTGAAGACTGAGATGCATATAGAGGGGTTGAACCATTTATTCTTTAGATGAAGAAGGTAGTGTTTGAAAAATTTTTGAATATGAAGACTGCAATGCATATAGTGGGGCAGACTATGTTAGTGATGGCATGGTTGTGGATGCAATTTTTATGGTCTACTAATGACGAAATAATTGTAAAACTTTGACGATAACAAATGGATGATAGAATGGAAAAAATCCTGAAACTTTGTAGCATGGACAAAGGCTTGATTCACATCATTTGAGAGATGTTGTCTCAATGCTGGTTGGACCCTATTGAATATTAAACAATTTAATGAAAAATAAGTTTGAAGAGTGCTTTTAAGTGTTGTTGAAATGTTGTGTTTAATGATTTGTTGTTTTGAAATACTTTGAATTTTCCCAAAACATCTTTGCTTATTAGTTTAAAAAAGAGAAAACTTTGACTTACTTTGTGAGAATAAAGATCTTTTGAACTATTAAAATAATAAAATGAAAAAAGATAGAGATATCCCCCCTAATTTATAAATAAATATAATTAGTTAAGTTATTTAGCATGACTTAAAATAAGTATTTTTGTGATTAAAAGTCAAAATTTAAGCAATCAAACCAACCCTCGATCTTATACTATCATGTGAAGTATTATTGTTTATAAACTCATTAGTTATGGATGGATAATAAATGAAAACATGATTCCATAGTACCTGGAAAAAATTGTTTATGACTTTATGCATATACTTAAAATAAATATAACAATATTGTAATATTCATGTAATGATCGATTATCCTCAACTTTATTAAAATATTATATTAATATATTAACATAAATATTTGTTTATAGTTTTTTGAAAAATTAAATCATCACGATTTGATTCCAATTCTATTAACCTTACAGATAAATATCTTCCATTTGATGGTTGTAAAAACTATAACAATAATTTTTTTTCACTATTTTTAGAAACCAAATTTAATTCTATCATATCTATTATAACATGTGGTAGTTAAGTAGATTTGTCCTGAACTAAAAATCCCTATTCGAAAGAAAAGTAGAAATTATAAGATTAAGGCACAACATGCAAAAGTACTATGCGTGAACTTATAATGGATTTTTAAGAAGAATTAATCAATATTTCAAGACAATCATCACAGGAAACCATAAGATAGTATAATGTAACCAAATTCTCACATATTAATTTGCTTCAATCAAAGCAAGAATTCCTTTACAACTTCCCTAACATGAACATAAATAAGCAATGCAACTAAATGTTACAACATGTAACTTGATAAGAATACAAATACATTAGAGAAGCCAAATAGGCACCAAGCATAAAACATTGGGAGGAAAAAAGTCAAGTTAACAGATACGTTTTCATGGTCTACTGGTTGACCAGGGCGACAAATGTACAGGGGAGACCCCCATATTTGTGGTGGAGGGATGGGCCTCACTTGCCTATTTTGTAGTTCAATAACTCCCTCTTTTTTTTGATACTTAATCTCAAAAAATAAACTATATATTATACAGATGGCAAATGAAGGATTTGTTTTGCTTCTTGAGAAAAAAAAGACCTTCAAAAACAATATATGAGAACATTCACAGCATGCTTATAGAAGAAAAAGAATTCCAAAACAACTTAAGAAGGCATTAACATAAAGTCTAATTAGTTGACTGTAACTATTAAACCTTTTCCAAAAGAGAGAAAATTTTCTTATATTTTTTGTTTGATTTGGTGAATTTACAAATCAATGTGCACTTTAGGTTCCACAAAACTTTTGTTTCTTGCAAACAAAATTGTGAAAACCAAACCAAAGAAGAACTAAACCCAACAAAGAAAACATAAATTGAACTTAAAATGTCATCATTTATAATTCCATGATTTAAATATTCATAAAATGTTAAATTGTATCATGATATAAACATTGAGATATGGAAAGAAAACTATGTTTGCTATGACCATGGGCAACTCCCCCAAACACTTAAAAAGCTAGCACTATCATGGGAATACATCCGATTCAAATAGTTGGCCACTCTAATAAGAGCATTAAGAATTCTTTAAGCTAAGCAAGCTCCAAAAAACCCCTTTACCACAAAAAGGGAAAAAAGGTCAATCCTACATTTTCACCCCACTTTTCTATTCTAGATTAACATCAATGCTCATATGCATGCGGATAAAACCATTCACATCAGCAAATTCCCTGATAGTTTTGGCTAGACAGACAAGAATACTAAACAATGTCTCATGGACTAGTCTCACACTGACATTACTTTTAGTATACAAGTTAAATTGTCTCAAATATAATTAAATAATATGGCCCAGTAAGAAAGCAATGCTTCCATTTTGAAACTCAAAGCTTGAATTGAAGTACAATGTCACCGCTGATTACCAAAAAGATGGCCAAAAATGGTAAATGGATAGCGCTTTATGTTTAGTTAAGATGAAACAAAAATCGATTAATAATATATTCTTTTATATTTCAATTTTTGGTCAATGGAGGAGACAGAAAAAACAGGTTGCTGAACATAAGATGAACAAAATAAGCTATTGCTTATCTAATGGCTACAAGTAGTTTTACAAACTTTTCAATTGGAATTCAAAAAGAAAGATATCAATAACTACAACAGCTTTGAAACCTGACCAACATTCCAACTTGCTTATGAGAATGCCTAAAATAAGCATCAAATTATAAGTAACCATAATTATCATCTCTGAGAGAGCTTCCATATTAACCAATAGAATAGATCTTGTTCAAGGCCATCATCATCATTAAATGAATAAAAAATAGGTATAGATGTATAGGCATTTAAAATATATTATATTTGTAAACAAAGTATGCATGAAGGAACATTAAAGCAAGACAGTTTAGTACCCAATCCCACATTAAATTAAATCATAAAACAAGCTAAAAAACATGGATGGGGCTCTTAGTTCCATGAACACTTTGATTATGAAGAATAAGATTTATGCCCTCAAAATATTCATTTTAAACTCTATAAATTGCAAGGCTTTGAATGACTTGATCCAAGCAAGTAGAACAGGGGTGAAGTTCAATTATGTTAGGTCTACTGGTGCTTAATTCGAGTATAATGGATGGTATTAAAGCTTGTCTCATTGAAATCATAAATGCTTAAGTTCACAAACCCCAAACAAGCAACTTGATCAGCAAATATATGAATAAGCTGTAAAAAGGACAACATACAATCACCTAAACAAGTTGGCACGTGTTAAATATTTGAGGCTTAAAACAAGCATGTGAGCATAAAATGTTTATGAACAGTAATTGATACATTAAAAAAACGTATATACACTACATTCATCAATATTAATTGATACTTTAAATAAGTATGCCTTTTTTGAACCACTAGATCATATTTAAAAGAATGCATTAAATGGACACATCAGGTACATAAAAAATCTCAGTTATTAATGTTTAGGAAAAAGGTGTGCATGAAAAAATGAAATCAATAATAATAAAAATAACTTATAAATTTTGTTGAAAATATATATAATATAATGTATTGAAGAAAAACAAAGACAAGCATAAGCCAAACACGTAGAAAAAATAACACAACAAAAAAAAACATGTACAAGATGTTAGAACTATACAGTCCGCAAGGCATTTGTGAGCTTCTAGAAAGGAATAGTTAATGACTTTGACTCAAGATAACTAAAGATAAATACTAAGGTAAAACACAAAAAAAACAAGGCATAGTAATCACAAAATGTATATTAAATAGTTAAGCTTTTATAAATACATTGTGTCCAAGAATGGAGCAATTTAAAAAAAGCTAAATAATCCAACTTTAAGATTTCATTCAACACCATCTTGATTAATAAGAAAATTACATTAGCTAGCTTTTATAATAAGACCATCAAACATATCAATCACAAATCAAACAGAGATCTTAGACTACTCTATTGAACTAGCCATAATACTGTGCTACTAATTGAGAGTGGCTGCTGTAGTTGAAACCAGGCACATTTTAATTTCAAGATCCGATGAAATGGCATGAGACAAATCATCATAGAACTAAAAAATTAGACCTGAAGTTATTCACTATTAAAAGTAAAGGAGCGATTTCAAACCTCATGGAACTTTTGGTCGTGAAAAGTGCAAAGCATTCCTTTCCTAAATGATGTTTTGACAATGAAGTAGATTTAATGAAAAACCATGTAGTGTAAATATCAACATGGAACCTGGCCCACTCTGCACAAATTAATCAACAAGAAACTAAACTAGCCTTTATTTCATGTTCCAGACAAACAATTACAATAGAAAAAAACAAAACTATACATAAAAAGATATTCATAATCTTGGCTCACAAGAATTACAAGACAATGTGAAACACAAAAATGCCAGTATCAACATGAGAGCAGGTAGGAAAGAGTAATAACCACTTATAATCATCATGGATAGTAAGATATTTGAACTCCTACAAGAACCATTGGCCTGAAAGAAGGAAGGCGAGAGAGAGAGGAAAAAACCTTCAGCCTTGGAACACTTGGAGAGCACAAGGGAAGTGGCGAGGGTCGAGGGAGACACACAAGTCATGTAGCTTTAAATTCCTATAAACAGTGGCATTCAGTACATCGAGATCGAGATCGACATTGGCACCGGTGAAGGCAGACAAAATCTTAACTATAGGGCCGTCAAAGCAAGAAAAGGAGAAGGGAAAGGAAGACCTTCTTCCCGATGAAATCCTTTTAGCTCCATAAACAAAGCTTCAAAGATTGTAGCAACAAAAAAAAATCATTTCTAAAAATCAAAACAATAACAAAAGAAAAAATAAATTATGTAAGTAAAACCAATCGATGCATTCCATTATAATCAATTAAAGTTTTATATAACTGTTTATAACAATTTAAACTTATTGAGTTGTATATATTAATAAATGATCTATTTTGTCATAATTAAAAATTATTCAAATAATTTTTAGTCTTTGTGTGATAGTCAATATAAAACTTTAATCCTCCTAAAAATAAAAATAACTATTTATAAGAGAATAAAAAATGATATAAAAATATTTAATATCAAGTTTTAAGAATTATTAAAAAAATTATTTATATATATATACATATCAAGAATAACATATACAAAAATATTATCGAAATAAAGAAAAAAATACAAACAAATCATCATTATTTCTTACAAATATTAAAGTTGAACATATTAGGAGTTGTATAATTTGTGTAGTTACTCAATAAAAACTGTGTAATTAAGAAACTATGATTTAGTATGATTCAACTAAATTTTTAATACGAGATTGGAGGGGTCTTTATCATTCAAACGGTAATTAGATATTGATATTGAGGCAAAGTGATTTTTATTAATTTATGATAAATCAAATATTAAAAATATAATTTTTATTTTTTATCTTTATTTATTTACAATGAAATAAATAGATTTCTAATGAAATGATTTTAATGTAGGTATTTTTTATTATTAAGCATGATTATATTGTTTTATTAAATTTTTTATTTTGTTTATACATTTAACCAATCATAAAACTATTTAAAGTGATCTATTGATTAATAGTTAATTATAGGAATAAGTTTTTTGGTATATCATAAAACTAAGATCTTCTATAAAAAAATGTTTTGTCAATATTGCAAAATATAAATTTTAATTCAAAAGATTGAAAAATTATAAAAATTACTTTAATATATATATATATATATACTTATAAAATAATTATAATATTAACCATTCATTTAATCTTTTCTTAGTACCATATATATCAAGACTATTTGGAGAATTAATTTCAAACTTATTTTTTTAATGAATTTGCTTTTAAAAATATTATCAAATTTTTGTTTAGCTAAGTTTAAATACATACTTTTAATTTAAAAAATAGAAAATAATGTCAAAAAATAAAAGGTTGTTTTATCATCATAAAATAACATAAAAAAGTTCAATTCACTTTTTATTAAGAGATAAAATATTTTCTAATCAATTTTCAATACAATTAATAACAAATTTATAAAACCCATCAAGTTTTCAATAATACATTCTAATAATATTATTTAATTTATTTTAATTAATTAATTAACATTTTAACATAAAATTAAAATAAAAAAATAATTAAAATACAAAATATTTTCAATTGCCTCTACGGTCGGAGAACTGACGCCATGGACTGAGCATCGAATTGCCAGACACTCCTCGCTTCAGTTTTTTAGGCGACCTTCTCCTTAATCCCTCCTCCAATAACTTTATTTTTCTCTACTCCCTTAACCCTTTCTCGTCCCCATGCCTTCTAGATCATAACTCATCAGCCGCTTTATCTGCATCTTCCTTAAACCATCGTGTCGATGTTGCTCAGTTTTACAGCTCTCCTTCGGTGCTTCTTTGCATCTAAATAGCAACCATGAAGATTACATTCTTCTCTGATGGAGTATTTTTTCATGAGTGTGCACTATGTAGTCTCCAGGAGGGGGTGGAGTCCCGAGGCCAGAGGCGATCGTTGATTGGCTTAAGAACAAAATGGGATACCCTGGTCAGCTTCCTTCCGTTGACCAGATCTGCAAGATCTACCAGGGAAACATGTTCCCCGTGTGGAGCTTTCTCCTTCATATTTTTGTTCATGGAGTGGTGGCACTTGCTGAAGGGGTGAAAGCGAGGAGGTGGGGGAAGGAAAAGGGAAGCTTGGATTTTAAGGATGGATCATCTCCAGAGGCGAAGGAAGTGACGATGAGGGAGAGGGACCTTGCGGAGGAGGAGGTGGTGAGGTTGAGGAATGTAGTTTGGCGGCAAAGGAAGGAGTTGAGGTCCTGGATGGCGGAGGTTGAAAGAAAGGAGTCGAAGGAGAAGCGAATGGTCGATGAGAGGGCCAATGCTAGGTGAGATGTCTACTTTTTTTATTTAATTTTTAGATTAGGGGATTCTTGCAACTGGTGTATTATACACAACTAAATGTTGGAATTTGGAATTGGAAAAGATGTTTTTTTGACTTTGTGAGGTCATCAATACATTATTGTTCACTAAATGGATATTTTTTGATGTTGTGTGATATTGCTAATGTATTTTTCATTGGAATGATGGCGTAATTGCTAATTACCTTTAGGTTTGTATTCGTTTAATGATTAACTATTTCCTTTCTTTTGGTTAACATAAAAGGTACAAACAGGTGATGTTTGAAGCTTATGATCAGTAATGTAGTGAGGCAACTAAGATATTTTTAGAGTACCAAAAATAGCTTCATCAATATGTAAGCCAAGCAAGAGACATTAGGAGGTTGATTATAGATAGTGTTGTTGATTCTGTTGGTCAGATCCATTCGCATAGTGAGAAAGAAGCAGTCTACAGAATGGTCAAGGGTAGCAAATCATCAGATGATGTCATTTTAATTGAGACATCACCAGATAGAATCATTAGATCGGCATGTGAGTCTCTTGCAAGGCTTATGATTGAAAGAATCCAAAGTATCGACGTATGATGGGATTGGAATGAACTATAGTATTCAAGTAGATGCTACCAAGTTTCTCGATGACTTGGAAGGTGATGTATCTTAGGATGCAACAGCTGTAATAACTGAGTCTCTTAGAAATTCTTCAAAATTGCTTCAGTCAATTAGTGCATACATATTGCACTACAACAAATTGATCCGTAAGGAGACTGAAAAATATTGACATCCGAGCTGATGCAGAGCTTTTGAGGTAATTCTTTTTATCTTCAAATCATTGTTTTATTTTTTCTTTCTCCATAGGCTAAATATAAAAGATTTTCTTTAGATTTGATAAATCTTTGTTTGTTTCTCAAGTTTTGGAGGTCCTGTGAGTTAGTTAGCATACATTTATAGCTTCAAAAATACATTGGAGCATAATTGTTGTAGATAGGAAAATATTAGAAAGTTCAACGTCAATGTTGCATTACCAATTGTTTCCTTATGGAAATCGTGTGTGTGCTATTATGGCTATTGTTTGATACTGTTTAAGAGCTACTTTTTCTTTGTTTTCATATTGATATTACACTTTAATTTCATTTTTTATTGTGTAAGTCATGTAAAGGCCATATTAATGTCATTTCAATGATTTAAGGGTGCTCTGATTAAAATGTACTAGTGAAACATTAACAAACTTTTATTTTTTTGTTTAATCTTTGTCTATTTCCATCTATAAACTCATTCAATGTAGACTTATTGTGAAATGTTTTTTTTAAATTTGTAGTATATGTTAACTCCTTGTGTAGGTTTTTAGGATTTGGTAACTTGTGTTTGATGATGTCAACTTAATGAAAAATTTGTTCATGAAGCATTTATAAGATAGGAATAAAAAATTAATACAGCTTGAACTAAGGTAAAAAAGAGAGGTTAGAAAATGCTCCTGAAAGGATGGTAGATAGGATGAATATATTAATATTTTTTTTTATTATTAAAGAAAGTTCAGGATTATGATCAGATTTGTATTCTTGCTAGAATTGTAAAAAACTAATGTCAAGGTCTAATTAATGTGTAGAGCAAATGTCTTGTTAGTGCCAAATCGATGTTAGACTGGTATTATGATGATTTTTGATAATGATGTTTATTTCTCTTTAATTAAATTCTATTTCTTATAGCTTTTTATTAAGAATTATATTTGTGATGAATAATATATTTTATTGGCTATTCTAGGAAGTTGGATAATTTATTCATTTCAATTGCATGGTTAATCATTCCTTAAGATAAAATTAACAATATCATATAAAAAAATGGTTAACGAATGATTATGATATTTTTTGTTGTGTTTGGTGAAGTAAGTCATATCGATAAATTTTAAGAAGATAATTAAATATTATTATTTTACTAGTATAAATAATATTTTAGAATAATTATTATTTATCCATTTTTTGGTTAAAAAGTTAATTTTTTTGTGAATTATTAGTTTTACCTTTTTACCAAAAATTATTTTATTTAATAATCAATGATGAACAACTAATTTAAAATTAATATTTAGAATCTTTTATAGCATTTGTGAATGACTTTATGCTTTGGAAATACCTAATTTTTTGGTCTATCATATTTAATGGATTATCAACTATTCCATTCAGGTAGAAATATGAGAATGATATAGTAACAGATACTGCAACTCAAGATGCAAGTTCACTTTTACTGTATAAGGTTTATTGTAGTCCAAGGAGTGGTACAAATTTATCCTTAAAAGGAACTTACAATTAGCTACTTCAAAAGACAAGTATGCCTTCTCCTTACATGTAGAATAATATAGAGTATGCTATTATAGTTGCTTATTATTTCTCATATTAGAGATTACTTATACATATTGTTTGATATCCTATATTTTGTTATATTTCTTAAAATTTTATTTGTGATTATCTATCAGAGGAGACCTTATAATCATTTTCACATTTGTTTGTTTTTTTCCTTATTAGCCACTTTTTTAACTTTAGGTATTTTGTTACACCATTTTTTGTGATTAATGTTTCATGTGCACCATTTGATTTTTTTTTTCATTCATAAGGTCATCCCTTTTCATATGGCATATTCACACGTAAAATAAAATTTTAATTTTAGATTATTACATTAGAGTGCTTAACAAAGTGATTTGGGTTTTTTAATATCTATTCTTATGGGTTCTACCACTAGCTATTTTCAAGGGATCTCACCAGTTATATTTAAAATAGGAGTTTTTTTGTGATTTTTTTGCTATTTTCACCACAAGCATCTCTGTGTTGTTATTGTAGAGACATTGGTAAGCTTAGCCTAATGAAGAAAGAATAATAAATATTTAAGCAACTTAAGAATCCATTAAAAAATTACATGACCATAAGTCAAAGAAAGTCTTTTTTGACATTACTACAATAATTCAGGAAATACATATTTGATGGCTGAATTATAAATATCAACTATTCCAACAAATATGGTACTTGAGAAGAAGATGAGACTTTTGCCCTTGCTGATTTTCATATTGATCCATGGCAAAACAATTTAGAAAGTTAGGTAAGCAAACTATAGTCTAGTGAAAGAATGCCTACATTTGGGGAATGTATGATGAACAAGGGTAAGGGATACATTTACTGAATACTATAACTAAGAGTTGTACCTTCTAATTAGAAATATTACCAAGTGATAGAATTAATTATCTCTTTTTTTAATAAAGCATGTTTGCAAAGTACTAATTCCATTTACAACCTCCCAAAAATTACATTAGAAGACATTAAAGTTTCTTTGGAAGTCATAAAAGCTACTCCAAAAAACAAGTAACTTACTAAACTAAGAAAATTAAGCATATGTTGGACAATGATTTGGTTCTCACATCATTCTCCCTCTTTTTAAAATTACTTGACCTTGAGTTGACTCGTAAAGTCTTTTAAGGAGAAAACATTGCATATCTCCATCCTCCCATAAGGATATTTTCTTTGCCCTTCTTTTCTACCAAAGGGAAAGCTTACAATGCAATGGGGGAAGCTTGGCATAAAGCTAGTAGTAATCGAATCAAGTGCTGCATGGAGAAGAATTTTATTAGGGATGTACGACTTGCGTTGTGATTGTGTTTCTTGAAGCTAATAGTATAGTTTCCTCTGTTTAGTAGATACATGTATAATATTTATTGTGCCCGAAAGAACACAAATGTAAGCTTAGAATTTGTCTTCTGCAATTTTTCTTTTTTAATTTCGTTGGTTCTTCTGAACAAGAAACTTGGACAAGAAGAGATTGCTGCATTAGTCGTAGTGGCATTTCACTAATTTCACAAGAATTAAAGTTTTTGGCTCCTAACCAAGCTCCTTTTTTTAAATCTCTCATATGTTTTCATTAAAATATATTATAGAAAAAAGATTATATGTTAATATTACTTGATCACTTAATACATAAAATATATGGGTACCTCAACATCATAATATTGAGTATAACATAATCTTTATGGGTTGTTAAGCTTTTTTTTACTTGATCTTTGTTTGTAGTTTGTAAGGTAATCTTGATTAAATCTACATTGTCTTTTTTGTTATAAAAGATTAAATGAGTTAAGGTGGTTTGTAGTGTCTTTGTATGTATTATGTATGTATGTATGTGTGTGTGGGTGTGTATGGATGTGTGTGTGTATATATATAATTAAATTATAAAATTACATATTTTATGTAACTCAACTTAATATGCACTAATTGACTAAATTTAATCATCTAGACTTATTTTTAATATTTGTATTGATATTATTTTATTAATCACTTAGGTTAGTGAACTTATTGACTTTTTTGCAAGCTCATTTCAAATAAATGTAAAAGTTTTTTTATCCATTTCAATTAGTAGACAATTTTGTCATTAACCCTTGTTAAATGATAACTAATAATTCATATTTGTTAATAACTAAAGTAACCTAGCTAATGTAAACATATTTCAATCAAGGGATAGTAAATGCCATGTTTATTTTTTGACAATATAATTTTTCTTAATTTTTTTAATCACTTGAACATGAGGAATGGATTGAAATTATATAGATCAACATGTAGTTTAAAACAAATGGTTGGGATTGGCTCAACTTGGTTCTTATACTTGTGTTAAAATGACAGTTTGTAGTTTGGGATAGCTTAAGACCTCTACAAAATGGGGATTCTTATTTCATTAACATGGAAATATATACTTGATTAACAAATTTCTCATATGGCCGATTGATTTTTAAATGTTTATTTTGTGATTTTAGCCTAAGATTTAATTCTTCAATGCGGAAAATTGTAACAAATATGATGGTTGGGCATGTTGTTATCCTTTGGCAAAAGTTTCATTGCCGAAATCTTAAACTACAAGCTATGTTTGTTTGAAGTTGTGATTTAACAACATGCTTGAAGTTGATCTTGCCTTTAATAGTCTGCTTTGAAAATTGGCCATGCATTAAAGAAACTGGAAAAATGAGTAGTAAATTTTTAATTAAGGAGCTCATTGGCCAGAAGATTTTCATGGTCTCATTTTCCTTGGACATTTACACTCTGTAGTATGAAGCTTTTCTAGGTATTTCCTTTCCCAAGTTTTAATGAGATTGATGTGAACGTTTATGGTACTTCTCATAGACAAGTTTGCTTGGTTTATTTAAAAGCCTTATGCATGTCAGCTACTTTAGATAACCTTCTACACTTTTAGTTATGGTTATGAAGATATCCACATAGCACTAAGGAAATTGTTTCAAATGGAAACACTTATGAAAATGCTTCATCTCATAGGAATCATCTTTTTGCAATTTTATTGTGTTTCATTTTAGAACTCGTAATGATGTATATCATGCATCCCTTTTCCTTTTAGAAAGCTCATGTCCAGCAGTTTTTGGCAATTGAAGATGCATTGAACAAGGCAGCTGAGGCTAACAGCATAAGCCAGAAACTTGTAAAGCGGTTTACATGGAAATGGTGAAGTCGCAATAACAACACTATATTCTGGAATCCAGTCACAGAACCTTGGTAACACAAGGCATTTTCAGGTGATCTGACCCATGCGATTTCTTAAAATATGAATTTTTGTAGAAAGTTTTTAAACTATAATGCAGATCATCCCTATGTATCATTGATGTGGAATTTTGTGAATTTTCTTTATTCATGTTTTTGTTCTGATGCTAAGTGTTGTCAATCTTTAAAATGCCAAACTTCATGGAGTTGTACCTACCATAAGGTTTTCGAAATTATATATTCCTAACACCTTATCTTTGGATATTTGGTGCTTACATTATGCATGTTGCTTTTTTATTAATCATCATAGAAAGCAAACATATATTTTGTTAACAAAAGAGTGCCTTTTTTTTAGCATTTTCATCCAATTATATTAATTACTATTTGAGTTCAAAAGTTAAGGATTTTGATCATGGTTCTCTTTGAAATATTTTGAAACTACATCGAATTATATCATAGCTTAGCTTTTAGCATTTTTAACTTCAATTTGTAAAATGTGTAAGCTAGCAATGTGAGGATTATTACACTGCAGGAGTTTTATATATGCAATCTTCCATTGCAATGCAATGAACCCTTTCCTTGATTCCATTGTCTTGATCACTCTGTATTATGTATTGTTTAGTTGGATGTTTGGGCTAAAGAAAGAGATGTTGTTGGACTAAAAGCTAGCATTAATACATTGACATCTGAGGTTCAATTCTTGAACAAGTTGTGTTTGGAGTGGATAGAAGTAGAAGATTCTTCATGAAAGAAATGGAAAAAAATTGAAGGCTTTGACCCTCGCAGATCAGAACTTGAGTCTATCTTACACTTTATTTCTACATGCTGACATTGTTAAGTCTCTTGCACACCATATCCTCATTCAAACGATATATTGCTGTTATGTGAGCTTGATGTGTTATTGAATTCCTTGTGTTCATCTTTTGCTTCCTTTGTACACTACTTGAGTTCATCATTTACTGCTGATTTGTAATGTTTTTCTTTGTGTTAACATTTTTAAGTATCTGGCTTACTATATCATCTTTTGATTACATCTTTTGCTGTTTATGTATTTTTGTGTTTTTGAAAGATATACCTGAGTCAATCTTTTTTTATTTAGTGTACTATTTATCAGATCCAAAAGTGTTTATGTACTGATAGTGTTAAGTATTTAATAATTGAAACACTTTTTTTCTAGGACCAAATAAGTAACACTTCATAGTGTACTTAAACTTGTACAATTAGGGGTAAACATTGCATAAAAGCTCCAAGATGCTTGGGTTTCAAGGAGTGTAGGACATAGATGATCCTCCACATGTGATCTCCCTTTAGGCATATGGTGATTGTTGTAGTAGGAATATGTTATTGTTTAGTTATAAGCTATAACAACACAAATATGATATCCAATTCTGGCCTAATGCCACATGAGAAGTGAGCACTCCTAGAGTGGCTAAGTCTTTTTTCATGATATTATAATCTTATATATTTTTTAGTTGTAAAAGTTAAAACTAAATTATTATATTTGCATTGAGGGGATCTTTTATGAATCCTTAAAACTTGAAGTTTTCAATCAGTTTTCTTAGGGGAAAAACTTTTGAGTATCATATATTCCATGAATGAACACCAAATATGAATTTTATCTTTAGGTTTTCTTTTTGAATTTGAGAATTAGTATATATTGAAAAAAGATTTTTTTGATCTAAACGAAAGATGAAATGACAATCTAAATAGAAGTAGAATTATTAGTTTCTCTCAAAAGAAAAAACAAAATTAGAATAGAGAAGGATTGTCTTTTTCATTTTAGTATCAAAAATCATCTTAGGTGACGACATTATATGTTCTAGATACTTTTAAATAAGGAATAGTATCATTGATCATGAGTCCTACTTGTATAAGCATTTGTTGAAACATTTTTTTAAATTCTTAATAACTCATTATATTATGTAGAATTGGGCAATATTAGGATTAAATAGAATTTTTTTTACTATTTTATTTTTAGTGGTCTCAAATATATCATATTTAACTTTTAAGAATCATTATTCTTTTATGAATTTCTAGTGAAACTTTACCCTAACACAAACCTTTTGTTATTTCCATATAGATAAATAGTTAAATATTGATAATGCTACTTAATTTGATTGCAAATAATTTGGATCTACTTTTGTTCTCAAGGGAGGCTTTAAGAGGAATAAAAGACATCTTGAGGGGATGTTGTAGGTCTTGAGAACACTCAAGGAAGATAGGAAAGGTGCCTTAAGATATTATTCTTAAGAGGTGATGGTTGGCTTTGAGGCCCATGTTAGTTGGCTTGACGTGGATGAATATTTATAAGAGAGTGCTTGAGTAAGATGTATTCTTTGAGAAAGCTACTTGAGGTAGGTTTGATAATCAATGGGCATATGCAAGGTAGATTATGGTCTTGAGGGACATAGTCGAGGTGTCAGTTGAAGTTCTCGAGGGTTATGCCTGGAGTATAAGGAATCTGTAACGAAGCTTTCTACAATTGTTGAGAAGGAAGTATAGATCTCGAGCTGATGGGAACAAAGGCTCAAAGAGTGCCCTCAATAGCAATCAAGGCAAGTACACATGGGAATCAAATCACATCAAACACTTTCGGTGATTTTTAGATTCATTTCAATTGGATTTAATCAAGTAATGAACTAGAAAGTTTTAGAGAATCTTGTTGGCTTTCTAACTCTATTTTTAATAATCTGATTTTAATATTTGTGGAAGAAGTTACACCAAATTTATTATAGTTGTGCAAGGACATTTGGGTAAGCGAAAATTTAGAATTTGAATGCCTGAAATTAGTAATTGATTTTTAATGGCCATGATTTTTGTTTTATTTATTTCTTAGTTTGTTTTGATTTGATATTTTTATGTATATCTATTAATTCTTGTTACTAAGAGCTTTTAGACTATAAAAATGATTTGTGGAGGAGTTATTGGCATTGGTCCCAGTGGCTTGGTACTTTAGAGTGTCATGTGATTTCATGATTGAGGGTATCGTGAATAAGTACTCTAGGTGAGAGGTGTTTTCTTTGAACTTGTTGCCAAGTTTTTGAGAATTTACTTCATAAGTAAACTAGTTTAGGTTTTCTTTAATTGAAAATTGGAGTTTCTCTATGTAACTAATTTGTACTGCATTTTATTTCTTTCTACATGTTTTTGCTGTGGCAATGTAATCATTCTGTCTATAAGATGGATCATATTTTGCCATTAGAGTATTAGATCTTATTTAGTGCACATCTTGGTAAATGAATGGTCTACTTGAGATGTGGAAATATTTTTGAGGATAAAGGGAACATGAGAAGAGAAATGACTTTGTAAGATAAAAATTTATATCAATGTAAGAACATGTGGTTTTTCTAACTCAACAAGTACAACTTTTGATGGAGATGATGAGACATGAGGTGATGAAACATAATTTTGAGGATCGTTGATAGTTGGAAATGAGACCACTTAGGGAAGAAGCATAGATGATGACAAGAGGTGAAGAAGAAAGATCTTTGATTGATGGAATGATGACCATTTTGATCTTATGGCTCCAAGTGACAATGATTTCTTGAAATCTTTCAAAGTGGTGGCTAAGATAAGCATCTTATCTTGTAGTGGTTGATGTAAGGAAGTAGAATCTATGGCTAGATAATTGGAAATGTATTTTTGCATCTTTGAGTGTACAAGTTTCAGCAAGGTACCTTTGAAAAACTAATTTATTATGCATTAGCATGATGAAACAATCTTTTATATTCCAGAGTTGTAAAGATTTGTAGTTGGAGTCAATTCAAGTAGTTTCTATGGAAGTTTTATCCCAGCTATGAGGAAGCTAGATAGAGGAAATAGCATATCTTGATAGCCATGAAGGTAGTTGATGCAAGATTGCTACTCATGATTTTGGAGATGAGTGGTCTCTTGTGTTGAATCTTGGAAAGAAGAGCTTCTTGATGAAGCATTTGATAGGTTTACTTAGATTTTCAGGGTTATCATTCTATCTCTTCAACAATAATGGGCAATCAAGAATGTTTATCATTGCTATTGAGAAGAATTATGTTCGAGTTTGGATGCCAAAGGATGAAGGCTTCAAGAGCGAAAACAAAAAGAAGGATTCCTTAGATTAAGGCATTTCCATTTTTTATAAAGTTTTTTAATTGTATTTCTTGGAGACTTAGTTATATCAAGAGATATTGTTGGGAATTATGTCCTAAATTGTGGAGATTGAGGGGCAAGGATGATAATAACAAAGAGAAAATGTTTGGTGTTGTTATTAAGAAAAATGTGATTTTTGTTAGGTTGAAGGAAGTTGACCGCAGTCTATCATTAATGATAAGAAGGTTATAATGGCAATAAGGTTGTAGAGGAGGGGACTACCCATGAGTTGTTTCTATTCAAATCTATGTCAAGATGATTTTGGTGAAAGTTATCTCTAATGATGGATGCTAATGCAATCAATCCTAGTAACTGCACTTGATTTGGAGATGATGTTGAATTCGCATCCATGTATGATAATTGGATTCATTATCATGCAAAGGTCAAGGCAAAGCAATTTTAGTTGACACGGTGGTCTTTAATGTGTGCCACTTCAAGCTTGTCAAATGATTTTGATAATGGATACATGTGGCACCATGATGCAATTTACTTTTAATGACAACAAAGCATGATGCTTCACAAAGAAGACAAGATTTACTCATTTGATGAGGATTGAGAAGTGTTATCTACAAGATGTTTATAAATAATTGTATCAAGTATGCTAGTTCATATTGTAGATTGAAGGAAATATTTAATTTGACATTGAGAAGGGCATTGGAGCATGAACGACAATGGCATGTGGAACAAGATTGTGCAACACATTGGACGACAATGGATACCATAGGAGGCAACAAATGTATTGTGAGAACTTAGTATTCCTTAGCTCTAAACATCATATTGGAGTGAATCCCTCCTTCAAAAGAGGGGTATATCTTCTAAGAGAATCTTAAAGTTATCTCGAAGAAGGTCTTAAAAGGAAGAAATCATGAATGGATGTTGTAGGCCTAGTGAAGGCTCAACGATCATAAAAAGAAAATCAAGTGGTTATGTTGTAGGACTAGTGAAGGATAAAGGATAAAAAAAGAACCTTGAGAGGTTATTCTCGAGAGATATTTGGGATTCTAGGTGAATGAAGATTTCAAGAGGAAGCTTGAAGATGTTTGTGGTTGTGCGAGGGTATACTTGAGGTGGTTTTGACACTCAATGTGTAAAGTAAATTATCTTCGTTAGGGTATGTTTGAGTTTTTAACTGAAGTTCTTAAGGCTTAGTCCTAAAGGAGAAGGAACGTCATGCAAGACATTGCTACAAAGGATGGTTTTCGAGGTGAGTAAGACAAAGCTCAATGAGTGAACCATAAGAGTAGTCAAGGCAAGGCTTTCTGGACACATTTTAGTTGAATTTTGGTTTAGTTATGATCTAGAAAATTTTATAGAATTTTTGTGCTTCCCATTGCTTTTTGGATTATCAAATTTCAATATTTGTAGAGGTTATGCTCCATTTACTGTAACTGTACAATAGTTTTGTAGATAAGCATGAATTTGAAACCTGACTGCATCAAACAAAGGTTTGGTTGATTTTTTTTTAAAATGTTTGTTTTTAAAAATATTTGGTTCCTAATATTTAAAGATTGGAATTATAATGGCCATCTTTTATTTCCTAATGTTCCAAGGACTTGGTTAATAAAATGGGAATATTAGGTAAGGTTTTAGTATTGATATGAGTTGCTCGATACATGAACGCAACATATGGCTACAGGCTGAGAGTATTGAGGGTATCTACTTCTTATGAGAGGTGGTTTGGCCTTGAAATTATTGTCAAGAGTTTGAGAATTTGTTTTATAAGTTGATTGCTTTAAGTTTTTCTTTAATTAAAAGGTTAGAGCTTTTTTATATATCTTGTTTACATCTTGTTTCCTCTTTCTTCTCACTAGTTTCATGTTGTGCCACTTGAAAGAGATTTTTTTGGGACAAGTCATTCCATGTCTTATGTTGGTTCTGATAATGTTATAAAATGTTTATTCATTTTAAAGTACAACATCATAAATGCTATTTCTGAAAAGTTTATTACAAATTACTCAAAGACAATTGATCACTGATAATCTCTGTTTAAATGTCATTGAATTTTTAGAGTAGCTAAATTAGCTAGTCCAATTTTTCTTTAGCTGTAAGATTCATTGTGGTTCTTGAAGGCTTTAAAAAATTGATTGCATTCATTTGATTATATCTGGAACTTTAAAATTGGTCATACAAACTGATGTGGTGTTGTTCTTTTGATGCATCTCTTTAACGGGGATTTTTGTGGTCATTCACTTTCCTGTATTATATTAGTGTGAAGCATCAGCCTTCTGGGACCTTCAACCAACAGTCGTACAAGAATACGCAACGAGTACGATCATTCTAGCTTGCAATTAAATTGCAAATGTTTCATCTAGTACTAAGGATCTCATTGTGAAAGAGCTATCCACTTTCAATCAGATTCTAGATTATACATTATATATGATGCCATCAACACCTTAAGTTTGTCATTAATCTATATCTTTTTATGTTAATTTTATTTTAATGTTAATCATTTATGTGCTATGAGTGGAGAAAATTTTTTCATGTTAGTCAAGGTAAATTGTAAAGTCATTTTATTTTGTTCTTCTAGTTTTTTGAATCAAAAAATTCGTTAAAGGCATAATTTACCTCTCCCTTATTGTTTGTTTTACTTCATATTTTACAACAATGATCACCTATTTCTCTATGGTTTGAATACCCATTTCTTAGGATTATTGTTTGAAAGTGAGGTTATGACTTTATATTAATAATTTTTTAAATTTGAATTAAATAATAATCTCTCTAGTGCTTCAATTAGACACAAAACATATATATGATCAAGAAATTGTTACAAGTTAGAAGAGGTTGTGAGCTACACAACATTTGTCAAATTGCAATCAATTTATGAATGAATCAAATCTTCCCTCCTCTATCAAGTGTGTGATATGATTAGTTGTGGAAATCCTATGAATCTCATCCCAATAATACTTCTTTGAAGTAACTTTGCTTGGCTTCGTGTTAACTAAACCTTTCCAAGGTTATATAAGCAGTTCTCGTTCAGGAGGTATCACACAAAAGACATATGAACTCTAATATTTATAGTTAAACATAATTTTAATATATCAAAAAAAATTATAAAATATAAAAAATGAATTCAATGATTAAAGAAATTTTATGGGTTAATAGTATATTTTTTAGCCTCTTGCTGCAACTGTCGGTCCTCGTCGTGGTTTATGCCTTTTCGTGTGGCTTCAGGAACAACAAGTGGATGGACAATGGTGAAGCCTATGGGCAGGCCACGATGACTAAGAGCAGGCCAAGCAGGTTTCAGTTTTAAGCCAAGCATGAAGAATCCTTTATGTTTGCATATGTGATATGTTGATGTTTCCGATGGTTTCATGTTATTTTAGTCATATTGTCATGAAGTTTTTTGAGAATTATTTGAAATTGAAACAAGGACATCAACTTGTGTTCCATTGGTCAGCTGACAAATATTTAAATTTATTATTTATATAGTTGAAGTTAAATTTTATATTACAGTTATTGAAATTTAAATTAAATAATAAAAAATATTATTTTAAAATGATATTAAAGAATACTATTTCAAAATAATAATAATTATTATAAAATTCTTTTCATTTTTTTAATATTTTTAAAATAAATTTAAATTTTTGTGTTATATGCAAATTTTAATAAATTTATATTTTAAAAATATATTTTTGAGAACATGAATGATAGGCACGATCAAGTTTTTAATATGGAAAATTAAAAAATTTGAGAAGCCATTTTGACCCAAATTTTAAATTAAAATGAAAATTAATTTAAAAGATGCTTTAAAATTCTTCCCTAACAAGCATTTTTCCACACCTAACTGTCGTGATATTGTGTACCAACACAAAAAATTTGTTTTTTTTTGGGAATTAATTTGATTTTTGGAGTTTTTTTAAAAATGTTTTAAGTGTTATTTTATACTTTTTCAAATAACCATATATCATAAAAAGGAGGTATGACATCTCAAAAAGAGATATGAAGTGAAAAATAAAATGCATGAGTAATTTGGAATCTAATGAAATAAAATTATTAAAATTAAAATATTTTTCAAGTATTAAAAAAAGGGTTTTGGATTAATAAGGAAATATTTATAAGTTTAAAAAAATCCAAAAAATTCAAAAAATACTAATTGAACTAAAAAGATATGAAATTTTGCTAAACACCAGAGCTTAAAAAAATAAAATTAATAAAATTAACTCAAAAAAGGTTCGATGATCGTAGAATTAAAAGTATAAAACAAATTGAGAAAAATAATACAATAAGTTTATTGAGGATTTTCGCTTTAAAAAATTATGAAAAATATTAAATGTCAACAAAAGAAAGAAATTTGGTTAACAAGTAGAGCTCATTAATATGAATCACACAAAATTAATTAGTTAACATTTGGAGACTTAATTGATTGTAAAGTGTATAGAATATCATTTTTTAATTTAGATTTAAATAAGAATTTAATTAATTCCTAAACTCCTAAAAATTCTTAATTACCGTGAAACCTAATCCAAGAACCACTCGAAGAAACCCATTTGTTAACGACCCAAATCAATGACAAACTTTCATATTCTAAGTGACAGAGTGGCATGGTGTTCTTTGGAGAGACATGACTATTTAGAGGGAGTTGGAGAGTTGATAAGTGATTGGGATAGAAATTGCTTTGTCCTAGAGTTTAAAGAAAGGAGGGTGAGAGGAGGTGCTGTTGAAGCATTTGGGATAGCCAAATAAAGGAATCACATGAGAGATCTAAAATTTTGGAGAAATATTATAACAACTACTATAACTTGGAAAGTAGAAGATTGATATAAATTTTAAGATCAAATCTTTGGTGTGACCACTACAAATAGAATTTGAGGTAAGCAATATTGTGTATCATAAGTGCATTTGTATGATGTATTGGTGGTCCACATCAGCATTACTAAGTTGTCGAATCATTGTTTTTTAAATCCAATCATATGAGTTAGGTTTGAATTCTAATTAAAACCAAATAAAAGATATATGCTTTATTTTTAAACTTGTGTTCGTACAACAACTATTGCTATATAAATAAAATATAAGCACTAAAATATGACCCATATCCTTGTTTTCATAATTCTTGCATTAATAAAACTTTCCTAATGCAAGAATTCTAAGACAAATTAAATACAAAAAAATCCATGACCTCTTACTTATCCCCTGAGTCTCATGACGTGCTTAAGATTTTGCCTAAAATTATTAACAACAAAGAAAAACTAAGCACATGACATTAGCTTAATAAACAAAAACTATAAAGCATACATCTTTGGCTTATGCCATATGTTAGGTCAAGTAAAATATTATAGTATTTACAAAATATTAAAATTAATAACATTAACAAGCATTGGAAAGAAATGCTCTCACTATATATAATGAAATACTATCCCTTTGTTAATTTTAACATTTGAAAGGATCAATTTATCTTTTTTCTTAACCATCAAAGATCTCTTGACCTTAAGTTTAAAATTCCATGGAGCCTTAGCAACACCTTATGATGAAACAACAAACTAAAAGTGCACTCTAGTGAGCCTCATTCTATTAAAGTAACACTCATTAATCAATTTCTCATGAAAATTTACATTTCTATTTTAAGGAATCTCATATTAAATTTAGGATGCACACTTGAGAGGCCCTGTTTGACCTAAGGAACACCCTTGAGTTATTTTCATATATGATTTGTTTTCTTTGTGAGGAGTCTCATAATAATTCTCTTATAATTTCATAGTTATTTTAATGATGATTTCTCAATTTTTTATAAATATAACTCACATAATACCAAAACATATGAAACATCCCATAATAGTTTTTAGCATGTCAATACTAACATGGGAAATAAAACAAGATAATCTCAACTATGACTAACAAACATGGTTTAAATTCAAGCAAATAGCCACCCAAGAAACAATTTGCTTAAACATGAATATATTTTACGAACATGTCACTAATAGTAATATATCATACATGTAATGCATGTGCAACTATGTGAACCAATAATCTTTTTCTTTTTTAAATCCAAACTAAAAGTAATAAAACAACATCCAACAACACATCATAATAATGCACCTATGACATGCAACATTGGTGACTAATTTTCTGATGCAATAGTCACACCAAACAAGTTGATTTGTATTCATGAAGCCTTCACTAGCTTAATTCATTATCTTCCTTGATTGACTGGTTGCTATTGGATTTTTTTCAAAATCCTCCCCTTTATCCAAGCAATTGATTTATCTCTCTTTCTTCCTTTCTCCCTCTTGTATGATAACATCACAAATATTTATTGTTTGCTTTTACGTTGCTTTTGGCTTGGCACCTAAATTTTTTTCTCAAACATTTTCACAAAATTCCCTTTTTGTCCACTCCCCAAAAAAATTTCTCACTATGTCTTTCTTTTTTTTTTCCAAAACTTTGCTATAATACTTCACTCCTCTCTCTCTCTCTCCTCTCTTTTTTTTCCTTTTTCTTTTTTTTCCTTTTTCTTTTTTTTCCTTTTGGTCAACACTCTTCCTTGCTCCTATATGCTCCTAATGCATACAAGTTATTAGGTTTCCTTATCTCTCTCTCTTATTCTATTTGCTTTAATGTCTCTCTTTTTTTTTGTTTTCACTTGATGCTTCCCCCTTTCTCTCTCATAGTCTCTTCTCTTCAAATGGAGACCCTCCTCATAGTTCCCTTCTCTTTACTCCTCTTTCTCACTTGATGGTCTTTCTCTTCCCTCTTGGCATCTCCATAAGTAGCAGGGCCTCCCTTTCTGTAGTAAGCTTCATTATATTTTCTAAGATATTGTTTATGATAGATTTACAATATTTAAAATTTTGTGTTTGATTAAAATAAATTTGTAGAGAGTAGAATCATAAATAATAAAAAGCAAATTATCCTTAGCTAGATTTATAATTTTAAGAATTTAACATAATTATAATTAGCCTGATAGAAGATAGAATTATAGATAATAAAATATTATAATGATAAAATATTAATTTCTATGGTTATAATTTTTTACCAGCATCTTATGACATTTGGCATAGTGGTAGAAGTGCATTTCAATGATAATTATTTGGTTGAAATAGATGTGACATAATTAATTAAATAAAATAATTATTTTTTTATTTTACATGCACTTAATCAAATCACCTACATGTTTTTCCTCAATCAAATCAATTATGAAATTAATAATGATGGCCTTTAGCACACTAATAAAATCTTATGGAAGAAAATATGGGTCAGAGTCTATATAAGTGAAGGTGACTGCAAAATTGAGTGTGTGAAGGTTATCAAAGAGCTGAGTAGCATCATCAAGAACCATTAGGAGGAGGTGACCTATAGAGTTTAAAAATTTGAGAAGCACATCGTTACTGTGCTGTAATTTTCATTTAGCAAAGGAGAAAGAGTGAAGAAGACACTTGGGTATAGAGATGGATTTAAAATGATTATGATATAGTATGAAATAAATTGATGGTGATTTGAAGTGAACTCAAGAGATAAAGGATAAGAGATATTGGTTATTAATGTGTATTGTATGTACATTGATCTACATTATATGATATGATTAGTTTAAAATCATAAATAATAAGGGATGAAAATGCTATAACGAAAGATGGCATGATACAATCATATTAAACAAAATTTTGAGTTGTACTAGTATGAGAAGAGTTTAAGTTATAGGTTGGGATATCAAGTTCATCACATAAGGACGATATAAGTGTTGCACTTGTGCAATGTGTTGAGTTGTCAGGTTCACTATACGAAGGCAATATGGGTATTGACTTTGTATGATGTAATTAAGGTAAAATATATGATTGTATTGATATAATTATAACGATTGTATTAGGTGATCCTCCAAGTTAAAGGTCAAGTAGTGAGAATCATATAAGTATGATGCTTTGAATAATATTGGATGAAAGAAAAAGTGATTTAATTCAAGCATGAGACAAGTTTGTTAGAAGGACCATGTAAAGAATTTTAGATGAAATCTTATAAAATATGACTGAGTTGATCATACTGGATGATTAGTCAAAGCTATTGACAAAATTGTTAATTCTTGAGAGAGATGAGACTAGCAAACTTATATGTTGTGTATCATTATAACTTATGATGTATTAGGGTGGATTAACTATAGAAACGTATGGTAAGCTCAAGGGATCATATTGTCTTGAAAGAGGAACAATGAGTTGTTCATACTTTACAGTGGGAGCATCATAGTAATATGAATGATTAACAAGCTAGTATGATAAAGAGAGAGAGAGAGAGAGTAAAAATTATATAGTACAATGTTATGGGAAGTATTGTGTGTTTAATGGGAAATATGAATTATGTTAAAATAGGGTATCATTGTATCATATGATCCCAGTGATCAAAGTGCATGTTCAAAAATGACATGAACAATAGAGTGCTAATTTTGTGAATTAGATGATACAATTGAGAGATTATAAAAGTTCAACATAATTCAAAATGCTTATTTTTTATAGATCTTATGATATAATAAAGAAACCATATAAGTACATTCCAAGACAACAACTTAAGTGTTTATAAGAAATTAATATGATTTTAGTTGTTTGCTAAACATACTACATATATGATATATGTTGACCAATACATATACATGACATTATAGAAAATCAAGAAAAGAATAAGATTAGAAAAGGAAATCAACTCATCAATTTAAGTAGATAAACTTGATAACTATGATACAAATACACTCGTAAATTAATTTATAATTTATCTATAAAATGATATAATTTATTTATATCTTTTAATAGGGATTATAAGCATTAAAATTTTTATTTCATTTTTTATACATTATTTATGACACGTAAATCTAAAAACAAGGTATAAATACACTAGTAAACAATTATTATGTCATTTAAAAAAATGACATATTTTCATGTTATCTTTTTGAAAAGCAACAATCATGTAGGAGCATCAATATTAGCTCATAAACATACATCCATTAGCATCACACTAGTTTCATAAGTTTATCGGTGTAAAATCTTTTTGAAATTTGCTTAAAATACTTAAAATTAAATTTTTTTTTATTGATTTGTCACCCTTTGCGATATGTCACCATCACCCCCACTATCACTGCTTAAGCCAAACAGACACCCATATTAGCCAAACTGACTCAAGAACAATAGTTGATTTGCTAGACTTGCATCAACCTACACCAACCCACCAGTCCTTGCCAACCAGTTTAGCTCTTCGTGATCTATGCTTACCCAAAAATTAGACTAGTAGCTTTGTCCGTGCTTCTTGCCCCATCATTTTGTTGCTCGTCGTTATTCTCTCCCAAATTGCATTGATAGTTAGAAAATTATCTAATTTATTAAAATTAGTAGTTTTTAAATCTTTAATTCTTTTATTTTTTAAAAAAATTATTTTTGAACCATTGAGATCCTTATAAATAGGGATATTCACTATGTTCAAGAGAAAAAATGATGGAATTAAATTTCTTTTATTTGTATACTTTAACATTTGTGAGCAAAGTGTGTGCACCTAATTCTAGTTAGAGAGATTCCAACTTCCCTTGTGAGGGACAAGGATCAAATGTGCGAGAAGTTTCATCAGGAGAGCCAACAACCAAACCCTTATAAGGGACTATGATCGAATATAAGAGAACTTCCATCAGAATAATTGATAACCTAACAAATTCTTATTTCCATCAACACCCACATCATGAAAAAGGTACAATCTTTTAGTCACCTTTATTTTCTAGATAGAAATTTAAAGTTTTAATTATTATTTTCTATTCAAATACTTCATGTAGAGTTTATCTTAAATTATCTATTTTATATATATGAAATTGAATGTAATAAAAATCATCTTATAATACTTTATGCTTAACACAAAATATTACCACTTACTCAGCTTAAAGATCAACATTACAACTTTGAAATACTAATCTTTAAACAATTTTAAAATATCGTTCACATCATCTAATCCTAATCAATTTATAGTATTTTTTCATATTTCTTAATAATTTATCAAGCATCTCTAATGTTATAGACTCCAAATTAGACCATGATAAAAAGCTAAATCCATTATACATCATAAAACATATTATAATATGTTTTATACAAATCTAGTAATTATGTAATTATTTTCTTAAATTATTATATTTTATAATTCGTTGCTATATGACATTATTCATATGTTATTCTTTTATAACATTATATAACAAGGACATTGACATGTAATATAATAAAAAAATTCTATAAATTAATGGATAAAAATGATTTTGATGTAAATATTTGACATGCTTTATTATCAAATAAGAAAATGAAGTGGAATGAGTGAAATACTTCCTAAATATATTATCCACAAAAATTCATGTACTATATTATGATCTCACATGTATTAATATACATGGCATAAAACAATGATAATTCATATATATCTATAGAAATTCTACTTCATATGATAATAAATAAGAATAAGCCATGGTGAGGATAACTTATCTATATCTATAAAATTATATTATATATAATATAGGGCAAGAAAAGCTCATTTAAATCTAGATGAGTCTACGATACACAACATAAGGTGAGATTAGTCCATCTATATCTACATAATTTTATTTTATATGATATGAAGTAAGGATATCATATCTATATCAACATGATTCTACTATAAATGATATGGGAGGATGAAAGCTTATTATGGTGAGGATATTCTATTATAACATCTATATTATTGGCATTGATTTTAGAGAATAACGATCTAAAGTGAGTGGAATTTGGGATGTGTCTAAATGTATTAGAAATGAAAGGACGATGAAACAAAGAACTTATTTTTATGTGTTACAAAATGTAACGAATAAGAAATATGAAAATTAAAAAATATACATATAAATGTTCATATTTTTTTGTTAAATTTATTACCTTTTCTATATAATAACATTTTTTTATGGGTATAATTTTTAATTATTATGAAAAGATAATCTTTTCATTATATCATTAATTTTATATATTATTATTTTATTTGTTTACTTATTAAACTGTTTAAAGTCTTACTAGTATTTATATCATAAATAATGTATCAATTATATTATGAGATGTAAATTTGGATGTTATAGATAAGAATTTTACTTATTAGCTAGTACAATGATTCTCTTAAACATTTTTACATAAAATTAGTATAGTATTTACTTTTGATTGGATGGTTATATATATTTTTGTAATAGATCACTTATTTCTATTGATATTTATTTAGTCCATCTTGTTAAAGGTTTAGTGTTTTGGGAATCTATATATATATATATATATATATATATATTAAGAGCATTTTCTTGTATTATGTCTCTCACCGAGTGCGATGAACGAGATAAAGGATTAAGGAATTTTCTAGAAGCTCATTGGGGAACAAAGGAGAATGTGCAGTTAATGTTTTGGAAAGGAAAGTTGGGAAGTAACTTTAGGAGTTAAGTAGTTGTCATTCTAGTTTAACTAAAGAGGATTTCAACTTGATTAGCAAATTAGAGTTCTACTATTATTTCTCACATGAGATTTAGTTCTCTTCTCATTTTTTATAGTAAAATTCCTATTTAATAATTACTCAAAATGATTCTCAGTACAATAATATAGGTGGAATTTGACAGAGATAAGGGTTGTATGCTAATCACAAAGCTGTAGATATCATCGACAATAAGGTAAGATCCTTAAATAATAATGATGTTGAGGTTTAGGCATCTATCCTAACAAGCAAGTTTTTTAGATATTATAATTATATTGTTTACTTTTACGCTATGTATAGTTTATACTACTCATCAAGCAAGCTTTATGCCAATATCATATGGAAGAAGGTAGCAGGGATTGCCAAACAGAACGGAACAGTGCGAAATCAGCCTGCAGGAAAAGCTGAACGGAACGGAACAGTATGAAATCAAGCTGTAGGGAAAGTTGAATGAAAACAAAGTGATCAAATCTTGGTCAAGCAAAGGGGGAGACAATCCCAGACAGCTTGAGAGTCATACGAATCGAAAAGCTTATAGAGAGCAATGGCAACATAATTTGGGCAATATGGGACTAAACTCTCATCCAATTGTCAAAGAAAGTGGAAGGGCAGGCGATCGGGTGGCTGAGCTTAATGAAGGCAGAATGGCAGGCACCATCTAACGGCCTAGGTTAATCAAGGTAAAGTGTTGTAAATAAGCACAGTAAAATGCCAAACACGAGGTTCGAACCGAAGCCAGATATGTAAGAAGATGCATAACCACTGAAGTAAGTTTCTTATTCAAGTTGTTTCTAGACACACTATTTTAATGTAGGTAGGAAAACCCACACACGAAATAATAGCCTAGATCAAGGCCACCTAGAGCCAATGGCCAGGATTGATCTTGAATGGTAAAATCGGGATTCAATCAGAAACGTCTATTTCAGGATCCAAATCAAATGGTGAATGCTATGTGTCCGTTAGTTGTGTATATTTTTGACATAAAATTATTTTTAGATATTTTCTCAAACTTTTTAAAAATAATTTTTTAAATTATTTTCTTAAATATTTTTATAAAAAACTAGAACTTTATTCTTAATAATTTATTTTCCTCTCACTGAACCACATCTCATATACACTAAAAACAACACATAGTAATACCATAAAAACTTTCATAAAATGAAGTGAATATTGTTGAATACTTTTCAAAAAAAATTAAATGAAGATTATTCTTCTTATCAACTCAATCAATAAATTTAAATTTTTATATACTTTTAAAAAGTAAAGTAACATATATAAAAAATAACTACATATTATTGTAGTGAATATCTTTTCTTCATGAATAAATTTCTAAAAAAAATTGTTTCACATAGCTTATATTGAACCGTTATTTTCAAGTTTGAACCATTTACTATAGACTCGTTATGTCTTTTATACAAATGTTGCTAATCTTTAGTGTGCACATTTTCATGCTTCCTGTTATGTTTATATAATTATTTTAAACCTTTAGAATATTTTAAAAAATTTTCAACTCTCTTTGTGTTTGTATGTGACATATATATATGTTTATAGTTAGATATGTAAAATCTTATTGATGTAAAAATTAAAATTGAAAGATAATCATTATCAAAATTCAAAGAACAATAAGATAATCTTAAACAAGACTTAAGTAAATAAATTTATAAAATTTATGATGGAAATCTTTTAGAAAGCAAAAACGTATGCTTAAGATTGTTCAAAGAAAAACTTTCACTACAACATAGTTTTACAATGTCTATTAAATGTATCCAAAACGAAAATACTTTTTTGTATGCTTATTTTTGTATTCTTATATCTTTCAAAAAAATAAACTAACTAATGTTTTAGTAATAAATAATATAACCTTCATTTTAATGTACACATGTTGCTAATATTTATTATTCACATCCACATCCTTCCATTTATGTTTATATATGGCTTTTAAATCTTAATAATATTTTAAGAAAATTACAACTCTTCTTTTGTGTGTTTGTGTGTATATATACATATACAATATTATGATGTGCACGAGTATATATGTACACACACATATTTGTTTATATTAAATGTGTAAAATCTTATTGATATGAAAAATAAAATTGAGAGGTGATCATTATCAAAATGCAAAGAATAATAAGATAATCTTAAACAAGACATAAGTAAAAAAAATTATAAAATTTATGATGAAAATCTTTTAGAAAGTGAAAACTAATGCTTAAGATAGATCAAAGAAAAACTTCCACCATAACATAATTTTATAACATGTATTAGATGTGTCAAACACAAAACTCTTTTTTTATGTTTCTTTTTGTATTCTTATATCTTTCATCAATATCTATATCATTTCATTAAATTTGTATCATTTATGTACCAAAGAAATTTCTTTTAGAGGTTGGTATATCTCAAAAAGCTTGTCCATCCACTCTCCTACCCGCTTTTTAAAATTCCTTATCTGAAAGCTCAATTTGTACTTCCATGCAAACCTTCAAAATGAGCCCTATTAAAATATGAATGTACCATGTTGCATATCCTAACAGTTCGTTATTCAATTTATTAAATATTCTCTATTTTACAGTTTTTTATTTTAATCTTAAAAAAACCAAGAAAAGATGAGGTCGTACGTAAAGTGAAGCAACGGCTCTTTTGTGGAAGCCATAACCTTCGTATTTTCTATATGGCAGTAACCCCATATGGCCTTTCTCCACATGTCAAGCCGCACTGAAATACACTTGTGAAATTCTTAATACTACTCGGTTGGCGTTCTACAAAATCCTCTCGTTTAGCCTTTTTGCCGGACGAGAGGATGCTAACTGTTGAAACAAAATTGATGGGTTGATGATTCATCTTTCTCTTTTTCTAAGTGTAATCCTCAAGTGAGAGCTATTCACATTTGACATCACCATCGTCTTGTATACTCAAAATCAGTAAGTTCTCTACTAGGGCCTTGGATAAGATACTTGAAAGTGAAAAATACTCAACTTTGTTTTCTCTTAAACCATTCATAATGATCACACCATTAAACTTCCTTTGAAGGATGTCCTTGATATTTATTAAGAGTCATCAGATTCCATAATGTTCTTTAGGTGATGACTCCTCCAAAATTTTATGCATAGCAAGTCGTAGTTGAATCCACATCTCAAGTGGTTCAAATGAAAAGATGGCTACTTCTCCAATGGCCATATTTGTATTTTTTGAAGATCAACTAAGTTGGTAGGAAAACAAAAATCATGGCACTGCATCAGGATGGGCTTATGAAGAGAGAGGCTTCTTGATATTCCTATTAGAGTTGACCTTGACATGATGAATTAACATGAGGCCTTCTTTTCTCAAAGCCAATACAAGGAGAAAACACGTCTCAAAAAAAGTTAGAGTGCTACTATGACTGAAGAGGAAGAGGATCCAAAGAAGCCAAATGTACCTATTTTTGAAGCAATTGTGCTAACTAAATGGGATACAAATGAAAATAGTGTTATTGTGGTCTATTTTTTTTTCCATTGCAAGTTACCAACTATTTAGGTAATTTTTTATCAAAGAGTATTATTAATCATTTGGAGCAAAAGAGTAAAAAAAAATTATCCATTTGTTAAATCTAATGTGTCAAAGAAGAGAATTAAGTCATTGGGTTCCACTTCTGAGAAATGGAAAGAACTTGGACTTAGTCAAAGTCTAATGTCCAAAGCCAAAATGTCAAACTCTTAACCTGTTGTAAGTGGTTGAGTAATGTCACCTCTCATTTTATTTTTTTGAAGTATCAACCCATATTTTCAATTTATGTCAGTTAAAGTAAGTTTTGTTCTCAAAAAAAATTTATATTTTAAAATAATAGCTTTGTATATATAACCAGAATCATTCTCATTTCTGTTATTTTAAGACTTTTCATATATATGCCACTTTGCCTTGATGCCTGCTAGAGGATGTTTCTTGTCCAATTATTTTAACCTTAAGATATTTCCTTATGATCACAACTTACTTTCTTTAAATCTTGGATGCTGTGAGGCAACAAATTTTTACTTAGTTTATCTTAAAACTACGTTGCATCATGGTCATAACCTGAATTTATTATTTTAATGAATTAATCATCTTTGGTCATCTTTCATAAATAAAAGTAGATTATTTTCTAAAATTTATTTTTATAACTTTAAATTATGATTTTACATATATAAAAAATATATTTTTCTCCTTTTTTGTATGTGATTATTGATCCTTACAGTCCTTGATCTTGAATTATAACAATACACTACTTGAATGCACTACTTTATTTAATATTAATTAAAGGTATTAATATACTCCAAAATACTAAATTATTGATTAAATAAATAAAGTAAGAAAAAAAACCTTGAGGGCACCATGTAAAACAGAGATGATGAAACATTACAGATTAAAATATTAAATTAAATTAAATAATTGTATAAATAATTATGCTCATTTCTTAAATCTATTATTCAAAAATAAAAGTTGAAATATCTTTTTTATACAATATCTGTCATACATACGAAACGCCTCATAGAGTTCTCAAAAGAAAGCATCTCCTCACATAAAGGATCTGATGTTATAACTTCTAGGAATCCTAAACTCTATAAATATCTCATTCTTAATCCATAATGTATGTATGTATGAGTATAATGTATATAACAAATAAACTATTCAATTTAAGTAGTAAAGTAGAGTGAAATCGTGATATAAAGCATACAAATAAATATGAAGCAATAAATAAGAATGTATGATAAAAAATATTAAATATCTTGAATATTTGCATACAAGCTTGTATGTTCTATAATCAAGTATGTATATAATTATCATATGATACTAATATTATATAGTAGTAATATTATATCTTTCTTTTCATATTTTTAGTTTTAATTTTTTCATATTTTTATTTCTATTCTTTTCTTTCTATATAATGTTATATCTATGTGGTATCAATCATATCACATGACCTCTATCGATAATTGGCCAAGCCATCAAAGTATTTCTCCTACCACTACTATCCTTCACTAAAATACTAAAAGAAATAGGTCTTTAGTCTTTGTTACCTAGCATTGAAGTGGTCACAACAACAAAAATGATGTCAAATATCAATTCTAACATGGAATCATCCTTTAACTATGTTATGTATAAAGTACTAATGATAGTGAGATCTCTGTCTATTATGGCCCTCATTTTAATTACAAATAATAACAAGAGATAGTCATATTTATCAATTATGAGATAATGTCATAGATAAATTATCTTCTAATTTTCACATTCCAATTATGCCCCTCAATTTAAGTACCAATAATAACAAGAGATAAAGTCATAGATAAAGTCATATTGATCAATTATGAGATAAAGTCATAAATAAAATTTTATCTTCTAATTTTCACATTTCTCATGATGATGTATATCTTTAAGCTCATCCAGTCAATCATTATCTTTCATTTTTTTATTCTATATCTTTCTTGTTTTGTGTTCTAAAACTCATAACACATATATAAAATAGTAAATAGTAAAATGTATGTGGGGTAGAATATTAATTTTAATGATTATGATTTTTGTTGGCTTCTTATGACCATTTTGTGTGGTGCTAGATGTGTATTTCTATGATAATTATTTTTTCAAAATCAATATGATACAAATAATTGAATAGAAGAAATTTTGTTTAATACACATGCATTTCATATGATTGCACATCTGTTGTTCCCTAATCTTATCAATTATAAATTAATAATGATGTTTTTAATATAAAATTTGAGGAGAGTGAATTAAGGTTTGAGTCTATAAAAGAAAAGATGTTTGAAAGATCAATGTGTGAAGCTTGTTACAAATTTTGGTAGTAAGAACCACCAAGAAGGAGTGAGTCAAGGAGGTTGTCGAGTAAGGCATCATTACTATGCTATGATTTTTGCGAGCAAAGAAGATAGAGTTATGGTGAAGCTCTATTATAGAGAGAAAATTATAAGAATGAAGAACCATTGGGAAAACTTTGTTGTAGCTTGAGGAGAAGATCAAAAGCAAGAACATGAGAAGAGAGACTATCACAAGCAAATAGAGAAGCAAATTGAGTAGTAGTTATCAAAGAAAAGATAGACCTTTAAATTGATTCTTTTTTAAATTTAATTTAGTTTTACATAAATAAAAAATATGATTATGTTACAAGTTAAGTAAGAACTAGATTTAAATTAATTTAGATGTGGTATGGAGTGAATTGATGCTAATTTGGATTGAACCCAAGGCATATAGAATGAGAGTTGTTAGCTATTATTAATATGTATCATTCAAATAATTTGGTCTACATCATATGGTACGATCAATTTAATCTTGTAAGGAAAGTTATGATGAAACATGGTATAAGATAATCACATTAGAAAATTTTTGAGGTTATAATAGTCAAAGAAGAATTTAAGTTATAGGTTGAGGTGTCGAGTTCATCGCATTAGAACAATATATGTGTCATATTTGTATAATGTGTTGAGTTGTGAGGTTCATCATATGAAGGCAATTGTAAATACCAACATAAATCACAAAATGTCTTGTGGGATCAATAACAGTTTTAATCAAAGCTAAATTTTTTAAAATACAAAATCTTTTAAATATAAGAAAAAAATTGTAAAAGAATATTGTAAAAAGTCTTAGATGAAATATTATATAGTGTGACTAAGTTGATCGTACTAAATAGTTAGTTAAAGCAATGGATAAATAATTAAGTCTTTAGAGAGAAGAGACTACATTACAGTTCTACATCATGTGTCATTATAAGGTATGATATTTTGGTAGTGGATTAAAAATGGAAACGTATGATTTGATTAACAAGATTGTATTATGTAAAGTGAGAAATAGTGAATTGATCACACTTTATGATGGGAGTATCATAAAAGTATGAATGATTTACAAGGTAACAAAATTAAAATAGAATAAAAATCTTATAGTACAATGTTAGGGATCATACTATATGTTTAGAAATGATATAAATAACAAAATACTAGTTTTGGAAATTTATAGTCTAATATAACTCAAAATGCTTATTTTTGATACAACATATGGCACAATAATAGAATTACATAAGCACGATCTAAGGCAATAACTTAAAGGCTTATAATAAATTAATATGATTTAAATTCCTAAATAAACATGCCACATATAGGACATATGTTGAGCATTAAATATACATGATAATGTAAAAAATCAAGAAAAGATTTAGATTAAAAAAACAAGTTCACTTTTATATTTAGATAAATAAATTTGATAATTATGGTATAAATATATTAATAAATTGATTTATAATTTTTTTTAAAGTGATAAAATTTTGGATGTTGTTATCTTTTAATAAACTTTATAAGCTTTAGAATAATTTTTTTATTTTATTTTTTATGCATTATGGATAATAAATAAACTTAGTAATTATGATGTAAATATGCTAATAAATTATTTTTTATATTATTTATAAAATCACATTCTTTTTATGTTATGTTTTGATAAAATCATAGATATTAGAAAATTTTTATACAAATGTAATAATTATGTAATTATTTTATTGGGTTATCATTATTTATGTAGTATTTAATTCACAAGTTATTAATTTATGGTATTATATAATAAGGATATTGAAATGAAATATAATATAAACTTTTATAAGTTAATAAATAAAAACTAAATTGGAATATAGATATTTGGTATGCTTGATTATCAATTAAGAAAATAAAATTATTGATATACCTCTAAATATATTATCATCAAATAATCTTATACCATATTATAACCTCACACAACACAAATATATATGATACAAGATGAGAATAGCTCATCTATATTTATACAAATTCTATTAGACATGATATAATACTAGGACAACCAAAGGAAAGAATATCACTTTCCATATCTATAGTGTTCTACAATATATTATATAGAGCAAGAATTGCTTATACACATCTGCATAGTTTATTATACCTAAATAAGGTGAGAAAAGACTAGGATAAGGATAGCTTATGTATGTTTACACATTTTACTATATATGATATATAACAAGGATAACACATCTTCACCTATATAGACCTACTATAATGTAAAGGGTATAAACCATCAGGGCGAGAATACTTTATTGTAAGAGATGGATAATGAAAGACAAAATTAAAAAATATCATAAAATAAAATGAGTATAACCATATAAATATGATCAAGCTAATATTAAGAACGTATGTGAATATCATTGATTATGACATAAACAAATGTGCATTAAAAGGTAGCATACAAGTTTGACTATGAAATTATATAAGATTAATCAGTAGAAATAATAGTAGACAAAGTTGAATATCATAAATTGTATGATACGAAATGAAAGGATTGTGTAGTATGACACCACATAACTAAAAAGCATATTAATCCTAAAATAGCAAATGACTAAATAAATCATCATGGAGAGAGGATAATTGATGAGAAACCATTAAAGTTATGAAGGCATGAAGGTGAGAATACACTTAAATGAAAGAACATAGCTATTGGAGGAAGTGGAACTGATGAGAATGTAAAGGAACATTGGCTATGTATAATAAAAATGTGAGTTTAAGCTTGGACAAAAATTTCTAAGAAAAATCAAAGTGATTAGCTCAACCAAGTGCATTAGACTAAAGAAAAAAGTGAAAGAAAGCATTACCACGAACCAAAGGATCTAGTCATAGGTATTGTAGCACCTAAGAGACGAAAGTGAACATGTGTAAATTTTGATTCTTGGCGATACTATTATATAGAAATTAAGTGGAAAAAAAGCTCACACTATGTGTATATATTTTGATGTAATGTGTATTATCGACAATAGGTTTTATTTATTTGAGAAATAACTTGTTGATGATGCAAGTATAAATAGCTTGCATATAAGTGAATATGTTTGATGTATGTTAGGAGATAAGACTTCCCTTAAATGATGATATGAAATGGTAAATTGAGATTGTTGTGTAGATAAGCTATTGGTTGCCTTGTTGATCAAAAGTAATAGCTTCATAGTGAAAAATGAATTTAATCATTCAACTTGAGTTTAATATTTTGTTCATTTATTTGTTTTGTTGTCAATGTTCTTATGGATTCCTTATCATTCAAATTGAAATGAAATTGATACCTCAATTGAATAAAAAGAATAATTGAGAAATAGAGTGAACTATTTTAAAATTATGTTGATGCTTATTAGAATTGCAAAACCCTTAAGAGATGGTTTAAAAGAAAATTATCAAGGATGATTGATTCTTTATAAAAAGCAATTTTTTCACAACATGTTCACTTTCATATATTACTTGAGTATGAAATATTGTATTGCTTTATTTATTTACATATTATGTGACAAGTTTTACAAAAATGGAAAAGATAAGAAAAATATTATTGCGATAATGATCACTTTATAAAAAAACAAATGAAAGAAAATATTACTTGTGATAATAGACACAAAATAAAAATTTAAAAATAAATGTGAAAAAGAAAAAAATTTTGTAAAAAAAATATAATATTAAAAAAATAAAAAATCTAATTGTTATCCAAACTGGTGACAACTACTTTAGAATGATAGTTCTAGAAATTGGCCAAATGAGCCTTCATTTTATTTAATTATATTTTGAATGATGTGTTTCAAAATATGTTTGATTTATTTATAAATTGGCCTACTTTTAAGCCAAACCTTAAATGGATGTAAAAGATGTCAACAATTAAAAGTAACAACCTAATGCATAAAGATAACAAAAGATAAAAATGCTAAAGGTGCTAAAAGTTTTTGTTTCATAATTGATTTTATTTTTGGAGCTCATACATGTGCTCACATGCACTTTTAATATATTATATTGTTTACAATTGACCTTGCAATTTGCTACCCAAATATTACTTATTTTACGTATATGTACATATATTGGCACTAAGCAAGTGATAGTTGGCTCAATGTATTTTTGTCTGAACACATTTAATTCAAAATGTGAAACACCTTGGGAATATCAGGAAAAAGTGAGAACTATAATGTAATGATTTGAAAGATATTACATTGTCACAAAAGTGTTTTTATGGGTTTATTAGGATTATTTGATTAAAATGGCATGCATTACAATCTCATTAAGTAGTGATGGATGAAATTTGTGATTTTACAAGAAAGTGTGAAAACTTGTAATTTCTAGAATTGCATGGATTGCTAGTTTAATTCACTTTTGCAATTCATTTAAAATGATTTCTTTAAATTGTTTGAATTTTTTTGTTACTTGATTTTTAAAGATTTAAAAAGAGTGAAAATCTTTCATGGTTTCCAAATGAGTAAAAGAAATAAGTAAAGAAAATTAATACTACTCAAATCCGAAAAAGGTTTAGTGAAAGAAAAAGGGCCATCACAATGAGTCCTATTTTTGTACTTCTTATTTTATTTCTACTCCACTTATTATTGTATGAACTTGAATATTAAAATAGAATAAAGTATTTTATTTATTTTAATTAGAATTTGAAACTAAATCATGTATTGGATTTAAGACAAAAAATAGTTTGAACATATTGATGACACTAAAGAAGGCATCTCAACTTTGGGAAGGACATGGATCATATTTTTATTTGAATGATGAAAGTGGCATAGAATAAAAAGGAGGTAAAACCTATTTTATTATGAGATACACATGGATCAAAGTATATGATGCCTCTTGGGATAACAAAAATGTATCATGATAAAAAAATGTACCATGATACAACATTGTTTTGAATAAATATTAGGTTTGTTGGTGAAATTTGTATCACAAGAGCCCCTTATCATTCTTCTCTCAAGATTTTATCTTTTAGTCCTATGTAATGAAAAGCATTACATGACTTATGTATAAACTCTATATGTAATGAGGCTTAGGTTCTTATGTTTAGCCAATTTTGAATAATATAATGAGCTTTAGAATTAGTCATTCGATACAAATCTATAGATGAGTTAAATTCAACTTGGTAAACTTTGAATTAGCTCTTGAGAGTGTGAAAATTATGACACAAATGGAGAGTTTTTGTTATTATCAAATTTCATTGTAATTCATCCTTTGATAATCTTTTTTCTATTTTTTCAACTTTTCTCCAATCTATTAATCCTCATGGTTTCTATTTAATAGTTTCCAATTTAAATTTGGCCACCCCTCACTTCTAAACCCTAAATTGCCAACTCTTAATCCAGTTTCTCACTTCTACCAACTATTTTGTTGGCTAACGTTCTCACATACCCTACCACCTCACTACCCTCAGCTCACTTGGTGACATTGACAACCTTTCCCAAAGTTGTCCAAATCAACTAACAACTTCCTCCTACTTTCTGATTGCCAAACCATGTTTGGCGCTCATCGATTTTGTCCCTCTAATACTAATGCCTTTGGTCTTCACTTATTCTACCTTCACCCACACTACTCATCCTGACAACTACAAACATCACCTACCACTTCTTCATTTTGCAACTCTTGATGCTAGCAACCTCTTTGTGTCGTCAAGGCCATCCGAGCATTACATCTTCCCATGAATTGCCTTATTTCAGATCTTCAACACAATGTTTGGGGATCGACCATACATAAGTTTGAATGCTTCATAATCACTAAACTTTATGAAGCTTTATGTGATGTTAGTCTCACTTAACCACTCATGTTCAGCCAGAAGTTTGCTGTTGTATGATACTTTTCTGTGAGATCACTTGTGTTTTCCCCATTTTCACTGACGTATGATCTTTTCATTATTTCCATTCAATAAATCTTATATAATTTTTAACAGTTTAGTATTTTCCTATATACATAAGTTGTGTGAAATAAAATTCTCCAATTTGTGTGAATGAATGTATGCATTGAAAAGGTTTTTAAATAAGTGGCAGTCTTATTCTTTGATTTCCTTTCAATCAACTAAATATACATTCATTCATGATGTTCTCTTTAATTGAAGTGTGTTGTTTAATGTGAGTTTAGGCTTAATTGAATCTTTATATTCTATGGTATTTTAAAAAACTCATTTTAGGAATCCTCTATGCAATAGCAAGTTGCACCAACATGCTTGCCCATTCTTAAGCAAAATGTATACTTGCAAGCTTCGCATCATACTCTACTTAGCAAAAAATACAGTGTAAGAGAATGGATATATGGCCAAAGGGTCAACATGTGCTATGCTTACATGAACCTTCAATAAGAGAATTCCTGAGAAACTTACTTAGAGAAACTGTCTAAAACAAGTTTCCTCTAATCTAATTGAGAAAAAACGTCTTTGTTAGGTCAAGGATCTAATAGGCTTGAATAGTTTCCTCATAGCTAGATCAAGCTTATTAATTGATCTGACTTGATGGTAGGTGCCTTGGACTAAACAATAGCACAAGGCTCGTACTGAGCTTCCAAAAGATTTGACAAGCTACGAAGAATGGCCAAGGTTGTTTCATTGGTTAAAGCTAGTAAAGTCAAGCAACCTCATCTAAGCATGAAGCCTAGTTAGAATGAGCTTTACATTTTCATTTTTTGTGTCTGAAGGGATGGGGAAGGGTGGAGGTGAAGGGAGTGCATTTCTCATTTTGCATGGTTATTCATTTGGGGTAGAAGGGAGTAGGACATTGTAGTGGTGTCCACACAATCAAGGGACATCAGGTAGACTAGATTGAATTTACGTTATTATTTTTTGAATAAAAGTTAGGTTTTCTATTATATGAATGAATAATATTTCTTAAAGTCATACTTTTTTATCATTAGTTAGGAGTGCACAAAATGAACATTTTTACTAATTTGGACTATTACTTTTCCCTTTTTGCACTCAATGGATCATCCATATAGAGTGTAACCACCAAAGCGTATCCTTTGGTATTACTCACCTAAGGCATTGTTCTACGTCAAATTGTTCTGGGCCATCTCGAGGAGTAAGCAGATCTCCTATTCAATCTCTTCATAAGGGGGAGCAACCTTATTCAAGTTGAGGTTTTGATTGAAAGCTCACGTGATGCACGACAATAATGTGTACTTTACATAGACGTGTTCCTGTCCCAGTAACTTAAAAAATGTGGGTTGAGATTGCCAAACCCTAGTGTAAACTGAGCTAGATGGAACATGATTGAGAATCTATAATCTATTGAGATTGGTGCATTGTAGCAATTTAAAATAAAAAATTTAGAAGGCAAATGCAAAGACTCGTTGAAGAGATTAAACTCCAATGGCAGGGTTCAACAATTAGATCAACACAAAGGCAACCCTTTGGATTAAGAAGCCATCTGAGCAAGTTAAGGAGGCCTCTACGTCACTTCCTCTCGTTGGCACCCAACTACTAATGATTAAAAACCTATCGAAGGGCGATGGCTCCATTTGAATTATCAGTGGAGCACAAGAAAGTGCTTCTTTAAAAGCATTTGTGTTTTAAAATAATTTAATTATTCGATTTGAATATTATTTAAAAGCATTTAAATATTATTCAAATTAAGATTTGTATTCTTATTGATATTGGTCAAGTGTCATAGATGTATTTAAAAAATGACAATGTAACCTCTTGATTACATTTCTCAAAAAACTTTCTAAATAAATATTATGATATTTCTCGAAACTTTATTAGGTAATGACTAAATAATTCAATTTAAACTAGAATAAATGTGTCACAAAATGAAAAATAAATAAAATTTCAGATTAAAAATATATCAAATGAATAATATAAAGTGAGATTCCTATCATTAAAAAGAGCTCAAGAGTAATGCAAATTTAATCGAAGTTTTCAAACTAAAGTTTAATTCAAAAAATCATTATTGCATAAATAACAATTTTTACATTACCTATGCAGAATAATTTTGACCCAACAAATTGAAAACAAGAAAAGTAAAATTTCATTTAAAAAAATACTATTATTTTCCACAAAAATTCGGTTATCATTATGTAATTTAATCATAAAAGATATTTCATAATTACTTGTCTGTTTATAATAGACACTTGCCCATTCGCCTTCTTTGACAATCGGATAGCAATTAATCCCATATTGGCCAAATTATGATGTCATTGCTCGCCATAAGGATTTCGGTTCGCATGTATCTCGAGTCGTTTGGGGTTGGCTCCCCCTTCCTTGACCAAGATTTGATCACTTGGTCCTGATTGACTTGATTTTGCACTATTTTGTTCGGGCTACGCTCGCCCCTTATGGGTCTATCGAATTATTTTTATTTTATTTTTTAAATTCCTAAAGCTGGGATGGAGTAACGATCGAGTTGGGATGACCTGCCCAAATGCTACAGTGAAAAATATGGAGACAAAAGTTGTTTTATAGTACTTTGTGAGAACTTTTGTGCCAAAATTTTTAACATAATTGTACCAAAATAATTTTTTATTATGATAGTATTACAAGTGCCCTAAGTGAATATGATAAGAAATTCATGAAAATAATTTCTAATAACTTTTTAAAATCAAATTCTAATCTCTATACTTTTCATCAATAATGCTTGGCCCAAAAATAAAAATTCAACAATTATTAAACTTATAGCATTTTCAAATATTAGTACTACTAGTGTGCTATATCATCTCAAAATTTGGACGTATCAAATTCCAAAAAAATAAAGAGAAATTCAAGTATAAAAAATTTTAGTATATGTCTTTAATTTCCTTGAAACTTGCCATGACTTCAAAAGCCTTGAAATCACTATTTTAGACATTTAAAGTTCTTTGCCTGACTTAATTGAACATTAACACACTTAAAGTAAGCCCATATGAGATGTTTATAAACATTTATGCTTGACTGATCAAACACAAAGGATGTAATAGAGGATAAGTTTAAGATGACAATTGGTTTAGATGGTTTAGAAAAGTTAAATGTAATCACATAATATTTGAATAAGAAGTCGCTAATTATAGGAACTCTATATTTTGATAGAGGAGAAGAAAAAACCAAAAATATAAGGTATTAAAAAGACTTAAGGTGCTACAATCTTAATGTAGATGTGTCAAGTACATTGAGTGTAATAGTCTCAAAAAGTTTTATATAGTAGACATCATTTGCTGGGGTTACTAACTATTCTTAGTATTAAAGCTGATTAATTATTAGTTTTTATGTGATAAGGTAGTTTATTATTGAGGTTGTACAAGTGTATGTATGATTGTATTTTTAATGGTTATTTAATATTTTTTATTTATGAAGTATATGAATATGTATGAAAATTCCTTTTACTTATCTTTCATGCTAAGGAATGCATATACTTGATACAAAAAAGTTCACAAACACTAGGACTTAGCTACATTTCAGGGGTTGTGTGCCATTGTAGGTAATTCCCCTGCACATCTTAAAAAATTATAAAATTTTTTTTTTTTTTGCCTTCACTTTATAATTATTATGCTCATATTTTATTTGTCCTTTTAAAATTGAATGATAATTTTATTTTCATATATGGTTGTTTCTTTTTAAGAATGCTTTATCCTTATTGTTTATCAAATGTTCTCACATTTAAACAACATATTTTGACAACACTTTTCAACAATGCATTTCTAGTGTAATAGATATACTTAGTAGAAGATTTAATTGTGTTTGGCATAAACTATGTATTTTTTTTGTTAGGATAATAGTTATTAGATTTTTGTTATTATAAATAGAATCAAAAAATGGTGTGATCGTATTGAACTATAGATCTTCATAGATTGGATTAACATTTTTTGTATATGATTACCTCATTTGGTGCTTCTATAGGCTTTGTGAAGGAAAGTTAAAATTGACTTAATGTTATGTACTTAATCTAAGAGCCGTTTGGTACCTATTTTGAAAGTTGAGATTATTTTTTCTCTTCCTCTTGTGGGTTAATCAATACAATTGACTTATGCAAATGCAACACCAAACAAATAGTATTAAATGTACGTGCAATTCATCATTTGCCTTCCTTTATGTAGTGGGGTTATGTTGGCATCACAACTCCTAATGGAATATTGGACCACGAGGAAGCTATGAAGCAATATGTTGGTGGTCAACTTCTTGGCTTTTTCCACAAAGAGTTGGCTTTTCTTATGTGTGTTAATGGCCATTAGGAAGGTTAAATCTAGTAATCATGTCATGCTTCATTCAGGTCGTTGTGTTCTGCTTATAAATGAAATCCATGAACTAATTCTTGATTTATTCATCAAAACTATGTAACACCAAAATGTGGCATTTTACGTGGTTATTATCATTTGTGTGAGATAAATATGTCGTATAAGAAAGGTAATGTATTTAAATAAAGCAATTTTACCTGCGAATATTTTGAATAGAAGTGGAGTGCAAGAAACTGCTAATTTAAAAGAATTTACATTTTAAAATAATTTAATTATTCAATTTGAACACTATTTAAAAAATTTAAATATTATTCAAATTAAGATTTGTATTCTTATTGATATTGATCAGGTGCCATAGTTGTATTTAAAAAATGACAATGTAACATCTTGATTACATTTCTCAAAAAACATTCTAAATAAATATTATGATATTTTTTGAAACTTTATCAAGTAATGACTAAATAATTTAATTTAAACTAAAATAAATGTGTCGCAAAATCAAGAATAAATGAACTTTGAGATTAAAAATATACCTAATGAACAATATAAAATGAGATTATTATCATTAAAAAGAATTAAAGAGTAATTTTGACCCCACACTAAAATAAATATATCTAGTGAACAATATCTATGCAGAATGATTTTAACCCCACACTTTGAAAACAACAAAAGCAAAATTTCATTTTAAAAAATACTATTATTTTTCACAAAAAGTCAATTATCATTATAAAATTTAATGATAAAAGATATTCCATAAGTACTTGTTTATTTACAATAGATATTGTGTGGATTTAGTAAATCTAAAAAATAGAAATTAAAATAAGTTAAATCGATCATCACATATTTTATTTGTAAAACTTAATAATAAAAAGCTAAAGGAGATTTTATTAGCCTTAAAAGATAAAAATAGCAAATATCGATATCATGTAAAAACAATAACTAATAATCTATATCATATCATAGAATATAAAACTAAAAAAATTTCATTAGAGTTTAGTGGGTTTTTTTTTCAAAAATGTCTCGATATTTTAATATCATAGTATCTAATATATATATATATATATATATATATATATATATATATATATATATATCAAGATCTTTTTTTAATAATTAATATGGGACAATTCATTTCTTAATTCTTTTAGAGTTGTTAACAAAAATAATAATATTGCTTTTTCAATACACTCATCTCCCTCCTCAAGTGTTATATTATATTGAAGGCTTTGGTGCTCTTTCGTTTGTCATGAAACCTCTTCTTCAAAACATGATCCATTATTATAAACGCTAATGAAATTTAATGATTCATAATATAAATTTTTGTAATGAAACCAAACAATTTCTTTCAGATCAAGTGATTAGGAGCTTTACAATCTAGCACAAGAACCAACTTTCATTCTTCTCCATAGCATTAAATAGGATTAGACAACACTCTAAAAGTAACATGGCTTTTATTATATATTTTGTAATTAGTAGGATTGATAAATTGTAATTAATTATTTGCATAAAATATTTATTCTCCTTCCTTTTAAAATGAGCACAACAACAAAAGTTTTCCATTATTTGAGTGGTAGTAGTTATTTAAAATAATTGATTTTACAAATTACACATTTTATGACAACCTAAGTCATATATTTTTTTCTTTGACATATCATATCTTTTAGAGGCACAATCTTAATAAAAAATATTAATTATTATAGTGTTATTATAGTATGCATTAATGAATAATTTTTATCATTCATCATGACAATTATTTTATATGTTTTCTTATATTAATTCTTGCAACTAATATTGATTTTAAATTTTGTAATAACATGGTATTCACATTCTTAGAATTTATTGGAGATTCGTGAAGAAACATATACCTATCATATGAACTCTAATCTTTATAGTTAAACATAAATTTAATTTATCAAAAGAAACTATAAAATTCATAAAAAATGAATTCAATGATTCAAGAAATTTTATGAGTAAAAGATTTATTTTCTTAGAAAATGTGTGGTTATCCTACAATCTATATTTTATTCTTAAACTTTTTCAACACCATTTATGAGTTACTAAGGAAGATATTCTTTTTTTAATTTTTTTATTTTGAATGAACAAAAATGTCTTTTTTATGCAAATAAAATATGTCTATCCCAAAAACCATGATACGATTTTGGATTCAAATTTTGTGCATGACTTCAGACTGCTAAAAAATTTGGAAATCAGAAACCCTAACATGTGCCACTCCACCTTTATTTTTTCGACAAAAATCACTAACCCTCCTATCTCTCCACTGCTTGGAATTGAAGGCTTCTATTTCCCTGCGACTATCTCTCCGGCAAGTTCCGACTGTCAACAGCTTTAAGGCATGGAATCTGGTTGGTGGACAGGCAAACTCGCGAGGTCCAAGTTCACTTCGTGGATGGCAGTCAGGGTTGTCGCCAACATCAGATCCTTCGCTGAATCCAAGTAGCAGTTCTCACGGATCCTTCTCAGATTTCTTTGTCGACATCCAAGGGTGATCATGCTTCGATTATTTTGCACGACCGACCAAACGGGTAAATCTCCCCCAAAACGGCATTTCTAATCCTTTTCATCATTGAAGCCTTCCCTCGTTGTTTGGCTTCATCCCAGATTAGTGCAACTTTCTATCTGGAGATATAGTGTAGCGATATGATTTCTCAATTTAGGTTTTGGGGGTGTGATTGCATATAATCTTTCCCCTTGCTGGTTTGTCGTTTTTCTTTAGGGATAATTTTGTTTGAATCAACTTGAAGAAGTTGTTGAACAATTCATATGTAGTATTTGAGAGAGATAGGTTTTAAGTATGCATTGGTCTCTAGCAATTTTTTTAAGCATTTCATTGTTTTTTTGCTGCCTATATCGATGCAAGGAATCCCTGGAAGATATTTTTCGAAGGATTAAAAAGCGACATTGTCGGGATCAGAATGGAAAAACTGGTTATGAAGATGATGTTTTCAATGGCAGATAGCTCATCAAAAGAAAGATGAGCTGGTGTGCGATGCTTAATTTGTTTGATCTTCGTATAGAATTGTTGTTAAAAAGGATATAATTTTTTGTTTATCCCCCTTTACCATGGTACTCTAGGGCAGGAAGGCACCTTGATCTGCCTCGTAAGCTACTGTGTAGCAGTCAGAAGATCTTGAAAGATGTTTAATGGCTTGAAATTACAACAAAAGAAATATTGGCTATGTATTTCACAAGGATTTGGTAGAGCAGTTGTTCTTAAAAGCCTCTACAATGTGGGCAAGAGATCGTAGAGCTGGTTCTGATGGATTCTTGACCAGAGCAATAGTAGTTAATAATCTAAAAGCCAGTAGGAGTCCATTGATGCTATGTTTTATGTATAATGTAGTACTAATTCTAAATATGTTTTGTAATTTTATAAAACCTTTTTTGTATTATGAGTATTATTTTAAATATAATAGATATTTCATCCGTTTTGATCTTAAAAAAATGAAACTTCGTAAGAAGGGTGATGAAAATCTTACATAAATAATTAGAAAGTAGGAACATAGCTAATAATTATATTGACATTTTATGGAACATAGATCTAAATTAGTTGTTTGTCCGTCTCATTTTGTTTGGACTATCTATGATGAGATTAACTTCACAAAAAGATCTTATCAATAAAATTAATGAATTCATTTGATGTTTTCTACTAAAGTCATATATAAAATATATAATAATCAAAGTTTCGTCACCACATAAGTTTGCATCGGGCTTCTTTGATCCATTGGCTTTTTGCATGAGAATAGTTTGTTAAAGTGTGTGGGTAAAGACTCAAGAATAGAGAACCAACCAAATTGTTATTGCATGTGCTAAAAGAGTATGAAGGAAGATGTACTTGGTTAACTTCAATAGAAAAATATGATGGTTGAATTTAAAGATTTCAATTCAATTCCTAAGATCATCAAAAATTTTGGAGCATTGTTTGCAATACCAACTACACTACACATGACTAAATTATTGTTAATAGTAAAATACTATACTTTAATAAGAAAATTTAGACTATGTTAAATCTCAAATTAAATAATATTTTTTTAATCTTAATATAAACTATATTCTTTGAAGTCATCTAGTTCAGGGAGATTAAATATAAATATCATAGTAACACAAAATTTGTATCCTCCAATGGCTTCATGATAGTCTTTTTTTCTTTATTATTTTGTAAAATTAAGATTTGAACTAAATTTAACTTGAATTTTCTAAACCAACATCAAATCAAAATATTTGATTGTTAGGTTTTATCTATGACAATTATATGTAAAATTAACAATATTAATAAACTAAATATTTTTTTTGATGTTGACCAACATTCACCCACCGAGTACACTTGAGATCATATAACAAGGAAAAAGAAATAAAAATAATTGGCACAGAAGAGAACTCACTGGAAGACAGCTTATCAAAGAAGACATCTTGGCTTAAGGACAAAACTTTACTAACTTAAGTGGTTTGATTTGTGAAAGAGATGGTTTAAAGGGGTTAGAGAAAATAAGGAAGATAAGGGAATGGATCAAGTTAACACTTAACAATCTTATTCAAACAATTTCTATAAAATAACTATATTTAGAGATAGTCATCCGTATGATTCGCATCTTCCTCTTACAAAATATGTCTTCAATTTGCATATCCTTCCCCAATATATGCCCATAATTTGGGTTTCTTGTTTTTCTTTTCATGAACAATGGTCCAACTATATTATTGCTCTACGATTATAAAAATCTAAGAACTTTATTCTATAATGACATTTAATTTTCATTCATTTCTTAACAAAATATTATCAAACAAGTCCCTGTTGCTACTTCTTTATTGAAATGAAAACTCTTAAAAGATTAGTTTTGTTTTTGACAATTACTTCTTGCAGTTACTTTATCCTTTTCAGTCTCAAAATATCAAAAATTTACTAAATAACTTTTTCTAATTCATTTTTATTATCACATAAAATGCATTTAACAAAAAAACTTTTTTTAAAAAAATATTTTGAAAAGCTCGTCTTTATTTGTAAAAATCATTATCAAATAAAAACTATTTGAAGAATTCATTATCAGGAGCGCTCAAACCTTAATGCAATTTTGAACTAATCTTGTAACATTAACCAACTAAATCCCCCTTTAATCCCTAACACCATATGCATTTATGTTATGGGTTGCATCTTGCTCATGCAATTTTCCTTACTCCCACTTTCATTGTGCTTCCTCACAATAATGGGGATGTAAAGCAGTGCAACAATTCTTCTATTAGAGTATTACAAAGTTAGAGCAATCATGATGGATAAGAACATGATTGACCATGAGGGAAGAATGCTATAAACCATTTTCACAATAGATTTATATCATAGATTTGCTTGCTTTGTGTTTTCCAAATTGTAGTCAATGTTGACTTTATTATCATGCTTTTTTGTCCACTACATTTTGTTACTCGTTTTCCTTTGTTCTTACATTGTATCAATTGGAGATTACTATTGTTGTTGTAGGAATGCTATAATACTAACTTGAGAGTGTTTTGAAAGAGTTTGGAGGACAGTTTGCTTTACACACATTGGTATGGAGGACATTTTACTTGTTGATTTGAAGGGTTGATTATTGGGGTTTAATGATCTTAATCAACATACATCTATTGTATAGATTTAGAACTTTTTGAAGTACACTTACATTAATATTTTTTGCCTTCTATAGCATAACCATTATATGTTCAAAAGTTTAGAGACATTCCTTCGTGTAATATTGTATGTGAAACTTTTGTTAACATTATATTAATTTGTATTGTAGTATTTTGATTGTTCATATACAACATGCTTTTTATGTATATATTGCCTAATTCCATGAGGTTTTGATTTGCCTTTGAGTAATTTTTTTTAAATACTAATCAAGATAAAGAAACGAAGCTTTATGAGACATAAAAATAGTATGAGCTTAGCTACTTATACATCATTATCCATACAATGCATTAACGTGTTTGTGATATAAACTTTTTAAAATCATAGTTTTGCATATCACGGTTTATTATTAGTGATATAATATGAATAACATTATTTTCTAACAAATTGTGTGCGTCTATTATCTAACTTTCCAATAATACATTTGTGTATATTACATTCATTGATGTTTAATATAACTTTCTTATCATCATTAATTTGTTAGAGTTTATTATAATTGTAAACATGTATTATATTTATGTAGTTCATAATTAAAGATAAATATATTATGCAAGGTATCAATATTATCTTTTTAACTATAATTTTGCACTTCTTATTTTTTATAGAAATATCATGGATATTTTTTTTTCCTGAACCTCTTCAAGCCTGTCTTAGTTCGCCTTCTATTTTTTTCTCAAACCTAGCCTTGTCATCACTTTACTTCATCCTTGTACCCTAAGGCTATTATCATTTTCACTACATTGGAAAATCCAAGCTAATTCCCACCCAAACTAATCTTATTATCTCTACTAATGTAAAGATCATTATTTTTTATCTTCTTTGCTCATCCCAAAACTTCTATAGCTATTATATATTCTCATATTACGTACACTTATTGATCAAATGCCAGACAATGAACATTATTTTGAGCGTTATCTTTAGCCTTCTTATATGCACAAAGATATTATTGAAGATGTTCTTTCTCTTTTTGCTAATGATATATTAAAACTTGAGCTATCTACCTCTAAAAAGAGCTATATTCTTTTGCTTATCTTGAGCTTACACATGTTATCCTTATAGATGAGATCATAATAATATTTTATTGAACCAATGTCTCGTTTATGTTATAAATGCATAGATATTATTAATATGTTTGACAACCATTTGTTTGAATTTAAGTCATAAAAATGAGGAGTTTTTTTGTAACACAACAAGAAATTGATATAATCAAAATTTTGTTAGAGTAAATAAAAATGTATAAAAATACTATTTTATTATAATTTTGGATCAAGTTGGGCTAATATACTATATTAATTTATAAGTTTAATTATGGGTTTGGACTAGTTCAAGATTTTAATTCTTCATAATTTATGTTATTAAAAAAATAATACCACTATTAAAAAAAATATATATTTTTTTCCTGCAATATTCTTCAACAATAATATTTTTTTGGCTCAACTAAAAGCTTAAAAAAGTAACATCTAACTTGTGGGATATATTCCTCATTTATGTTTATAATTCAACACCTTTCCATTTAAACAATATCAATAAGCAAAACTTAAAAAGTGACCAAATATTTTTTGTAAAATTATCCACAAATCCTTATTCAAAATAAATATTTTATATATAAGTAAAATTAGATAAAGCAACTGATGATCGAAGATTGTTTTCAAGCATATAACAAATTTAAATATCAGAAAAAAGTCATTGATTAACTAGGACCATGCATTGGGAAAGGCCAAAGTTGGCATCATAACAAGGCTTCTCCTTGTTTTCCCAAGAAAAACTTAATAGCAGAGTTGGCTATGAAGTTTGTTTTTTGGATTAGTTTAACATTTAAATTATTTTTTTTGTTAATTTGTTCAATTTCTTTAATCGAACGATGATGACAAAATCTTCTTTTTCGTTTTACACATCGTTTAGTGGCAACACTGTCTAACAATCCTTGAAACGGTCGTCTTTTTTTATTAATTTTTTATCGGTTTTTATCAAGATAAAAAAGAAAGCGCTGTATAATTCTAACAGAAAAAAGAAAATTTTAACAAATATTCAACATATCTGTATAGTAAAAAAATAAGTTATTTATATTTTTTTTGAACTTAAAGTCATCCAAATTTATGTAACATCTATTGTGTTTTACATGTGAGTTTACAATTTCTATTAAATTGAAAAAATAATTTATATTATTAAATATTATTATATGATATTGTAAGATAATATTTTTAAACCAATTGATATCAAATCCCAACTGAATTTTAGGTGTGTTTGGATCAAAGGATAATGGTCAAAGTTGTACATAATCACATAAAACTAAATTTAAATATTTTTTATGATAAAATAAAATTGTTAGACATGAAGACTAACAATTATATATATGATAATTTCTTTGTTTTTAAAGACTAATTAAATTAAATCTCATGTGACACAAATTATCCAAACAATAGTCCAATTTTAAATACTAAAGAATTTTATAGTAACACTATAAAGTTTATATAAAATCTCCATGATTCGTGTAATTATATTTCCATAATCAAATAATAAACTCCTCATTTTCTGTAAGGCTTAACTAAATATCCCTCTAACAAAAGACACCTCCTTTTCCACCCTCCTCAGTTACCCTAAAGCTTCAGCAACTCTTCTTCTTCCATATATGCAGTAGTCTTTATGTTGTCCATCACTTCAACAACACTTCTTCTTCCGTATATGCAGAAGTCTTTATCTTGTCCATCATTATTCTTCCCTCTACCATTTCTCTAGAGAGCCTACACACAATGGGGAAGCTCTACCTCTTGGCTCATCTATGATAGAGGAAGTCCCTACAGCAGAAGGAGAAGAGAGCACATCTCCATCCATAAGGAAAGTAATGCCTGTTGCATCTCTGATCCAGCTACATTGGAAGTTAGTTGCAACTATGCATCTTCCATTCTTTTATGTGTCGAGGTTAACAAGAGCATCCTTGTTTTTGATGAGGACGAGGAGCTGGGCATCAATCGGAAAGCTCAATGGATTGGGCTTGGAAAAATATGAGAGCAAAAGACTTCTTTTTCCCAAGATTCCTTCTTTCTTTGCTCATTGCACTCTGAAGAATGCCTATTTGCGTTGCTAATGAAAGAATCTGAGCATACTCCAACAAAGGAATATGCCTAGCGGTTGATTAGAGGGTGTTTGGACATCCGTAAGAAAGAATGCTGTCGATTGGATTATGAAGGTGGGCTCTTCTTTTCGTTATTCCCCCTTTTCGATTATTTTTATCTTCTTTGATGGTTACATTTCCTATATGCTAGTATTTGTTAGCATATTCTGCACATGATTTATCTTTCAGTTCGCATCGATCTGCTTCTTGTAAAAGTTGTAAGTACATTTCTCTTTGTCTTATTTCTTTTACATTTCTCAACATTATTGTTTTGGCTCCTCTATGGTTGATTGAATGGATTTGGGATGCATATTTGTAGGTTCATGGCTATTACAGCATTGGGCCTCTGAGTGACTACTTATCTGTAAATTACCTGGATCGCTTCCTCTCTGCCTATGAGCTCTCAGTAAGAACCATGCCATATGAGTTTGCTGGGATCAATATGTTGAATACATATCTACTGACAACGCTCACCTCTTGTTTACATCTAGTCATATTGCACTCTATGTAGGCAAATCAAATGTAGGTAATTCTTATTGCACTGTTGGCACTTCCACCCTGGGTTTTATTTGCACGACCATATATAACATAAAAATCGCACTCGGAAAGGAGAACTACGAGAGCAGTCATAATCTTTTTCCTTTTTCCATATACCAGTCAAAGAAATGGGTTTCTACATAAAAAAACCAATTCTTCATATTTTTGGTTTGAAGAAACTTTGGAGAAGGCCCCAAAAACAAAACAAAAGCAAGGTGGATAAGGATTCTCAGAGCCGAGCAGAGCTCAAATAAAGACTAACACAAAAGAAAACCGTTTTATAAAAATAGAAAGTGGAATATGAAACTCGTGATGAAGTTTTCGTTCTCACAAAAGGAAAGAAAGAAAGTTTATTTAATTGAAGCAGGCAAGAAACCAGCAAACTCCAGCTAATCAATTGTAATGCTCACACACGATAGCTTGGCTGTTAACTCACATCATCCATGCTCGGCAGAGTTGAGCTGGGTTCCATTTGGAAATGCATATGAAGTCCACGCAGCAAAACCAGGCCCCCTGCACTCGCCGTACCACCGATGAAGAGTAGGTATCCCGACCTACCCCAGACAGAGCTTTTGAGCCGTGTAATAGGCGACTTCTGCTCAGTATCTTTATACATTATCACATGGGTGGTTCTTCTTGAATAAATATCAAAATCTTCTTTTTCTTTCTTCACTTTTTCTTCTTCTTTTCTCATATTTTCTTCGAGACTTTGATCTATTCCAAAACATATGAATACTCAATATATTTGTAGAAATGTCAATCGAGCAGCCTGTTCTAGAATGTTCGTTGATGGCACGACAACACCAAGATCTAGGAGTGCGAAGGAGATGGGATGCATTACAAAGCACCATAAAGCAGACTGTTCATAGATGTTTTCCCTTGATGGCAAAGAAGTGTTGTTCCTATTTTTGTTTGACAAAGACATTCCCATACCCATGGGAAGAATGGAACATCTGATGAGGAAGGAACAAAAGAGAACTGTTGACTTGGCTGACTTTCTATCCCGTATTCAGAATCGAATCCATCTACACCTCTAGTCAAAAGAACTTATTACTAAGACCTCACTCGTAATCGTTATTAGACATGAAGAAATCCTAGCTCTGACCCTCACCCTCTCGGAATCTATTGATTCTCTCCCAATTGGTTGGAGCATAGACAATACGATTTACTTCATGGGTGAGGTCTCTGGTTCAAGTCCAGGATGGCATAAGGCAGAGTAGGCCCACCAAGCAGTCAGGGATGGGGCAGGGCATCTCTTCCAATCGTGCTTGTTGACTGGTAAGGAGAAGTTCTTCTTAAACTGTAGATCTTGAAAGGTTCTCACTCCATAATGTCTTTTTCCATCTAATTTCACTTTCAAAGTCAAAGGGCACACTATAATGATAGCTCAATTTATAGAATCCCCCAACAAAATTTTCATTTTCACACAAATATAGTGATACTTTGATTCTTCGTCGCTCTTCAGCCTATAATCAGAACTAAGGACGGGTCTCAGAATCTAACTGCTTATATATTTCCAATTGATGAGCTCCCATATAAGTATGTGCTGAGCCATCGTTAATCCCCTTATGTAAAATATGATAGGCCAAACAGAGGATACCTGAACAAGACTTGTTGGATAAGAGCGGAGGCACCTTCCATGCAGCCAACTTTCTATTTAAAGCAGACAATTACTTTTCACTTCCAGCTCAGATACTTTAGGTCCAAAATTGACATGAAAGCAAAAGCACGAAGAGGCCAAAAGTGATGAAAAAATGAAAAAGTGAAGATAGAAAAAGAATATTCTACATAAGGGACAGGCTTTTCTGCCTCTGAATCCCCTAAAGAAGGCTATATTCTCGAATATATCAAATCAAATGGTATCTGATCGTGAAACACAAAAGAAAAATCATTTCTATTGATTCTTTTTGTTTTTCCAATAGATAGAAATATGTTGATTGTTTCATTATTTCCAAAAAGGAAAAAAAATTCTGAGTTTTTTCACGTACCATTTTCATAGGATAGAACCTTAGCTAATTCCAGTTCTCCCTAGGGCCTTTGGCGGAACTTCTCAAAGACGAAAAGGGAGATTTCTTTCATTGATGTTGCTATATCTAGGTCAGCAGCACGATCAATAGCCATGAGCAGCTTAAAGTGATTAGGGAGAGCAGCCTTCTGTTGTGTTCTTTTCGTTTTTGCTGACTGCAGATCATCTTCCACTTCCAGACTCTAGCTTGATCAAGTCGTGCTGGAATGATCCCATTCCAATAATGGTGAAAAACATTCACAAAAAAGTCCTAGAACCGGAGGAAGAAAGCATGCTAAAATTGTATGCCTGACGAGTTGGCCTCTAATCAGCATTCGATATTGGATTGAGGGCTCCCTTTCGGGAACTTCTGAAGCCCATGGTGAGCAATCATCTTCAGAACCTTTTTCTTTCGATCGAGCCTCCTATAGACCACTTATTCCTATCAACGTGCTATTTGATAGAATCAGTTTCGCTGTTCTATCTCATCAGCTTCTAATGAAGTAGGTTTTTCTTATACTAACTACGTTGAGGTGTGAATCACTTGCATAGTTATTCCCCCTACATGGAATCCAGTTTTGGACTTTGATCATGCAAGGGTTTTGAAGATCATCCATTAAGAAAAGACAAATGCATATCCCATTTTTTCACAACAGAAAAAACGTAAATAGATTTCTTGGAAGTAAGGAAACTATTCAAACTCTGATATTTGTGAAAAACACTATCACAATAAATGCAAAGAAAGAACATCTTTGACCCAAAAGAAAATGGATTGCAAAGGAAAGCAATGACATAGCAATCCTTAGCACTGAGCAAGGAAGCAGAAACCTCTCGATAAAGAGGATACCTGAACACTGTCATTAAGTGAGAATCGTAATTAGCTTATGGAATGTCTTTGACCTTCTCTTTCCTGTTGGATGAAGAAGGAGTATTGAGAAGCGCATATTGGTCTGACTCATAATCACTTCTGACCCCATGTTCGAATCAAAGAATGGGCATCGGCAACTCAGAGGTGTCGAAAGTGCAATCTTTTTAGAAGAAGAATCCAAACGAGAGGCCCTCAAGCTGAGCTACTAAGTGCACCCTAGCCTTTATTGTTCAAAAAGAGTTGGTCCAAGAAATGCTTCATTGGAACAAACGGATCAGGAATTGAGGTAGAGAAGAAAAGGAGGCTCTTGCCCTTCTTGAGATGAATGAAATTTTTACCTTAAAACAAATAAAATGAAAACCAAATTGGATCTTTATTGCTTTTTTTATTTGACCTTTCTCGAATACGCCAATTTAGTCTCTTTCTTTCTTCTAGGCAGCAGGGGTGGACACAAGGTCAGTCCATGGATTTTCCTTTCTTTTGCCACATTTCAATAAAACCCAGCTATATTCTTGACACCCAACAACCAAGGAAATCAAGTCTTTTTCCCTTAACAAGAGTCAACTCAAGCAAGCATCATGATAATTGACTCTGAGATTGAATATCGCCTTAAGGCTATCAAGGACCAACGAGTTGAGAGTGGACTCCCCATTTGCTAACCTCAAAGTCTCAATGACTTGAAGAAATTCTTTAAATTCGTCAGAGAGAAGAGAATAATGTGGCAGATTCTCAATGTTAGAAGATTAGGAATTAAGAAAAGGGGTTGAGAGGTGGCTGTCAACTTTTACCCTCTTGGTTGTAGTTTTAGCTTTGATCAGTTTATTGGTTTCATAAGATAGGAAGGGGCCCTCATAGGGGAACTTTTTTCTAAGCACTCAGAGCTTCTCGTTAGTTTGGATCAAAAGTCTTTATGATCAAACCCAAAGAGTAATGCATCAAACTCAGGGAGCATCTTGTTACTTCGATTGAGCAATTCCTTTTGTCGTGTATCCTCGATTGATGCAAGAAGTTTTGTCTGCACTCTTGCAACTAGAAGAGGTGCTAGTGATCTTCGTGGTATCTTAGTTTTTGAGTTACTGACTTCTATTGTGTTTCATTTTAAGAAAAAAGCCCTAGGTTCCTCCAATGTTGTTAGTTTTTTCTGGGCCACATTCTTTGCCTCTATTGACACCTCTTTTCCTTGTTAAAATAGAAGAGTAACATAAAATGAATGTTTTAGAATACACTAACAGGGTCGAGGATGCCCGCCTTATGACCCATAGAAAATTCTATCAAGAAAAACTTACGAAAAAAAGTTTAGAATTTGACTTATTGGGACCGTTGGCCTCTGAGGCTTCACTATAAAGGATATGGGCAGCAAAGGGGCTTGAGTATGTCATAGTTTGATTCACAATAGTCAAACCATTCAAAACAGATATGCAGTATTTCAGCTATGTTAGTGGGTTAGTGGGTTAGTAGGTTGGCGTATTTGTGTTGTTTGTTAGGCGTTTGTTAAGCGTGCATTAGGCTATTTAAGTGTGTAATTTGCTTGTGATTAATTAATGAAATTTGTAGTTTTTTTTTCATTTTTCTTGGTAACGCAACCAGGCTTTTCATCATCTTCCACCTTAGGGTTTTGCTTCCAAACCTTAACAATTGGTTTCGGAGCCAGGCCATGGCAAGCCACAAAAGAAGGAGGAAGCAGGGGAGGTTGGCCACGGTAGAAGGAAGAAGCAGAGGAGCTAGGCCACGACAGAAGGAAGAAGCATAGGAGCCAGGTCTTGGCAGATGGAAGAAGCAGAGGAGCCTGTTAGGGTTTCGGTTCAAAACCCTAAGTGGAAGATGACGAAAAGTGGAAATAATAAAATAAACTGTTTAAATTTTCATTGATTAACCAAGGACTAATTAAATGCTTTAAATAGTGCTAAATACGATTAACAAACTTCATTAAGGCACCACTATTCATGCCAACTCATTATCCCACTAGCACTACTGGAAAAACGCAAAATCGTTTGACACGTTTGACTGTTTGACACATTTGACTGACAAGTTTGAATCAATTTCTAACACTCCCCCTTGATTCAAGCTTCACTACACCAAACTTGTCTCGAAAGTATTCGAATTTGCTTCTTGGTAAAGCTTTAGTCAGAACATCTACTATCTGATCTTTAGGCCCAATATATTGTAGTTCAAATTCACTCTTCTCAATCAGCTCCTTGATAAAGTGCATTTGAATGTCGATATGCTTGGTTCTGTTGTAATGCACAAAATTTTTGATGATTGCAATGGTTGACTGGTTATCACAATAAATAATAATTTCTTGGTTCTGCTCTTGATTTATTTTGGCTAGTAAAGGCCTTAGCCAGACTCCCAGACAAGCTGCTGTGCATACTGCATTGTATTGTTCTTCTGATGTTGATAATGCGATAGTGGTCGTTTCTTTGAACTCCAACTAATTGCACTATTGCCAAAGATAAATGTATGCCCAAATGTGCTTCTTTGATTTTCAACACACCCAACCCAATCACTATCACTGTATCCTACCAAAGATGATGAATATAATGTTGTAAACAAAAGTCCATGGGTATAAGTACCTGCAATGTACTGAACGATTCTCTTTGCTACACCAAAGTGTTCTTTTCTTTGATTTTGCATGAATCTTGAAACTACTCCAACTGGATATGCATGTCTGGTCTAGTGTGTGTTAGATACATCAAACCTCCAATTAGGCTTCTAAATCGAGTAGATATGTTGCTTCAGTCTCATCGTCTGCTTTCAATTTTTCATTTGGGTTCATTGGTGTTGGAACAGAATTACAACCATCTAACCCAAACTTCTTTAAGAGATCTCTTGCATACTTTCTTTGTTAAATGAATATGATCCCTCTCTCTTGTTCTACTTCGAGCACAAGAAAGTAATGCATCTTGTCAAGATCAATAATTTCAAATTACCATAACATGAATTGTCTAAACTGTAGAATCAACTCCTGACTAGTCCCCATATATATCATGTCATCCACATACAAGCACACCACTAGAAGTCCTATAGTTCTGTTTCTTTTCACATACAAATTTAGCTCATTTTCGCTTCTTTCAAATCCAGATTTCAAAAAATAATGATCAATTTTGCTATACAAGCCCTTGGATCCTGTTTTAGGCCATACAGGGCTTTATTCAATTTGTATACCCTATCTTCTTTTCCTTCAACCTTGAACCCTTTAGGTTGTTCAACATACACTTACTCCATTAAATCAACATTAAGGAATGCAGATTTGACATCGAATTGGTATACCTGTTGCTTTAATTGAGCTGCTAAAGCTAACAATAACTGGATGGTCCCAAACCTTGCACTAATGGAAATGTTTCTTTATAATCAGCTCCATATTTTTTAGAATAACCCTTTGCAACTAACCGAGCTTTATGTTTTTGAACACTCCCATCAGCTCCAAACTTTGTCTTATACACACATTTTGCTCCAATTATGTTTCGCCCATGAAGAGGTTCAATTAGCTGCCATGTTTTATTCTGCTCTATTGCCAATAGCTCATTCTTCATCGCTTCCTGCCACTCTTTCTTCTCTGCAGCCTCCTAAAATGTTGTTGGATCTACAATATACAATAATTGAGTTGTTTCATATAATTCTAGTATTGTTCTTACCATGTAGGATAATGAGGAGATCGAATTTTGGGTGTTGATTCTGAGCTGATGTTGGACCCTAAAGTTTGTTGTTCATCTTCATCTGTTTCAAACTCATTTTGAATTGAAAACTTCTACTGTTGCAGCTTGTGATTTCTCTGACCAAATCTCGCTTGCATTCTCATCAAACAATATATTTTTACTTACCACAAACTTTTCATTTGTTGAGTTATACAACTTGTAGCCTTTGGATTCTATACAATACCCAATAAATATGCACTTTTCTAATTTTTGATCCAGTTTACTTTGGTTGTGTCAACTGAGCAAGGTGTACGCAATGCAGCCAAAGAATTTAAGATGTCCATCACTTGGTCTCCTTTTAAACCATGCATCAAAAGGGGTTTGATTTAGCATTGCTTTGGTTGGTGATAGATTCAGAATGTATACTGCTATTGCAACAGCTTCAACCCAAAATTGATTTGGAAGCCCCTTTGATTTGAGCATGTTTCAAGCCAATTCCAACACTATTCAATTCTTCCTTTTGATGACACCATTCTGCTTTGGAGGATATGGTGTAATTACCTACTATTGAATGCCTTCCTTCTCACAATATTGCTTGAAAACTTTTCATTGGTACTCTCCCCCTCGAACTCACCTAAGCACCTTCAATTTCTTGCCAGTTTATTTTTCAGTCATGACTTTAATCTTTTTGAACAGTTCAAAAGTCTCACTTTTGTTTTTCAAAAAGAACACCCATGTCATTTGGCTTAAATCATCAATAAACAATAGGAAATACTTGTTACACCCAAGGGACTCAGTCTCCATTGGACCACATAAATCTGTGTGAACTAATTCAAGCACTTGTGTTGCTCTCATTGCATGATGTTTGGGAAACAGTAGTTTGGTTTGTTTGCCATAAGTACAACCTTCATAGAGCCAAATTTCCTTAATTTTTGGTAAACCAAATACCATTTTCTTTTGACTAAGTAACTTGAGTACATTAACATTCAGATGCCCATACCTGAGACGCCAAATGTCACTTAGGTTTGACAATTTGGCAGCCATCACATTCTCCTCTACACTTGAAATCTCAAAAGGAAATAGTTTTTTTGTTGCCATCTCTATTACAGCCATGATCTGTTGTGTGGCTTTGTTAGTAATTGTACACTTCTTTTCAAAAATGATAGAATAACCACTGCCAATCAACTGTCCAATACTCATTAAATTATGTGTTAGTTGGGGAACAAAATAAACATCATGTAAGAGCCTTGTATGGTGTTGACTGGTGTGCACTACTATTGTTCTTTTACCTTCAACTTGAATTACTTTATCATCTCCCAACTTAACCTTTAATTTGTGTGTCTCATCTAGTTGATTGAATAGGTGCTTGAACCATGTCACATGATTAAAACAACCACTGTCCAAAAACAAAATTTTGCTAACATCAAATTTTTTTTCGGTTCTAGCCATGAACACTTTTTGCTGATCGTTCTTTTCTTCTACAAAACTGGCATGCTCTTCATCTCTTTTCTTCTTGTAACAATTGGCTTGCATGTGCCCGTACTTGTGACAATAGTGGCATTCGACATTTTTCTTTGCTTCATCTCTCTGCTTTTTGTAACATTCGGCCTGCGTATGACCAAATCGGTGACAGTAAAAATACTTGACATTTTTTTCCGATTATCCATCAAACTGCTTTTTATTTTCAGAAAATCCCAGTTTATTTCTAGCTGAACCGGGTTTAATTCTGGTCAAACCAAAATACCTTTTATTTTCAGTTCCCCCAACCCCTTCCACGTTGACTCATACTTCTACCTCTTCTGCGTGCACTACTGCATGCTCGGCTACCCGAAAACTCATCTCTCGTGTAGAAAGTTTTCTAGTCTTCCTTCTATTCGATTCTTTTGAGCTAAGACTCGTGCATCTGCAAGGATCCCATGAGCTCATTGAATGTGTACGTCGCAAGGTCCTTCGACTCCTCAATTGTTGCCATGACATGATCAAACTTCAGCGTCAAGCTTCACAGAATTTTTGCTGCCACGGTTTGTTCTGTAATCTTCTCTCCCTATGCGTGAATTTGATTCACGATACCAAACGTTTGTAATAGAAAATCTTGGATTGTTTCACTGTGCTTCATGAAGAGAGTTTGAAAATCTCTATGCAATCCTTGCAGTTTGATTGCAATCACTGTGAACTCCCTTGAAATGCTTTTTTCTGTGTGATCCAAGCTTCATTAGTCGAATTTGCTGATGCTATTTTAGAAAAAATCGTTTCATGCACTACTTGCTGAATGATATATAATGCCTTTGCATCCTTTTTCTAAATATCTAATAGATTGATATCTGAACCAAGGACACCATTTTCTACTAAATCTCACAAACCTTTGGCTAGAGGCATGCTCAAATCAAAGGGGCCACCAAATCAATTTTGGGTTGAAGCTGTTGTAAGTGCAGTATACATTCATAATCTATCACCAACCAAAGCAGTGCTAAACCAACTCCTTTTGCAGCATGCTTTAAGAGGAGACCAAGTTTGGGACATCTTAAAGTTTGGTTGCATGGATACACCTTGCCCAGTTCACACAACAGAAGTAAATTGGATAAAAAATCAGAAAAAAGCATATTTATTGGGTATTGTGTACAATCCAAAGGCTTCAGGTTGTATAACCCAACAAAATGACAACTTTTTGGTAAGTAGAAATGCTTTGTTTGATGAGAATGCAAGCTAGATTTGGTCATAAAAAACACAAGCTGCAATAGTAGAGGTTTCAATTTAGAATGAGTTTGAAACTAATGAAGATGAGCAACAGATATTAAGCTCCAATAACAGCTCAAAATCAACACCCAGAATTTGATCCTCTGATCCTAATTATCCTACAAGGAAGGTAAGAACAATACAAGAATTATATGAAACAACTCAAGTATTGTATGTTGTATACCCAACAACATTTGAAGAGGCTGTAGAGAAGAAAGAATGGCAGCAAGTAATGAAGGAGCTATTAGCAATAAAGCAGAATAAAACATGGCAATTAGTTGAACCTCGTCAAGGGGAAACATAATTAGAGTAAAATGGGTGTATAAGATGAAATTTCGAGACAAGTTGGGTGTAGGGAAGTTTGAATCAAGGGAAGTGTTAGAGTTTGGTTCGAAATAGTCAAACAATTCGAAACAGATATGCAGTATTTCAACTGGGTTAGTAGGTTAATGGGTTAGTAGGTTGGCATATTTAGTGCTGTTTGTTAGGCATTTGCTATGCTTGCATTTGGCTATTTTAGTCTGTAATTTCCTTGTGATTAATTAATGAAATTTGCATTTTATTTTTTATTTTTCCTGGTAAGCGACCAGGCTTTTCGTCGTCTTCCACCTTAGGGTTTTGCTTCCAAACACTAACAGAGTAACCAACTGAAGTTGGGGGCCCCGGGACCCAAGTAGCCTTCTCCTAGGAGTTCTTCTATGGTCATAGGCCGGGGGTAGCTAAAACTTGACTCACATCGTTGAGGTATTGCTTCGCTTCCTGCCTATGAATGTACAAGGGCGCTTGAGAGCGAATAAACTTCCTCAGTGGAGGTCTCTTTTTCTTAGGTGAAGCCCTAAATTTGTCTATCAAATCACCTCTTAAAAGGCATGAAGTTAGAGAGAAAAAGACAAGTAGCTCCAGTTCCTTCAAAAATGACAGTCAGATCATTGAAGAAGGGGTGATCCACCGAGGGTTTTTTAAGTAGAAAGAGCACCCTAAAATGGGGGCCGGCTATGCCTCTCGACTGGAGGGGCCAGCCACTTTGAACTAATTGAGCTTGGCATTGGAGCTCTAGAGAAGGAAGAAAGATTTGAATCCCAGCCACAGCCATAACTGAATGAACCCATCCAACACTATGGGTTGAACACCAAGTCAGTGAAAATCCCCATATTTTGCCCCCCATTCTGGTGCATCTGAATCTGATGGAATGTAGAGTGACGGATATTGGAGCAAGAGGAGGAACTACAAGATCTTCTGACACCAGCACTACCGAGATGAAACCTTCATCTTCTTGTTTGTAAGTTCTTCGTCGTTGGACTCGAACAATGTAGGCATTTATAGCTGCATAAATCACTACTATTTATTTTTTAATTGGAAGGGTGAATATCGTTGTTGTTTGGGCACTTTCTTTTTCGTCCGAGGGCCCCTTTGGGGGATCTTCTTGATATCCAATATGTATCTCAAAGTAACATTTCCTTATTTTACATGTTAAACATAAAGCCTTGGCAAGAACGACATTCGACAGATTTCAGAGCACATCAGGTACAACTCATGACGACCAATAAGCGTATCTTGAGTTGGTACACAAACAATATAAATGATTGTGTGAACTTTATCCACACCGCATAAGTGGAACTCGCTTGGAGCGAAGCGAATCAACGCAATCCCAAAAAGGTGAAGGGAGGAAAGTGCAAACGAAGGGTGTTTGGCTCTGCTGAGACACTCTTTTGCCTCGTCTTAGAGACAAAAGAGAAAGGGGATCCAATTATGGATTGGCTTGCTAAACTAAATGGGGCCTGCTTCGCTCCATTTTTCTAAGCAAAGTATTAGCATGCAAGGAAAGCAATGATTCTCCTTCCTCATCCTTAAATGAATATGAAAACAAAGAAAGATGTCAAAGTAAAAAAGTGATTCTGTGCATCTTCAATGAGCCTGATTTTAATTCTTCATAATTTATGTTATTAAAAAAAGACAACCACTATAAAAAAAATAAAATATTTTTTTTCCTGCAATCTTCTTCAACAATAATTTTTTTTGGCTCAACTAAAAGCATAAAAAAGTAACATCTAACTTGTGGGTTATATTCCCCATTTATGTTTATAATTCAATACCTTTCCATTTAAACAATATCAATAAGCAATACTTAAAAAGTGTACCAAATATTTGATGTAAAATTATCCAAAAATCCTTATTCAAAAAAAATATTTTATATATAAGTAAAATTAGATAAATCAAATGATGATCGAAGATTTTTTTCAAGCATATACCAAATTTAAATATCAGAAAAAAAAGTCATTGGTTGACTAGGACCATGCATGGGGAAAGGCCAAAGTTGGCATCATAACAAGGCTTCTCCTTATTTTCCTAAGAAAAACATTAATAACAGAGTTGGCTATGAAGTTTATTTTTGGCATTAGTTTAACATTTAAATTATTTTTTTGTTAATTTGTTCAATTTCTTTAATCGAATGATGGTGACAAAATCTTCTTTTTCATTTTACACATCGTTTAACAGCAACACTGTCTAACGATCCGTTAAACTATCTTTTTTAAAATTTTTTTTCTTTTATCTGATTTTATCAAGATAAGAAACAAAGCGTTGTATAATTCTAACAGAAAAAAAGAAAATTTTAACAAATATTCAACATATTCGTATAGTTAAAAATACGTTATTTATAGTTTTTTGAACTTAAAGTCATCAAAATTACGTTTTGTTATACCTTTTCACTTCTTTATATTTGAAATCTATATAAATTCAAATTTATGTAACATCTACTGTGTTTTACATGTGAGTTTAAAATTTCTAGTAAATTGAAAAAATAATTTATATTATGAAATAATATTATATGATATTGTAAGATAATAGTTTTAAATTAACTGATATTTAATCCCAACTCAATTTTAGGTTTGTTTGGATCAATGCTTAATAGTAAAAGTTGTACATAGTCACATAAAACTAAATTTAAATATTTGTTATGATAAAATAAAATTGTTAGACACAAATACTAACAATTATATATATGATAATTTCTTTGTTTTTAAAGACCAATTAAATTAAATCTCATCTGACAAATTATCCAAACAATAATCTAGTTTTAGATATTAAAGAATTTTATAGTAACTCTATAAAGTTTATTTAAAATCTACATGATTCGCATAATTATATTTCCATAATCAAATAATAAACTCATCATTTTCTGTAAGGCTTAACTAAATATCCCTCTAACAAAAGACACCTACTTTTCCACCCTCCTCAGTTACCCTGAAGCTTTAGCATCCATCACTACAGCAACTCTTCTTCTTCCATATATGCAGTAGTCTGTATCTTCTCCATTACTTCAGCAACTTTTCTTCTTCCTTATATGCAGCAATCTTTATCCTATCTAATACTATTCTTCCCTCTTCTCTTTCCCTCTACCATTTCTCAAGAGAGCCTACACACAATGGGGAAGCTCTACCACTAGGCTCATCTATAATAGGGGTAGTCCCCGTGGTAGAAGGAGAAGAGAGCACATCTCCATCCGTAAGGAAAGTAACGCCTGTTGTATCTTCGATCCAGCTACAATGGGAGTTAGTTGCGACTACGCATCTTCCATCCTTTTATGCACCAAGGATAATAGCAGCATCCTTGTTTTTGAAGAGGACGAGGAGCTGGGCATCTATCGGAAAGCTCAATTGAGTGGGCTTGGAAAAATATGCAAGCAAAAGACTTCTTTTTTTCGGGATTCCTTCTTTCTTTTCTTATCACACTCCGAAGAATGCCTGTTTGCATTGCCAAAGAAAGAATATGAGCATACTCCAACAAAGGAATATTCCTAGTGGTTGATGAGACGGTCTTTGGACATATTCGTAAGAAAGAATGCAGTCGATTGGATTATGACGGTGGATTCTTCTTTTTGTTATACCCCTTTTTCAATTATTTTTGTCTTCTTTGATGGTTACAGTTCCTCTATGTTAGTATTTGTTAGCATATTCTACACACGATTTACCTTTCAGTTCGCATCAATCTGCTTCTTATAAAAGATGTAACTACATTTCTCTTTATCTGATTTCTTTTACCCTTCTCAACACTTTTTTTTGCTCCTTTATGGTTAATTGAATGGATTTGGGATGCAGATTTGTTGGTTCATGCATATTATAGCTTTGGGCCTCTGAGTGCCTACTCATCTGTAAATTATCTGGATCACTTCCTCTTTATGTATGAGCTTACAGTAAGAACCATGCCATATGAGTTTGTTGGGATCTATATGCCGAATACTTGCACAAATGTCTCAATGCAACTGGTATTTTTCTTCTTTCAATCATTAATAATAAAGTGATTTCCAATTGTTTGTGTAGAACGGGAAGGCTTGGATGACCCAATTGCTAGTCATTGCCTGCCTATCTTTGGTTGCCAAGATGGAGGAAATTGAAGTGCCCTTATCTCTTGATCTATAGGAAAACCTTCTTCTTGAATGCTATTTTTTCTCTTAATTACTACGTTTGACTCGGTGCATTATATAGGTCGGCAATGCCAAGTATGTATTTGAGGCAAAGACTATTCAAAGGATGGAGCTTCTGGTACTGAGCACACTTGAATGGAGAATTCATTATGTGACACCTTTCTCCTTATGGACTACTTTGTCGATAAGTTTAGTAATGGCAATCCCCCAAAACAGTTTGAAATCAACCATTGCATTGAGCTCATTTTAAACACATGTAGTAGTTGGTTTGCTTTATTATATTGTTATGGAATCATTTGGAAATCAAAAGTGAGCTCTTGTATTCCTTTTATGTAAACATCTATGTAAAAAATTGCCTTATAGAATTTAAGCCTTCAAAGGTGGGTGGTGCTGTTGCACTTGCTGTCATGGGTAATGCTAACAAATTGTTAATAGACAATGCCTTGAACCATTGTGCCTACATGGAGAAGGTAAGCTACTAAATTCTCTATATTTCAAATGATATATGCTTTGGAATTTTGATTCCTTTGTTCAAAGTAGGACAAAGTAATGAAATGCTACAAGGTAATACAAGACATGCGGTTGGTGGAGATGAGGAGTTCTTTTGTTTCCAAGGCACCACAAACTCTAGTAGATGTTCTGGATGTCACATGCCTAAGCTACACTAGTGCTGAAACCACGACTTGTTGAGGGTCAAATTCTCAGAGTTGTGCAGCAGTAAAGAGGAGAAGGCTGAACAATCCTTTAGTATGAGCGTATAAGTGATATGTGGTCTACCATTTTGAACTTAAGAGGTCTTTTTAGTTTTGTTGTAGAAGAGTCTTTTGTATGCCGAGATATTCTTAAAGAAAACAATGGATGAAGCTCTACAAAGAAGAAGATCGTTTAACTATAGAAAGAGCATGAAATATTGAGCAAACTGGTTAGTAGTGACCATGAAAATGAAACGGTGAAAAGAGGCACACATGAAAGCAGTAAGAGTCAAAGTGATCCCGAGTTTCCAGACACAAATCTACTGACAATGCTCGCTCCTTGTTTACATCTAGTCGTATCGCACTCTATGTAGGCAAATCAAAGGTAGGTGACGCTTATTGCACCACTGGCACTTCCACCATGGGTTTTGTTTGCACGGCCATAAATAACATAAAAATTGCACTCGGAAGGGAGAACTGTGAGAGTAGTCACAATCTTTTTCCTTTTTCCATAAATAAGTCAAAGAAATGGGTTTCCACATAAAAAAACGAGTTCTTCATCTTTTTGGTTTGAAGAAACTTCAGAGAAGCCCCCGAAAACAAAATGAAAATAAGGCGGATAAGAACTCCTAGACTCGAGTGCAGCTCAAATTGAAACTGGCACAAACGAAAACCGTTTTATAAAAATAGAAAGTGGAACAGGAAACTCATGATGAAGTTTTAGTTCTCACGAAAGGAAAGAAAGACGATTTATTTAATTGAAGCCGGCATGGAACAAGCAAACTCCAGCTAATCAGCTGTAGTGCTCATGCACGATGGCTTGACTATTGAATCACATCCTCCATGCTCGACGGGGTGGAGCTGGATTCCATTTGAAAATGCATAGGAAGTCCACGCAGCAAAACCCAGGCCCTCTGTGCTCGCTGTGCCGTCGACGAAGAATAGGTATCCCCACCTACCCTGGGTAGAGTTTTTGAGCTGTGTAATAAGCGACTTCTCCTCAGTATCTTTATATATTATCACATTGGTGGTTCTTCTTGAATAAATATCAAAATCTTCTTTTTCTTACTTCTCTTTTTTTTTCTTTAATTTCTTCTTTTCTTTTTCTTTAATTTCTTCACTTTTTCTCACTCAGTGATTCTGACACACCTAGGATAAAAATAAAGCATTGAGTCAAAGAAACTCGCTTGACTCTCAGAAAATAAAAAAAAAGACAACTTCGAAGGAAATCTACTTTCCATCCCTTTCTTCACTACATGCATTGCCATAACAATAACAATAACAAAAAGAAAAATAGATTTTGTTAATCTAAAAAGGAAAGAATCACTAAGGAGATCCTCATAACATAAGAAGAATGCCTGGTATAAAGACCGAAAAGAGGCCATTAGTTTAGTTCTCTTTTTTTGTTAGCTTTTAGGGCTTTTGTCTGTCAGTTGCTAACGCCTTGATTGATATAAAGAAAAGAAATAAATTATCTATTTTAATTTCAATCAAATATTTTCAAATTTTTCTTGTATTCCTTATTCCTATACATTGTTGTCAGTCTTCGAGGAGGCTATGCTTAAAGCATTCGATGCTAGTGGTCAATCAGACGGAATCGAATTTTCCATTTTCGACTAATAAACCTAATTTCAGCTGAAACAGAGAGGACTGAGTCAGGAGCATATGACTCAATCATCGATTTAAATGTCTCCTTTTCCACTCTCTTTTAGAATTTCATAATCAAGGGAAAGAAAGATAGAACTTCAAAAAAAAAGTACACCCCCTCTTTTTAACACAAGGAAGGTTTTCCTTACAATGCTACAAGACCCAGAAGTAGAAGCAGACCTTGTCTCGAGTTGGCTTCTATTCAAGTAGTTTCAAGTTGACTCCTGTTGAAGATGTTCCTTAGGCTCGATTGAGACTGAGAACAAAAGCATCAAATTATGACATTATATCCAATCTAGAGTCTTGGTTCTTCCTAGAATTAGTGCTACTTTTTAATATATATGCGATTTGTAGGTTCCAGATACTGATGTGAAAAGTCAACTTTTCCATTTTCACGTCACTCTCTGACTTTAGGAACCCCCAGACGTTCAATGTTGACCACAAAGTTCAATATAATGATCTAGTCGACTAGCTCAAACCCTAAACAAATACCAGCGAACAAATCGAGCCCCCATCAATAACTAAGATTGCTCGGGGGTTGGTTCATAAATCAACGATGAATCCTGTTAGAAGGTTTTGTCGGAGCTTTCTTGCATTAGACAATAGTTGAAACCAATCTTGCATTTTAGCTGTCGTGATTATCTCGAAGATTTGAAACTTTCGAATGAAAATAGTAATTCACTCTTTTGTTAAGAAAAAGATCGGGAGATTTCTTGGTCCATCATGCTATTGTCACTACTAACCATTTTTGGTCCCAAATCAGAGACAGGTAATCACTCAGATTAGAGAATTGCCAGGTTTGACATGAACCATTGCTAGGCTCACTTGGCAAGATGTATAAGAAAATGAAACAAGATCCCCAGAGGGACCCCTCGGTTGAGTGGGGACCAACAAGTTTCAATTCGAGCTTCTACATCTACGCTACTAACTAAATCTTCTGTCATCTCTTCGTTTGGTTAATCAATGATGGGAACAACCCGTCGTTGATAGCCTCCAATAATAAATAGAATATTATAAATATATTTTTAAAACTGAAAATAAAAATAAGAGAAATAATTCCCAAGAATATGTCCAACAATCTACTTTCCATTTTAGTCTGCCAAAGGAAAGAGGGATCATATTGTCATCATGTTCCCCCTTCTAAGGTTGATTTTGGAAAGATCACTTTAATACTATTTTAGAAAATGCTACTTGAGAAATCCATCATCAATTATTTCCGAATTCAATAGATTTACGTAAAATTAACCTACAAAAAATACAAGAAGAAATATAAGAAAAAAAGAAAAAGTGAAGAAAGAAAAAAAACATTCTAATATTTATTCAAAACTAATATTGGACAACTTGCCTAAAGAGTCTCACTTTTCATTTGAAGAGTCTACAATATGTCCAGTTTGCATAAAACATTTCTGCCGAGGGCATGTCAGAAGTCGAATACAATCATGAATTGGCTCCTGGGGAAAGACGCCAAAATCAAATCCATTTTTGTGCATCTCGTGAATGAGAAATTAGACTTGGGATTAGCCACTTACCCATGGTTTTTGAAATACTACTGAATCCATTTTTTATTATTTTTAATTTTATTTTCTGTTTCTAATTTTTTTTTAAATTTAGATTTCATTTATAATTTAAAATTAGCTACACATTTTATTCGAACAAAAGTAGATCTAGAACAGATAATTTTGTGCTGCGGAAGGAAAAACGAGTAGTTTTTACTTTAGTAGCTACCATTTCATTGGCTTTTTCTCTTTGATTGAGATCTCCATTCCAGCTACGATTTTAGAGGGGGCCAACTCGGGCCCCAGGTTTTGATCGATATATGACAGATAGAAAGAACGTTCATAAGTAGTCCTATTTAAACAAAACAACTGTCGATAAATGAATTCCAAGATTCAACCCATAGATTCACCTTTGTAGGTTTTAGGTTCATGTACAAAAGAACATTCCAACTACCCCAAAGGGGCCTCTATTTGATATGATCATAATTTCTCTAACTGAAAGTTCACAACTTCAAAAGAGGTTGAGACTTTGAGTTCCTCAGAATGACATAAGGTGTCTTGAGGGGTTTTAAAGGATTATTTCAAAGGAAGAACAAACTAGAAAAGTAGAGAAGAAAGAAATACATAGTTTTGGGATTGATGTTTCTATTTCAATACAATTTTGGGAAATGTTATTTGATGATGCCCTTCTTTTCTTTTGTGCTTCTACTATGAGGAAAGCTAAAATGCTGTCATAATCTAACTACCCTATTTTTAGAATGTTTGAATCTTTCTTTGCTTCATGATGCAAAGGATGATATCTGATGTTCCTCTCAGATATCTCGACTCCTACAGAGGCTAGTGCATGGTGTGCCTCGTAGAATGCTTCTAAAACAGCAGGAGATTCAGGGAAGAATGAGGGATTGGGGTACAATAGGAATGAGTTCCCTATATTGTGCCCCCTCAAGAGGTACTACACAAGGAGAAGAAAAGGCGACTTTTGGATTAGGGATGATAAATAAAATCGAAATAGTGACTTCCAAAAACATTGTATGCTAAACCTATGCGTTCAACTGTGAACATGAAAAACCCAAAAGCTTTACCCTTCCAGACAAGAATTGGGGCCTCACAATCACTAGAAAAACCTAAAAAAGGGACTTTCATGAAAAGGAAAAACTCCTACATACATAGCTGTAGGGTTCGAATGAAGGAGCTAGAAAGAATACAACATTGGCCACATATTACTCCAATATAGGTTTTTGCAAGAGTCAGAGGATCCATAGAACCTATAGCCTGTTGGACTTCATATTCCTCATTTTGGCAAGCAGGGGTAGAGGATGTCTTTTTTGCAGTGGAACAAAATCTGCTTCGCATATTGGAGTCATCATAGGGGCCATCTTTAGGAAGTACATGATCCTCAATGCCCTAATTGCTAGAGACAAAGGATTGAGTTTGGGGTCTTCACCACTGTAGCTTCGTACATTTTAGCTAAGTATAAAGGTCGGTCCGAATACCTACTTTGGTGGCTGGTAATTCTCTAGGTATCATCACAGCATATTCGATCAAAGAGATGTGATAAATAGGCTCCTAACCATGCCAAAGTGGAATTTATAATTATAATCCCACCAATTTTATTCTTAATAAAATATTGTTTTTGCGAATTCTAATTGTAATTCAAATTGAACCATGATCTCAATATAAGGGCCTCCTAGTTTAGCGATCGATCACCAATTGAAGACTTCTTGACTCAAAAGATTCTTCCAATGTCTCATTTCTTGGTCCATGTACATAGCTTATAGCCTTTTTTTTCCTTGCTGCACTCATTCCATTTTTAATCCTTCGAGGGTTTCAAAAGAAGAAAGAGCCAAACACTTGAAACAATGTGGAATTCTACCACGGTGTGATCCCCGCTCTTCTGTGGCTAGGGCTGGGTCTGGGGAACTAGAACAGTTTGGCCAAGCTGTAGGTCATGTGACTTGCATCGAAAAGGATTTTCTTGGGGAAATGGGTTCCCTTCTCATCTGGGATTGACTTTGAAAGCATCTTCAAAAGAGAAAAAGCATTTCTTAGGCTTATGCCGAATATCTTTCACTCACAGAAAAACAAAATTGGCTCACACCGTTGAGTAGTGTCATCACTTTCTGCCTCTGAATATACGGGAACACTTCTTAGGAAGTCCTATATTTGACATCTCTATACGATACCCACCAATTCATGTGCAGTAGGAATGCAGAAGCATCAGAGTCCCAAGTCTCCATTGAGTACTTGCTTTCTTGACTTTTTTTCTCTGACGCTTGTATCCATCGTTTCGGCTCATTACAAATGAAAATTTGAGGGGAGCCTTTCGGGCTCCTTCCCCCCCAAAAACAAACTATACATGAGAGTTTCCCCCACATTAGAAGATTAGGGAAGTTGGACTAGAAGGAGGCCTTGATCTAGTTTGGAAGGCCCTTATGAAGACAATGTCAATAAAAGATAGATAGAAATTATCTATCATTCGATTTTGATATATTGATCTATTTTTATAATGTAGAGAGAAACAAAGACATGTAATCAATCTAAATCTTTCTTAGTCTAAAGAATCTCTATATGTGGCACAATACGGGCTTTGAATTTTCACAGATCCAGTGGGCCTTCTTGCAGATCTTTTTTAGGGCTTTTTCTTGCCTGAGCTTGACCCCCAACTGGTTCTCTCGACTAGGGTGATATCGTGGCAATCAAAAATGGAATGGAAAGGCCTTTTCTCAGATTCTTTACCTATGAGGGACCCCGAACAAGACAGTGGCCTGGCCACCCAAATTTTGGGTCCCCAGTAGCGCCTTTAAAATATAAGGTCTATATTGAAATGAGAATGCAACAGCTCCAGCTTCCTCGGCCTGTAGTACCATCAAGTGCACACGAGGAGGATTCATCTTTCACCCCCATCAGTAGTTTGAACGACACGAGTCGGGACTCAGAGCCAGGCCGACTCCTCCAATAACACACATCCATAGACTCAAAATAGTAATTCAAAGAATATTGGGTTTTTTGATCAGTGATGTTTTTCTCGTAGAACTGTGAGAGCAACATTGATGTACAAAATGCTCAGGCTATTATGAGAGAAACTTTCCAGTGCCGAAAGACCTCCTTGTCATAGCTTCTATGATATCAGACTCTTCACTCGAGAAGGGGCCGACTGGGGCACAATCTAAGGAACTAGATAATCTATTTGATTGGATTCCAATTCTTGTCGAATTCCTTTGATTCTCATTGGATTGGATAATGTTAAGAAGGATTGTTCATTGGGTGAATAGAGTTCTCACAATCATCGATCACGTAAGCTAGGCTGGGAATTCCCATATCAGGTTTCTCTTTCCAAGAGTAGCTCATAAATGGAAATTAAAAAAAAGCAAAAAAAGCAAGAAAAATCATGAAAGCAAGGCTCTCCCAAGATATGTGTTGCAAATGAACCCCTTTTTGACATTGATCAAAGAAAAGTGATTGTTGAAACAAAGAAGCCTTTTTTCAAGTACAAGAATTTGTGGAGCTCAACACGTCTGAAAGAATGGAAGAACATTCTTTTTGCTTCTTTGTGTTCACCTACAACATCACACAAGATGAATGTTCCTAGCAAATCCTAAATTGACTTAAGTTCAACCCAAATCAAATATTTTTATATTTTTTGAATCCAATATTTTTATATTTTTCGAATCCAATATTTTCATATTTTCAAAATCAGATCCCCTCATTTGGTCTTTTTTCACGAAGAGCAGACAACCAGGTAAAGGACAAAACATATAGAATTATGGTATAACTTTATTAGAGAGCATGTATAAAAAGATAATTTAGTTGTGATTTGTGTCATCATCTACATAATTAGTTGATATTGGTACTGAGCCATTGATTATCGAAGTATTAATTAAACTTAGATTAAGCTTAGGGGTCATTAACCCCTTTGAATTATTGCATAAAAAGGAGAGAACTAAGTGTGAGAATTATGGGTGATGGTAAGCTAGAATTCAAGAGCATATGAGCTATCATATAAGCTATATACTTTAATGTTGAATATTAAATAATTTAATTTTTCCATTAATGTTATGTTTTCATTTAGCTTTAGTTTTATAATCCTCAAGAGGGAGATTGTTATACAATTTAATATGATGATCACAAAATAAAGACAAAGTATTTACTAATACTTTATTGAACTTAGTATTGTTTTAGTTAGATCTCATGGAGTATACCAATAGTCTTGATTTTTTTCAGAAAGAGATATAGCATAAAAAAAATTTTGATGGCTTAATCTACTAACATAGGACTCAAAGACAATGATCTTTGCAAAGTGGCTAATCAAAAAAGAACTGCATTTCTAAATGTTTATGATGAACATGTTAAACTTTTAATTGTTTCATAATTTTGGCCAATAGGGTTATCATCTTTTATGCATATTTGATGTTGGTTCAAGTTATGTTTTAATTGAAATGACTTGATTTCTTAAAAATCTTATAAATATTAAAATTTTAATTATATATAAATTTTTTATTATTATAATATTAATACATTTTCCTAAGCACTCTCAACCATTAATCCCAAAGGCTAAGGGCAAATAGCATCAAGTACCTTGTGGCAAATGCTTTGGGGACCCCTACAAGCTAGGAACCTGACCGAATCTTAAATGAGTCAAGCCCAAGTATTGATCAAGTCAGGTTAGTATTGCGGTCGCTTGGATTATTTGTTGAAGGCATTACTTATGAATAGGCTTAAGCAGAAAGAGTCATTGCAGATTCTTCAATAAATTAAGGAAAATTAAGTTACGTTAGATAAATACATGTCCACTAATGACCTGGGTCATGACTTCTTAAGAACACCTATGGGTAGCCAACCCATCAGGTTGATCGTAATATATAGTTGATCCATTATAAGCACAAAATACTTCAATTATCTTTCAGTGTGAGACAAAACAAAAGCTATTACCAAAGTAGATATTTTCACACTGACTGATCATGCATTTTCAAGATCGAGCTGTCACGATCACACTCATATTAATGAATAGTTAACATTCTTCAACTACTTGTCTAGAATAGTTGATCGATGATTTAGAGTCTCTTTACCTATGTAAATAGCTATCTAATCATCATTACTATCCATCTAAATCTTATCTTGTCGTGATTAAATCTAGACCCTTTATCATTTTAGTTGATCCGATGCTTACCACTCCATTCGCTTAATTGGATGATAATTGTACCATCATCTCATTCTTTTAATTATGGCTTTCTAGAAAGTAGATTTTAGTTGTTGTGTGAGTTATTTTTTGAGTTTTTTTATTTTATTTGTAAATAGGGATCGTTTACTAGATCTTAAAACAATTGAATCAAAAAAGAAAATTTTCATACAGTTAAACAGAAGTTCAAACTATGAGCAATGCTTTTCTACCTAATTATGAAAGTTATGGATTTTTGTCGATCTCCATTTCTACCACTTTCCTTCATAATATTTTTGGTATTTCACAAATAGTTATATCCATATATTTAATCAATTGACCATCCTAGAATTTTAAATTTTAAAGGTGCATAGATTTTTGTAAGCAAAAATTTTAAAATTTTTTCATATAGCCTGAATTTCTCAAATTTTAGTATCTCATTGGAGCACCAAAATATATTTGTTTTACTCTACCAGCCTTGAAAATTGAAGTGGCTAGTAGATGCCTTATAAGGGATTCAAGGTGGATATAGGCACAGGTTTTAGTCGAACCACTTAAAAAACTTTTATGCATTTTGTTTATTATTAATAAATTTTATTTTGTTTATAGGTTTTACAAAAAAAGCTTTATTTCGAGCTCACAAGTTTTTCCTAAATTTTTGGAATTAAAAAAATTTGTTAAACACACAATTCAAATCTCTCCTATTATTCATTTTTCAACAAAAAAACACTTAATTTCTTGACCATGCTAGAATCCTTTCCATTCTTATTCCACAAATTGTTATATCCATATATTTAATCAATTGACTTGTGGTTTTGACATTAATGTCCTTCTAATGTTGTTCATTTATCATATCTACAAGCAAAGCTATATAATCAATAAGTATGCTACTTAATTATGTTATTAAAATCAAAATATCATGGATAATAGCTCATGGGAACAATAACCTCTTTTGGTCATCATTAAAAGTCTACTAATTCTATGGAATAAATCTTTGCTAAGAAGCTTTGTCAAGGTGCTAACTTTTTGCATGTTGTTAGCAACAAATTATATGTCAATTATATTTCAATCGACATAGTTCCATGATGAAATGTTGCTTAAAATCAATTTGTTCAATCGAACAGTATTTTATAACACTTTCAATTTAGAAAAAGCATTCAAATTATCATATTTTTGTGGAATTGTTTTTAAATGTAATTCCATATCACCTAATTTCTTTTTGAAAGAAAAACATTTTTTATTAGAAGCCCTCCTAATGCTATATATTGTGGTTCATTTTTTTTCTAAAACAATAGTTACGTATTTTTTGCTAGATCATTAGTTTAAGAGGTACAAAAAATGATTAAATACCAAAAATGTTTTTCTTATGTACTCAAGAACATACATAATCTTTGTAGCCTTATTGTATGAGATCATGACATATGACAATTTTGGGATACCATAACCTTAATCCCTTTGCTTCAAGCAATTATCAAAATATTCTTTTAATAACTTCTAGTCATAAGTCCTTGGGGCTTTATTGAAATTGTTCAAAAAAGTTCAACACTAAAAGCAATGTCAGTTGTTCTAATAATCAAGTAAAGAATGTGTCATTTCTAGGTATACCTTGAAAACTAATTGTTTTCCGTTCTCATATTTTTTCAATAGTAAGGTGGGGACTTTTGAAAGTAGAAATGCATTTGATGTTCTTATGTTCACACAATTTTAACACCTTATTTTAATGCTTGATTTTGGTTACATGGTTACCTTTCTTATCCTCCTTAGCTTTCAATGAAAACAAATATGTAACCTCGCCCATTATGTTCAAGTTGAATCAAACACCTTTATGCTCACTAAATCATTCACATAAGTCCAAGTTGGTTGAACCAAGTATGATATTGTTTATATAATCCTCGATTAGAAGTTCATTAGCATAGTTCATGATGAACAAACTCCTATCTACATTTCAATCCTAAAATAATGTTTGATTAGAAAACTTCTAAGTTTGTTCATAACAGGATCTTTGTTCTTATTGCAATTCATATGATTCTTTCATTAGCTTATGCACATAATTTTGATGAAGAAAATGTTGAATGTAGTCCCATTATCCTACATACACTTTCTCCAAAATAACAACATTTAAGAAAGTGCTCTTAACATCCGTTTGGTATAGTTTAAATGACTTGTATTAAGAAAAAGGTAAAAATGACCTTGTTGCCTTCAAACTTACCATTGGTTCAAGTATTCCTTCTAAGTTTAGTCCTACTTATTATAACCCATTACCACTAGCCTTTCCTTATTTTGAATGGTAGCTAGACTGTTATTTACATTTTATTTTTGAGTGCCCATTTTTTTCCATAATAATGTGGTCACTTGGAATGTCTATTGATTCCAAAACATTCGCTCTCAAAAAAAGATTGAAACAATCCAACATCGCCAAATAAAAAAATTCTTTCCACAAGGCTTCACTTGTATTTTGAGGTACAAATTTAGAAATAGATGCACCATATATAATTACTTTTTAAAGAGAGCAATTAGTTTGTACTCCAAAAGAGAGGTCACTTAAGATTACATCTCTAAAGTGATTTTCATTCTATGCTAACACCTTTGGTGCAAATATTGTCTTATTTTTGATGTTTTAACATCTAATTTATATGATTTATTGAATATCAAGGATACTTTTCTCGTCCTAGTTTATTTGCATTATATAAAATAGGAAACCTCACTTATTATGTTCATCTCAAATCTGACACCTACATGATTAAAAATTAATTCACATAAGTCACAATTTGTTGTTCCAAGTATGGCATCGTCCAAGTAATGTTGGAATTCAAAAATTTAATCAACACAATCCTTGTTGAACAAAATTCTATCTATATTCCCAACCTAAAATATTGTTTGAGTAGAAATCCATAAAGTTTGTCATTCCATGATCTTTGTTTTTCTACCAATTTTACTTTTCCAAAGTCTTTTATGTCATGTAAATCTACCTCTTTGATTCGATGCGTAATTTCATCAAACACTACTTGAGTAGATTCCATTACAACTAAGTTTCCTTTTTAAATAGGCGATGGGTTTATCTATTTGAAGAATATTATGAAGAAATAGCCTCCATTGTCTTGGTTTCTAATCTCCAATTCTTATCTACTTATTGATGTAACTCTACTATCAAAATATGCCTAAGTTTTCGAATTTTGGTTTCTTGTTATTGAAAAGTACATGTAATATGTTATTTATAATTAGTTTCATAATAAATTTATTTAGAAATTTTAATTATCTGAGTGGCTTAATTATTATGGCATTCTGATTTTGAGTTCGTATATCACCAAAGAAAAAGTAAAAGTAGCTACTAATGTTTTAATAAGGAGATAAAAATTATTAGATATATAAAATAGAGGAAGCTTAATATAATTTAATGATATTTGCTACATCCATATCAAATAGAATTATGTTTACTACATTTGTCAATGTGGCATATTGACAGTAAGAAGTTATTATCTTAAGCTAGCTTATCGATGTGAGGAAGATTAAAAGAAATTTTTTTGGGTAGAGACATGAAATTAGAATTATTTGAAAATGAGGTTTTCTATAATAAATATTAATATTTTATCTATTAATAGAACATTTTTTTTGTAAAAACAAATGGGATAGATATATGTTGACAAAATAGTATGGCTGTAGTAGGGCAAGAACTATTATATAACATAAGGATTCCAAACTTACATCATACTTTTTTAAAAGGTTGTGTGAAGCATATTATAAGAAACTAATGTTTAACACAACATTTTAGGCTAACATAGAAGTGAATGAAAGAGAATATTTAAAACATTTAAGAAAAGTTTAGTCCATGAAAATTATGTTTCTTATGCAATTAAGATAACTATTTGACTTTTAATTAATTTTCTTACAATAATAATTGTTATCTAGTTTAGATATGACATATTATAATGTTTTATATAATATATTGTGATATTATCATTATGCTGATATTAACAATTTAATAGTGTCCTTCTTGATATAGATATGATTTTAGAAACTATTAAGAAGATCCACTCAAATGAAGCATGAATTAATAAAGAAATGGTTTACTCCATGGAAGCTTTGATAAGAAAATAAAGAAAGATTGTTAGGAAGAGGGTCATGTATTGTTATAAGCAATCCCAATAAAATGCATTATAATAGTTGGAAAATAAGGATAACTAAAGAAAAGTAATTTTGTTCTTTTATAAATTATTGAAATAAATTGTTACATTACTTACAATATAGTTTTGTCATTATCATTAGTCAAGGAGCATACTATTTTTTTCTTTTAGTTTTAGTAAAATTTGTTGCTAATACTACTTATATATTTAAACATGATAAAAGTAGCATGATGGTGCATCCCTGATTATTTTATTAGGAAAGGCCAATGGGGTTCATAACATTGGAATTCAAAAAACAAAGAAGGGGAGCATGCCATGTTGAATCTATAATGGATAAGTTATAGTAATTAGAAGGTACTTGGGAAGTAGAGGAGGATTTTGTTTGGAGGCATCCCAATATTGTTTGAACTTGAATGATTGAATTCTTATATGAAGGAAAGTTTACAAAACATTCAATAGACTTGAAATTTTTTTTAATATTTATTGAATAAATGTAAGTGTTTTTAAAATTTATTTTGAATTTGATTAGATGAAATTTTCATATTTATATTTTTTTATAATATCACAAAGACCACTATTTGAAAGAACTAACAATTTAAATGAGAAGTCAAATACGGGAGAAATAAATGAAAATGAACACGAAATAATAATTTTTCTTCAAATTGAAATGGATATTCCATTAACAATTCCAAAACCATTTAAAAAAATATTAATTTCTTTCTAAGGGAATTTTTAAGCACAAAATAATAAAAGTGCCAAATGATTTTGGAAATATATGAATTATTTACTTAAATAAGTAATGCTTAGAGTAGTATTTTTATGGAGTTTGTTGAAAAAATTTTAAAAGTCATTTTCAATAGAATGTGTAAGAAATTGTAATCTTTATAAGGTTTTTGGTCACAATGGATATCTGATATAATAAAAATTATGTACTAAATGTGGAGAATTATAAAAGAAAAGCAAATAATGACAAAGATATTATAGTTAGGACTGAAATGAAAAAATATTATAAAGGCTAGGAAGAGGGAGGCAAATTAGATAATTAAGAAGGTGCCTATAAGGAAGGGGAAGGAACAAGTTTTATGATTATATGATGCTTTTTTGATGAAGGAACCAAAAGTCTTATAGAAAGGAAACTATCATTATCAAATGATAGTTGATAGCTTTATGATAATTGACAAAGTATTTGATGGTTCAATGTATTATGTTATTGACCCCTATTCATGGTACTTTATTTGATAATAACAAATCCTAAGAATTGTTAATGAATTTATTAAAGAGAATTTATAAATTTTAGAAAACTAATGCTTGTGTTCATAAGGTGAATTTAAAAAAGAAGAGGACTTATGGTTTGAATTTAACAATGGGATTTATTTTAAATTTAGTTTTAGCGATTCCAATTTTGTTTTGAATAGATGATAAGTTTTATTTAAATCACTCATACAAGGTAAAAAAATTTGGCCTTATTTAATTTAATCATCTTAAAAAAGTATTAGGATTCTAAAATCTTGATCTTCTCTTTATCATACAAGAGTCATTTATTCTTATTGTACCTTTGAGAATTCTCTTTCCAAAACTTGTTGCAAAAAGTGTATTTTAATTATAAAGATAAATTTTTAAAAAATAATGATATAATTAAAACAACAAAAGTACATATTACTAAAAAGAGCAAAAAGTATTAGTTAGAACATAGTGCTTGAATACAGCTAATAACATCTATCATGTTAATAAAATAACTCTCAAACCTATCAAAGAATTTTGATTCATTCATAACTAAAGAATCCAAACATAACTTACATCTAGAGCATAATAAGAGGTAGAAAAACAAAAAAAATGAAAAATGTTCAATATAAGAAACATCTAATAAAGCCATAATAATCAATCATTTATTCAATGTAAGACTAAAAAAAGTTGCATCCATTTATGGTTGTACTGAAAATTTTTGGAGTGCTTTTGCTACCCAATCACAATTATGTGATCGAATGATTCTAATATCATCCACTTTTAAAAAAAAACTTATTTAGATCCTCATACTCAATCACATAAATTTGGGATCTCACAATCCATGTTTTATCTGCAAGGAAGAGCTAAATCTAAAAGTCAAATCATGATTTAAATTTATCGATTCAAATGAAATCATAATTTCTAAATTGTTCTTTTAATCTTATCCATCCAATTGAGAAGTTTTCACAATCAAATGGCCTATGAGCCTTCTGATTGAGTGCTTCTATGTAGTGAGTCTTTTTATTGGTTTTGATTTTTATAACTTATTAATTAAAAACTATGGTGGATATTTCAATTTAAATAATAATGAGTAGTTAGTTAATTTTGCAAGTGCTTTTATGTCATTAAAATTGTTTATGGATAAGTGAATTCTTGAACAAGATAGACTGGTAAAAGTTTTACAAAATCTGAAGTTAACTTTTTAAGTCTTGATATTCAAACATTTAGTTTTCATTGCTCATTGAAATTTTCTTATGGAAAATGCTTCAATCAAAAATTAATAATCTCTACATAATTCTCAAATAAGCTAAGTTCCCAATTTTCTTTAATTATGATTGATTTAATTAAAATTTCTCAATAAGCTTTTATCAAGCATAAGATTTTTTTTTTCTTAATTTACATTTTGTGTCATCCAATTATTTTATTCTATTACCATGTTTATTATGGTGTATGATCACAATAGTGTTTATTTATTTTTTGTTATGAGGATTTAGCTCTTTTGGAAGCATGCTTTATATGAATAAGAATAGTAGCTTAATTACATCTAATTGTGTTGGAGCTAAAATGGTTTTTGTTCTGAAATCTAATACTTAAAATAAAATATTATGTATTGCAACATTGATCAATTAATTCTAACTAAATTAATACACACACACACACACATAACCACACACAGAAACACACACAAACACATACACACACACACACACATATATATTACAAATAAGATTTGAAAAATTATGTTTATAAAATAAAAATAAAATAAATAAATAAAAAAGTCAAAAAAATCCTAAAACTTTTAGTTTTTGTAATGATCTTCCAAACAAAAAAGTTGTAGATGAATTATGATTGGTGTTATACCCTAATCTTTCATAACCATACTCCATTGTAAGAGATATTTAGTCATGCATTACACAAGATAGCAAAAATAACAAATTTTGGTAATAGTTAGAAAGAAAGAATTAAATATATTTGAAAGAAATTATGCAAGTCTTACATCAATAGATATAGGTATAATTTGAACATAATAGACTTAAATAAATTGATTAGTTGGTTTATAATTTCAAAAAATTATAAATTTGTGAACAATTTACTAAATATAGATTAATTATTTTTAAGTGATGACAAAGTGGGGGAGAATAGAAAGTGAAAGATTAAAATGAGCATAAATTATAGGGGAACATTAATCTAGTCTAGTGTACATGTTAAGGAGCTTATCTTTAATAGTTGTTCATTTTATTTTTTTAAAAAATTATGCTCTAATGAATTTTATTAAAAGTTGTTTTCATCAGGAAAGAGAGGTTGTTGTGTTGACCCATTGTCCTAATGTTTTGTTTGATTATCATAAAATCTAAGTAATACTAATGAATTTTCTTAAATAAATTTTAAATTTTAGATAGATTATACCTCTATTCAAGGTAAACATTTAAAAGAAAGAAGAGCAAAGGTAAAATTTTGTGATGATCATTTTGGTTGGATTAACAAATATCTAAGAAATATTTTGAATTTAATTTTAGATATTATAATTTTATTTTTATCAGAATGTTAAGATTAATTAAAATCACTCTTTTAAGGGACTATAACAAAATTTTATTTAAATTAATCATTTTAAAAAAAATATTAGGATTTTAAAATCTTTATCAAAAGTCAACCATCTAATGAATTATTTTATTCTTAATAATATAATTAAAATTTTTATATCAATAACTTATTTTAAAAAGTTTATTATAATTATAATAATTGATTAATTAAAAATAAAAATATAATTAAAATAATTAAAAAGAAAAACGTATTATTAATAATAATCAAAAGTGTTCGATTAGAGCATAGCTTCTAAATATGTGTAGTTGGGTTTATCAGATTGATAAAATAACACCAAAACTCATAAAAAAATTTTGGTTCAATACATAACTCACAAATCCAAATTTATTATAGTATGATTATATTAGCAATAAGGGAAATCACTTCAGAGTGAACCAGGGATTTACTAAGCCCAAACAATGCAATTACTATGTGGCATAAGAAAATTCTTATAAAGTAACAACAATCCAATATGGGATTAAAATGTGTAACCATTTGGCATGACTATACTCAAAATTATTAGGGGGATTCTATCATCTAATCATGCAATTATGTAATCAAATGATCATAATCTTATTTGCCTTTTGAAAGCACCAAATTATATTCATTGTTCGATAATGCAATTTCATAATCGAACACCACTCATTTTATCCATGCATAAGAGAAAAAATTTTGTCATTATATCACAATTTAGATCAACCAATCCAGATCAAATAGTGCTTTTTTAATCCAAGCCTTTTTCTGATCATGTTTTTTTCATGATCAAATAATCTAGGAGCCTTTAGATATAGCTGTTCTTGTGTTATGGATCTTTTAGATTGAAGACATTTGGATTTTCATAATTTATCCATAATGATTAATTGATAAGTTTGGTAAGTACTTTTTGTATTTAAAAAATATTTATAAATAAGTCAATTCTTGAATAAAATTGATTGATGAATTTTTTACAAAATTTAAAGAAAAATTTTCAAGTGATGACATTTATGTCATTAGCAACCAGTGCTCACAATCAAATCCATATGCTTTTTCCTTCACATATCAAACTAGTAATCTTCACTTTCTTCTCAAATGAGTGAAGTTTTCAATTTTTTAAATTAATTCATTTAAAATACTTGCACCTCATTCAATATTTTTAAGTATAAATTTTTTTTGTATTAACTGTTATTTTTTGATGCTAAATTATTTTTTGATTCAAGTTTGTTAGGTTGTGAGGCCTTAGTAGTCAATTTCTATTATTTTGTTATTGTAAAGTTTTAACCTACCAATCATTCGACAAAAGAGTTATTTTAGTTAATTTTTTTTCGTTATATGTTGGTCAGGGTAGATAAAGGCTCCATTTTAAGCTAAATCACTTGAAAATAATTTGCCTATCATTTTTTATTTATACAAATTTTTTGATATTTTTTTAAAAAATTATTATGAAAAGAAAATCAACATATTTGAAAATAGAGTAATTTTTTTAAAAAAAATAAATTTAATATTTACTAAACTCATTTTTTAAAGTCATTCTTATTTTTATTAAAAATAATATTAAAGAATTCTTTTAAACAATTTAAAAGAAAGACAACTTTTTATTTTGAACAATTTACCCCTTCCTTTTTAAATAATACTTCATAAAGACATATGATGTAGTTTAGGTCTATAAGAAGCAGATGAATTATTATGAATAAAAATTTAAGTTTCGCACAAAAATACTAAAATAATTTTTTAAAAAGATTAATTTATATGAAAAAACATGAAATAGGAAAATTAATAAGAACTAAAATATATCATAATGATATTTAGGTGACTCTACTTAAACAACTACATCTAATTCCATCAAAATCTTTGAAAATAAATTATAAAAAGCATTTAGCAAAAGCCTTATTGGCTAGACCCTCATAAAAGAAACAATTTATGATAGCTTTACAGCAAAATCAAATTATAATAGGGGAAAAAAGATTTGCTGACATAAAATGAAAATCAATACAACCTAAATCTTATGGTTAATGAAATGATTAAAGTGGCACAACTATCTTAAATAAATCAATTAGAAATAGAGAAAATTAACAACTAAACTGACTTATGAAGAATGCTATAATTAAGATTGTCACGACTAAAGGAAGTAGCTATAGTAGTGACAATTATCATGGGCTACTAATGGCTTAAAAATATTTTTCTTATTGCATAAACATTCATCAAACCATTTTGTTCAAAACTTCTCTCGTTTATAGACTTTTTCTAATCACTAAAAGAATTTATTAAATAAGAAAAAGAAGCGTTATTGTATTTTCTATTTTTTTGTTGAAAATTATAGTTTAAATAAAATATTCTAAAGGCTTAAAAAAACTAGAAAGGATGCTGCACATGAGTTGCTCAATTAGAATGACCTAAGACTATTTGTTCAAGAAAACTGCATGTTGAAGGAATGAGATTTGATGAGAGTGTTTAGAAAAAGAATTTCATCAGAATTGTTAAATTTATCTTGATCTGTTACCTAAATTTCTTAGGCTTTATAAAAAAGATGGAAGAGATCAAGATCATTTAATCATGAAATTGCATGACTAGAAAGTTCTACTTAGCCCTGTAATTTAGAAGCATGTTGTGTAAAAATAAGGATTAACTTTTGTCCCAAATTATGAAAGTGAATAAAGTTGTTTTGTATGTAAAGCTTACATGTTTCCTAATGTCAGCTAATTTTGGGTTGACTGCCCCCTGGTTTGCTCGAAAGGTCATTACTCATACCGTTAGTGATTATTTACAAATTGTATATGTGGATAAGAGAATATTGACCCATTCTAAGACCATAAAAAATATTTGTAGTTGTACTTAATATCACAATTGATCGACGAGTTTTGGAACATGCATTCCAGAATGCTTAACAATAGCCAACATGTTTTAAGTGATGTAAATTCCTTTGGTTCTATTATTAATAATTAGTATAATTTTAATTAGCATTTATTTTTTAAATTTATTATTATAAATAAATTGTGCATTTTACAAAAGTTATTTAATAAATAGTAAGATATAATAGAAAGATAAAATGAATTCAAGATAACAAAAAAGAATTAAGTATTTTAATAATAAAGATTTTTTAAAATATTAATTTTAATAAAATTTAACTTTTGTGACTTGTGATAAATATTTCAATCAAGCTTAACATTTTAATCAAAGTAAAATTAAAGTCCCTAAAATTTAATTCAAAGTGTATCTTTTGATAGTTTGTTAGTCAAACTAAAATGGTTTACATAGGATTTTGCTTATGCTACACTTCTTCAAGTTTTCCAATTAATATAAACATTATCTATCGAAATTTTAAAACTTAACTTAAAAAATTTATTAAAAGTACTTATTGTTTATTATCAATAAACAAAATATAATGATAAGAGGTCAATAACACAATAACATTTCTATTTTGATGAGAATAATATATTTAATAAAATTAACAAAAATATAAATTAATAATAAAAGGAATATACAAATATTTAATGAAGAACATCTCTTACATGTAGGTCATTACTTGATTAATGCTCTCCTTTAATTTATGAATATTTTTTTGGAATTATTTCAATATCTATTATTTTTTATTTTTACTATCACTTAAAGTTAATTAATCTTAATTTTTAAAATTATTAATAACCATTAAATTTTAAGAAATTTCTAAGAAATTTTTTAAGTAGTTTACTTTTTAAAGACAACCACTTTGCTCCAATTACACTTCATTGAATAGTCTAGCTCACATAATTCTTTTCAAATTTATTTAGTTTAATTCTTTTAGAAATTACAGAAAAAATTATTTATGGTATATTGTATTCTAATTGATTCAAAATTTGTAAAAAGGATAAATTATTATGATTGTTTGTATACTTTTGAGTTTGATGAATCAAACAATAAATGTCTAACATTTTACTCTAACATGCATATTCACATTGAAACAAGTTTATGTGTAAAGAACAAGTGATTCATTTTTAAGTATTCTGCAAGCTTCAAGATTGAAGACATGTGCATTAGTTTTGTTAAAATTTTTTACTATAAAATAGAATGTTAGCTTATTTATTTTAAGACAATTTTTTAATATTAATTTCAAATTATATTTAGGCATTAAAAATTATTCAATCATCTTCTTGATTTAGCAAATAAATATGAATTAATTTTTTAATCCCTCAAAGTTTTTATTAGTTTAAATCTTAAACTATTCATTAATTTAAGAAACATGATTCATATTTTCAATCATTTTTTCCTAGGTTAAAATCACACTTTAATATTTTTATAAAATTCTTTTATGTTTATTATTTAAAAAAAAAAGGATGAACTCAAGGATGTAACTCAATAACACGTCAAGTTCACATAACAGCAATATATCATTTCAATGAGGATATGGTGTGCAAGAGACTTAACAATGTCAGCACGTAATTTAGTGTAAATAGACTCAAGTTCTGATCTGCGAGAGTCAAACTCTACAATTTTCTTCCATTTCTTTCGTAAAGAATCTTCTACTTCTTTCCACTCCAAACACAACTTGTTCAAGCATTGAACCTCATATCTCAATGTATTAATGCTAGCTTTTAGTCCAACAACATATTTGGTGTGATTATTGAAAATGAAAAATGAAATTTGTAGTTTATTTTTTATTTGTCCTAGTAACGCAACAAGGTTTTTCATCGTCTTCCACCTTAGGGTTTTTTCTTCCAAACCCTAACAATTGGTATCAGAATGTGGTTCCATTTTTTTAATTGTTGTTTCGACATCTGCTCTAGAAGGAAGAAGCAGAGACAGGCCATCGCAGAAGGAACAAGTAGAGGAGCCAAGCCACAGTAGAAAGAAGAAGCAGAAGAGCTAGGCCATGGTAGAAGGAAGAAGTAGAGAAACGAAGTTGATCTTTAAGTCTCTCGTGCAAAGAGAGATAGGCAATGACAGTGTCTACATAAATGTAAACGTGGGCAAGGAGGACTTACAGTCAAGACCGGTAACGGAACCAGCGTCAACGTCAGCCACGAAAGTGTCAGAGTGAACGTAAAACCCAAGGAAGATGAAGCAGTTCAAGAATGCTATGAGGAGAAACCTTAGGAGAACGATGAGGTCTGAGAGCAAGAGGGCGTCGAATTCTGCAGAGAAAGAGCTGGCGGGAACGAAACCGAGAGCAAATGGAAACTAGTGAAGGACCCTTCGAGGTATAGGGAGAGTGATTGCCATAGGAGAAAGAACAAAATAGTTTGCAAGAAGGGAAATATTTTGAAGACACGAAGGTGGGCCGCGTGAAACAATTTGCAAGAATGGAGAGATTTCGAAGACACTAAGGCGGGTAGTGCGAACAGCAATTCTGGCAAGGCTTAAGGAAGGCTTGGAGGGAGATTGGGTGGAGGAGCTACAGAGAACTCCCATTACAATGCAAGAAAGATGAGTAGAAAAAAGAAGGCCGGAGATGCTGCAAAGCCTCAAGATTTTATCGGTTTGAGAAGTCTTGTAGAGCTGAGAGGAGCAGGAGCTAATGCAACCAAGAATATTGATTATCTCCTCTCTGGATCCTAAGAGCATGAAGTCTTTGAAGGAAACAGAGCTTCCAAGTTATGATGTTTCTATTTAATTTGAAGGTCCAAAGAAACTTAGTGTTCTGAAGCAAAAAAAGGGTGCTGGGCCTCAAAATGGAGCAATATTGGTTGCCAGCAACAACAGAAAAGAAGAGAATGAAGTGAAATTGCGTTCAAGAAGGGATGCACACAAAGGAAAGCATTTAAGGAGGGATGCACACAAAGGAAATTTCAAAAACTATGATTGGATTGGAGTTGATCAACCAAAGGTTGAATCATGTGCTAAAAAAGAAATCCTTGAATCATGTAGATGGTGACAGAAAAGCTCCTGAGTAGCATGTCGTTGGAGATGAAATAAAAGCTGCTACAAAAGATGAAGAACCTTGATATTCTAATCTTACAGATGGTGGATGCGAGGCCGAGGCGGGTGTGGATTACAAGAAGAAGTATGACATCACATGATGCATGGATGTCAACCCCGATGAACATTATGAAGAAGATGACTTCGCCAAAAGGATCGGCCTCATTTACTCTTAGGATTCAACTTGTGCTAAGATTCCAGGAGTTCAATTAGGATTAGCTTATTGGGACTGAAGATCATACAACAGATGTTTTTGCTAAAGTTAGGTGTAGTGAAGTTTGAATTAAGGGGGAGTGTTAGAGCTTGATTCAAAACAGATTTGCATTATTTCAGTTGGGTTAGTGGTTCAATATGTTGGCAAATTTAGTTCCATGGTGGACTTGGTTGTTGGGTAGTGTTTAGGCAATTTAAGCATGTAATTTGGTGTGATTAATGAAAATGAAAAATTCACAGTTTTTCTTTTTCCTGGTAAACCAGTATTTTCCTCATCTTCTTCCTTGTGCTTTTTTTAATAAGGAAAGCATAAGTGCCCTGATCCCAGACCAGGCCATAAATTGATTGATGTGCAGAGCGATCCTTGCCCAACTGATAGAGCAACCCATCTCTCATTCTCCGTGAGCACTTTACTTGCTATGGAAAGCATGTGAACTAAGCCCCACTTGAGTTTGCCAATTGGGACCCCCTCTAGGGATCATTAGCATACACTTTCCATACCTATTATGTGTTTAGCATAAGGACACTAGCTTCAATGGATTGAAAAAATAAAAAACAAACAAATCAATGAGAGTATGAGGTCACAAAGGTACTTGCGCACCTCGTTCTATTTGACTATTTCTTAGAATAGAATCTTCTATTTATATTATTGATGTTATATTATAGTATTGAAAAGAAGTTCCCAAAAATCAATACCCTTGTGGGGGACCTCGAGTCAACTTGCTTAGTTTGTCTTGTTGAATACATTGGGCTTTGGAGATAGAGTAATCTTCAACGAATCAGTGCAAAATTCATTTTTCACTCCATTTTAGACTAAGATTGATGGAGCCTTCTGGAAGCATGACATAGCAGTTGAATGTGCTTTCTTTTAGCATACTAATGAACAAGCTGATTTTGAAGTCATCTTCATTGGCTGTATCCTCCCTATGAAAGTATACCCGAGGAATACATAGAATATATGACATCAACTGATGTACTTCATTGCCATGACGTATACGTATTCTTTGAATTCATATAAATCCTATGTGGCACTCTCACGTCATATGGCTCCATTCTTTGTAGCAGGAACTTTCTGAATAAACAGGTTGGTAATTCATGTTATACATAATATCCTACTACTCGCCATCCTTCTCTTCTTCCAGAAGAGAAGGGGAACTTCACTTGACAATTGACGGGAGCTGGGTTTGAGGATTACACTTGGTGGTCCTCACTGGTTAACTAGACAGGATTCTGGGAATCTTTTTTGGAGAACTTTTGAATCAAGTTGGGCTCTCGCAGGGTTAATTCAGATCAACCAGTGAGAGGTTTATAGAATAAGGAGTTCAGAACGGGCCAGAAGATTGATAAAAGAACCTGGTCGAAGTCACTATTGTGTCCAACTCCGTAGGATGACTTCTTGGAAGGGATTGCTTTCTGTTGTCTGTCTTTTTCGGCCCGAGGTCATGTCACATGTGGGTCTTCGTGTAATTGCACCTCAAGAAAATTTTGAAGGGCATTCACGTTAAGCATCATGGTATTATGCAAGTTGAGTTGTTAGGGTCAAGTTGATCACAGCTAATCTGATGGCCAGAAGTTCTTAGTGGTGGACTAGAAGTACCTTTGCTTTTTATACCCTAGTTTCAAGTGGTTGTGAAATTCGTTGATTAGACATGCTTATAGAGAATCTGACCTTCTAATCTACGATACTAGACCTTCTAGTGATGTCAAAAGGTATGTTTAGTGAATCCAAAAAAGTGAGGCTTTATTTGGCGAGTGAACCTTAGTGGCTCGATTATTCGGACCTACAAAAGGCCAAATTTCCTTGCTTTCTTTTGTCACAGTAGTTGAAAAAATTTAAAGTCAAAGTAGTAGAATAGTAGTTCCATTATCCACCTTTAGAGACATTTTGGAAGAGGTTTTCCTTTCACACATCTTGCCAAGCAAGAAATAAGTGCTTTGTTGATTGAAGGTGGTCTCTTCTCTACTCCTAGACATAGGATAGAGGATCACTTCACAACCATAGTCTTCTTTGCATTTTATGCATCTTCTGTCTCGTCTCTTGGAGTCAAGGAGCCGAGGAGCAAGAGTTCTCTCTCGAAAGTGGCTTTCCAGGAGGGAAGTGGGCTTCATTCAATGGAATGCTTTGTTGGTTTGGCTCAAGCGGTCAGGTTTCTTGGTTTAGTGTGGAGGTAGGCACTCTTTGTTGAGGGGACATGTTGTAATGTGAAGCTGGCAATACTTGCTTGAGTCAATGATCAATGCTTGAAAATAGGGCTTGGGTGCTGGCTTCAATGTTTCTCCTCCTCGTATATCTATTAATGGGTTTTCTCCTCATTAGCTCTCAAACTTCCAAAAGAAAGTCCCTTTCATTTCCATGCACCTAATGTGACTCAGAAGAATAAGCATAAAGGCTTAAAGTCTTTTCACAATCAATGGTCAAATAGGCTTTCTTGTCAATCTCTGTCGACCTAAGTCCCCTTCTTCTTATGTTCACCCGAAAGAGGTATCAAAAAGGACTACTTAAAATCTGAAAATAGATTAAAAGAAAAGAAGAAAGATGGAATTGGAGCTTCTTAGTGCCTCTACTCTCATCCACCAAGTCTTATTCTACTTTTCTATTCAATTAGACTATGGAAAGAGTGAACTCTGTGATTGCCGCTTTCACGAGGACAGGTTTTGCCCAGAGTAGTTCACTCAAGTCAAGCCTTTATCTACAAAACTTCCTTCTTTTCTCCTTTTGACAATAGATGATATGGAGATCCGCTTTGCTTTTCAATTATTGGTGTCATACCCCACTTGTCACCAGCATGTCCACATGAATCAGACTAGTATATTGAGAGAGTTTTCTTCTCTTATCATGCCACAAAAACTCTTTCACATCCTTATCTAGAAACTATTCTCAAAAGTCCCACCTCAAACTCTTGACCTAGCTAAACTAATTGAACTGAGACTAACTTAGCCGAAGAGACACTTTTCTTTCTAATCAGCTTCCTGTCTGATTATGAATTAGTAGTCAAGTAATAATTGTAGTTGATCACTCTGAGTTAGGGGTAGGGGGAGTGTGTGGAGGCTTTATTCAATGGAGGATACTATAGATAAGTATTCGGTTAAGCCTTAGAAACTGTTAGTTATCTTGGGTGGGAGGGAAAAACACCTACCTTGACATCGATCTATAATCTGTTGTCCAGTCAATCTGCCTTAACGAGAGAGAGTCTATGCCCCTGCCTTATGAACTGATCGGCCTTATGTGGAATAGGTCTTTACTTTAAAAGTAGAATACCTCAAAATGGAAGAGAATTTCTTGTTGCCTTTGATTGAATGATTCCATTCCACTACTGATGAAGATTTCCCTTTGCTACAAAACCTTGGGACAAAGAATCATACTAGTTCATCTCTTTTACTAAGTTAGGGCCTTCAGGGGCCCCCATAGGGGAACTTATGGCCGTGACTTAGTAGCTAGTCAAAGATTCCCCCTGAGAAGCCTATCTCTGGATCAAGCACATCCTCGAGCCCTATAGCAATAAACTATTTTTGTTAGGCACTCAATAAGGGGCAGAGTTGGGAAGGGGGCCTTTCAGGATCTACTGACTTGAGCTTGAGCGTGGAGCTTGTCTTCTCGACAGACCTATTCTTTTTCTTTGAAAAACTTGGCTTGTTCGCTTTACAGGTCCTGGTGACTACTAGTTAGTTTCACTATGCTTGGATAGTCTTAATATTTTTCTTCCATATAGATTATTTGATTTCTTAGTTGGTGCTATTTCCAAATGCCTGGATTTCTTCGACATAGACAAATAAAAACCGACAAGCGAATTGGTAGAAATTTCAATAGTTGCAAGATTTAATCGTCGAATTAGCCATAGAGTCCCCGATTAAACAAGGTAAGGCAAAGAGTTTCCTACAACTAGGCCTACTTTGGTGGTTTAAACTTTCTTAGCATATCATTGGGACCTATCAATATTCTAGTGAGGAGAATACTAGTTCAAACTTGTAGTAAAGGGAGGTATGTATTCTCAGAAAAGGGATCCGATTCTAGATTATCCTTGCCAAACTAAATGGGGATTGCCTCACTCCACTTTCCTAAAGGTGCAATACATATTACCTATGACTAACGAGAAGAGGGCCCGACCCGTTGTGAAGTTGGAACGACTGACTTCTTCGATGAGTTAGCTATTCCCACCTATGAAAGTTGAAGGCTAAAGCCCTTGATTGTTCGAGAAGATAAGGAGGAGGGCAGAACCATGACATCCAGCAATAGCCCCTACCTGTCGATGAAAAAATGAGATTTGAGAGGAACACCTGCTAGCTGATCAGAAAGATTTGGATCGAAAAGTGTTGCTGGTCAAACCAATTTGGATGAATGGAGTAGAAGTAAGGGTTGATGGTAAGTGAAAGAAAGCTTATGGGCGAGGTCAAGGGAACAAGTGGAGGGGTGGTTTGAAGGTAGTAGGATAAAGAAAATGATGGTAAGGTTGTGGAAGGGTAGATCTCAGTTTCATATAGTTGTGATGGCCATTTGAGCAAGCTAAACTCCTGCAAAGAACACAAAGTAGGTAGATTACTTGTTTCAAGAGCAATAGACAACAAAAAAACCTTCAAACTTGAGGTGAAAGATTAAAGAAGAATTTTTCACTCCAAAACAAAAATACAAGTAGAACAACAAAATCTTTTCACCCAAGAAGTTTGAAAAACCATATTCGAATAGTTTCAAATATGCCAAATTAGGTTAGTCAGATTGTGGCAACATTTCATCTTTTCTCACAGTTCAAGCACAAAAGAAAAGAGAAGTAGATATAAACAAAAGGGTGGTTAGGCCGAGGCCCGGTCGATTTTCTTATCATTATTATGAATAGTAATTCTTCTACTACTTTTTTATGTGATCTTACCGATTCTAATGGTTTGTGCCAACCCGGTAGGGGAATAGCTAAGAGAATTTTTTATATCAAACCTGTGTCGATCAAATGAGAGGAAACAATGAAGCTGGATGGCTATGTTACTATTGCTATGGGTTCACGAGGGAATTTTAATCAAGGTTTCTTATTCCTAGGCAAGGGGTCTAGGACTATGTCTTTGATGGCTAGTTTGGGTTTCTTTGGGGTGACTTTGACCTTATCTTACCAGAAGTGCAAGGATAGGTTCTTTTCTTTGGAGATAAATATTAGCTAGAAGCACTGAAAATTCCATGAAATGTAGAATCACTAGGCCTTTCCAACCTGCTTCTGAAGAGCTACGCACACCTCAAAAAGAGCTAAGCAATGAAAGCAAAAGGAGATCGCCAACCTCGAATCAATCATGCTTCCCGGTTTAGTAGGCGGTTCAACTTGAATCCACTGGGCTAATAGCTTCAAAGGAACAAAACTGGGTCTAGGGTTTGGGCACAACATAAGGAACCTCTTTTTGAAGAGGTGCATTAGCACTTTCATATTGGTAAAAGAGTCAGCTTGTGGGATGTACCTCACTCAGGATTGGGGGACATTGACAATGAAAATCAAAGAAGATGACACTGTGAATCTTGCTTAAAAAACTGATCAAACGAATGATCAATATGAGAAGTCGAAGAAGAAAAGCCCACATATATATACCAGGGTTTTTCTAAGCTAGTGCCTCAGGCAAATACAGAACTTGTTGCATGACAAGGTCTATAATATAGAATATGAAGTCACTGGCCAAAACTCGATTCCATAAGCATCAGAACTGAGGGTCGGGTCCCCTTATGGGGAACCCAAGGGTCCTCCTCTTAGGAACTTTGATAAGAAAAAGAAAAAAGGAAGAAGACACGTGATTGCGAGTATGCCACTATGTAATCGAGGTCTAAGGAATCCCACTATGTAATCAAGGTCTAAGGAATCCCTTTCTTCTCGACCAAAGATCCGACTAGGTTCCACTTATCTTAACAGGATGAACATCCTGACCTCTCAAAGACAACTAGTGAAAAAGTCTTGCAAGGTTCCTCAAGAGGAGCTTCAAAGTGTTGACAACCACCTTCACTCATGGAGGCAGGAAGGATGAGATGCCAAGAGAAAAACTCAAGGAGGTCCTTTGGAAACAAGGGAAGCCCTGAAGTGGATCTATCTACAAAAGGCATAGGGTATTAGCATGGAGGGCTCCCCCATGAATTATGTTGAAGTTGGGTTAAGGCATGAAGAGTTACCTCTAACAGGTACCCTACCTAAGGAAATCTAAGTTCACCATAGAGGTGAAGTCCCCAGAAGATTTTAACTGGTGGAGATGGTTCATCATTGATCGAGACGAATGGGGCGGACAAAAGAGCCCCTAACTCAATGAGCTCTAGAGAACATGGAGAAGCGAGAGAAAAAGAAAAAACTTCTTACACCCTTCGTGGGTTTGTAGTTTGGGAGGTAGCCGGAGGTGATGTCATCCATCATTGACCTTGAGCTGGTTCTCTGACCATGATGGGTCTGTGACCTTTGGGTTGATACAGATCAGTTAGCCAACTAAAGAGAATGAGTCAAGAAGTTCTCCAAAAAAGATTCCCAAAGGTCTTTTCCCTGGAGGAGGCTCTACCCCCAATCTTCAATAGTGCCCTTAAGGGGCCCCACTTGAGAAGGCTGAAAGCTCAACCTTGCAGTTCAAAGTCTATACAGAATTCTCATCATTGTTAATCTTCTATTATTTCATTACTTCAACTGTTTCAAAGAAAAAGGGTGTATAGCATCATTATTTACGCTTTATGCTTTTAATCGTAAATTTTTCAGGGTATCGTGATGTCTTTCTAAGGGATTGCCAGTCCATGCATTTGTTCTTAATTGTGGTGTACAATTGCATGGAATGTAGGTAATGGTCATGACCTGTTTGTTAGAATGAATCGTCGCATCTTCCTTCGTTTCTTTCTGAAAGATAATCAATCAGAATGGAGATCAAGAGCCCAGGAACTATTCCCTTCAATCGTATTGATGATAATTGGACATCGCTATAAACAAAAGTTGTCGAATTGTCCTATTTCTTGCACGTGCCAATTGAATGGTATAAATAAGTGAATTGAAGTGAAATGAATTGAAGAATCAATCTAAGTATGTGGGAAAAAACTTCTGAATTTCCTTTTTCAAAGAATTGAAGCTTCTTCAAGAAGTGGGGGTACTTTTTAAACTATTCATTTCAGCAAAAGATGCTTAGGCTATATTCTTTTTCGTTTCGATGAAGACTCAAACAATCCATTTGGAGTAGTGAATCTTGTTTGGATTTCAAGATGGATACTATCGAACCCTTTCATTTTGTATATGTGATGTCAATTTGGAATGAATTTGTTCCTTTTATCAATTCTATCTAAATCTAAGATTTCTATACAAGTTCTAGAACAAGAGGTTATAATTCGAAGAAGAACAAGGTATCAAAATTTCCTATTTTAGTTTATGTGTCAGAATTGAGTCTTTGAATCTAGAATAGAACCATAAACGAAGGTACCTTTTCCAATGAAAAAAGAACGCATAAGCTTTTCTCCCATATCTTGTGCCGATACTCTTCTGGCCCTAGTTGATTTCTCTCTCACTTAACAAAGCTCTAGAAACTTGGATTCTTCGTTGGTGGAATACCAAGCAATTTGAAATCCTTTTGAATGATATTGAAGAGGAAAATTTTCTAGAAAAATGGACGGAATTCGAAGAACTCTTCTTGTTGGACGAGACAATAAAGGACTACTTGGAGACAGATATACAAAGGCTTCATATAGAATTGCACAATGAAATAATACAATTGGTCGAAAGACACAGTGAATCTCATTTCCATATCATTTTGCATTTCTGTACCTATCTAATCTGTTTTAATATTTTCATAGGAATTTCCATATAACTTCAATGACACAATCAAAGCTTTTTTGATTCTTTTCATTGTTGATTTATGTTTTGGATTTCACTCGACCCATGTTTGGGATCTAATGATTTGTTAAATCTGCGATTATTTTTTATTTGCTCTAAACAAGCAAATAATATCTCTTCTTGTTTCCATTTTTCGAGTGATTATATATGTAATTGAGAAATATGGGATCTTCCATTTTGGAAATTATTTATCTCCATCGCTTGTCAAAATTTATCATTCAATGAATGAATGAAGAATTCATCAGATCTCTCGATATCAATACAATTAGATTCTTTTTTTCGTGTATAAAGAAATCATTTTTCATCTAACTTATTCTTTATACTTCTTATACTTCTAACTTTTCGATTCAAGGTCTTCATACTATGTTATAGTTATAGTCAAATTCCAATTTTTTTAGTACAATCAATACAATGGCCAATTTGTCTATAGGGAATTCTACCAGCTACCTATCCAATCTCTTGTAGAAATTTCAGGATCAATGATTGGACCATGTAAAAATGAAAGACTTTTTCTTAAGTAAACGAACAGATAACTCGATCCATTTCTGTATTGATCATTATACATGTAATAACTTGAGCATCTATTTCAAATGCATATCCCATTTTTGCACGACAGGGTTACAAAAATCCCTGAGAAGCAACTAGTTGAATTATATGTGCCAATTTTCATTTAGCTAATAAGCTTGTGGATATTGAAGTTCCACAAGATGAACTTCTTGATACTATATTTGAAGCAATTTTTCGTATTCCTTTTGATATTTAATGGAAAAATAAACTTGCAAATGGTAAAAAAGGATCTTTGAATGTAGGAACTATCCTTATTATACCCGATCGATTCGAATTAGCCCCCTGCCCCAACCCCCTGAGAAGCAACTGGTTGAACTGTATTTGCCAGTTGCCATTTAGCTAATCACCTAGTGGTTATTGAAGTTCCACAGGCTGTACTTCTTGATACTATATTTGAAGAGATTTTTCGTATTCCTTATGATATGTAATTGAAAAAAACTTGCTAATGGTAAAAAAGGATCTTTGAATGTAAGAGCTGTCCTTTTTATACCCGAGCAATTCGAATTAGCCCCTTGGCCCCCAACCCCCCCATCGTATTTCTTTGAAATGAAAGAAAAGATGGTCAATCTTTCTTTTCAGTGTTATCATCCTAATCATCAAAATCTTCTTGTGATAGGTCCTATTCCTGGTAAGAAATATAGTGAAATTGTCTTCACCATTCTTTCACCTGACCCTACTATGAAAGAAGATGCTCACATATGAAAATATCCCATATATGTAAGTAGGAACAGAGGAAAGGGTCAGATTTATCTTGATGGTAGCAAGAGTAAAAATACAGTTTCTAATGCTACATCTGTCGGTATAGTGAGTCGAATAGTATGTCTAGAAAAAGAAGGATAAGAAATAACCATAGTGGTACAGAAAATGGCGTCAGGTGGTATATGTTGGTACAAGTGAAAAGTGCTATATTCTTGTCCATCGATAGAATTATGTATGATTACATACAACCGAAAACTCTGAACAATTCAATAATCCTTGTGCCGAATTCTTGTCGATCAGTAGATGTAGAGTTACATGTAGAAAAAAAGACGATCAGGATAATTGTAGGGATCAAGTTCATGAGTGAGAGCAGGCAGATCAGCCGCGAGGCTACGAGGAAGTTCATATTACTACGTCATGTTTACAAAAGAGCGAGGATTCACACCTTGGTAGAATTCCACTTTGTTTCAAGTGTTTGGCCAGCAAGGGAGGAGCACTCTGGAAAGCTGATTAGTTATAAGACCTTCACTTGGAAGAAGTTCCCTAAAGGTCTTTCCCTATAGGGGCCCCTCCCATTTGCAAAAGTTACTCATGAATTGGACATCTCTCTTAAACACTGTGGTCTTTGGTAAGCCATGATGCTTCACTATTCTCTTATCTCATTCAAGAAATTAGTGGCGATAAGAGAAGCATCACTTACTTTCTAAAATGCAGTCAGATGGACCATCTTCGAAAATCTATCAACAACAACCATTATACTACTGATTCCCTTGGCTATGCAGGGTAAGCCTAACACAAAGTCAATACTGACATCTTCAAGCATCTTCAGGGTAATTGGCAGAGGAGTGTATATGCCAGTGTTTTGCTTTCCTTTCTTCCCTTTGTCATTTGACAAACCTGACATCTCCCTAAATCTTTGCTTTGGCTACATCTCTCTTGATATAAGGCCAGCAGAAATGGTTTTCCACCATGGTAATTGGTCTAAAGAAAGAATCAATCCATAGGATTTCCCAAATCCTTCGTTCAAAGAATGTGAAATCAATGTTGCCCCAAATAGAGCAGGATGTTGGTTCCAATCCAAATCATATTTGTTGTGAGCACATTGCTTAGGGTACGAAACATCGATGTAAAAGATTGAGGGATAAGTGAATCCTACGTATGTCTTCCATACCTTTTGGTGTGATTGCTTACTAATCTGGTGCGCCAGATTCTTTTCAAATGCTTGGGCTATGGCACATGAAAAAGTCACCCTAGAGTGGGGCCCCCCAGGAGGGGAGGCCCCAGCCCCCTTTGTTCTTTTCATGTATCAAAGCTCAGTTGGACCAACGGAAATCGACTCAACAACTGATGTCAAATCACCCGTCAGACCTTGGCTACTCTCCTATAGGATTGAACAAGAGACTAACAAAGACATGCATGAGCAGTAGCTACATGACAGTAAGCTGATTCCAAGTTTGTAACTTGAATATGCATTGATGATCGAAAGTTGACATTGTCAAGATCCATCTCATCGGGTAAATGATTCGAGGAAGGAAGAAATAAGCTAAGAGCAAAGTTCAAAAGTGGACTGCCCACTCGAGGAATTCATGCTTCAATGGCCAAAGCATAAATATCTTCATGTAGAGTAGGGGGTCCATAACTTGTGACTCTGAAAGCTCCCCTGAGGTTGTGTACAACAAACTAAACCACACAAGTAGGTGTGCACTGGCTACAATAACAAACTGAGAATAGATTCTTGCTGCTTTTCCTATTACTAGTAGAAGTTGTAGTTCTTTGGGCCTCTTTCTTGCCTTTCCCTACTTTTGTATGAGGCTTTGCTTTGGCTTGATTTCATCTAGAATTTCCCAAGCCATTAAAAGGAGTTTTGTCAAATAGGATTCATCGTTTGGTTGGCTTTTTCACATCTCACAAGAAGGAAAAGTGAACACTGAAAAATGGGGGGCCCTTCCTATTTATATAAAAAAGATAGCTCAATTTCATATTACATATCTTGTTGCAGCCTTTCCAGAGCTTTCCTCCCAAGGTCAATGAATAGTTAGGTTATGTTACATGCTCATATCCACATTGCAAAGTGATCATGCTAATCCAATCTAATTCTAATCTAATCAAAATGAAATATGGACATAAAAAAAATAGAAAGCATTGGTAGCAGCCTTTTCACTTCATTAAGCCCATCCATCACATGAAGAGAAAGAAATGAAACAAGTGAACTCCAAGGAGGCTTATCTCATTGATATCATTTTGTATTGTAATTTTTCCAATTCAAAGATGGAAGTTAGAAAATAGATAAAGGATGAAAACAAACCTGTAAAGTAGTTCGATTCTATTTCTTTGTAGGTCTTAGATTGCATATGAGCCCAGGCCTAGGCAAGGTTCCCAAGAAACCTTTTTGAGATTTAGAGATGCTCAAGTTCTAATAGCCTATATATTTCTAATTGACTAGAACCCCTCATTTCAGATTTGGGGTAACCACTTCCTGGTCATCATCATCCTCATGGAGATCAAAGTCCTCCTGTTTAGAATTTGATATGGGCTATTGACGGCTACCAACCCCTACTGTATTTCTTATGAGTCATCAGGGATGACCTAATCTTTGGAGTCTAGAAGATTAATCTCTTTGGTGTGTATGGAGGAGGCTGGTTGTCATGCTCCGAACCTTATATACACTATGTTGGTAGTCATTTGTCTTTTCAGCGAATCTCGATCCATATTGTTGGCCTATTTGGGTTAAGCTAATGGCCTGGTACTAAAAAAGGTTGATCAAAGCAAGAAAATAGCTATCTGACTTCTACAATCAAAAAATCCTTGTTAGCTTGCATGCTAACGCTCTCCGAGCACAATGGTAGGACATGGATCGATCATGAACGAGAATGGACTTCTCCGTAATGTTGTACATAATATATAGGAGTCAGAATCCCTCTTTTTGACCACATGAAGGGAATGTGAACTCCATTCTGGGGCTTGGCTTGACTCGAGGACCACTATGGGAAAAATACCTTTTGGGTTATTTAGAATTAATAAGGATGGGTAAGATATAGAGGTGAGGTTACTAGCTTAGTCATTTCTTTAATAAAAAAGGTTGGCTAATTGTCTTATCTGCCTTGTAGGTGGCAGAGCCAATTAAGAGTGAGTTTTGCTTTCATTTCTTTGTTAAAGAGCTTTTCATAGTGAGATCATGATCGCCTACTAGTGGAGAAAGCTAACCACAAGATAGAGCCAACCCCTCTCTCATTTGTCCACTTGTGTACCCGAGCATTGTCATGTGAATGGTGTTGTTTTGTAGATCGAAGAATAGAATCTATAAGATAGTAAAAATAGTAATAGAGAGAGTATGTTTTCATGGCACTCAAACTAAAAGAAGCATGGGAAGAACATAGCTCTCAGGCATACGAATGAAAATGATCGGAATGATGGGAGTGTGCTTCGCTTATTCAATCTTTTGAGTGACTAAGAGTTTATTGAGATCATGTAGGGTTGGAAGGGAATCCGATTTTGATTGACTCAAGTCACAGGGGTAGGGATCCTCACTAGAGGGGCAAAGCAGGTTTCAAGATTGAACCAGTTCATGACCAAATGCTTTCGAGCCAGTAGCTTTCCTTTTTGCCAAAAAAAAGGCCTACGGATGAGTGCCAATTCAACGATTGAGAATTGAGAACTAAAAGGTTGAACATAGATCTATATAGGGAGAAGAAAATCTAGGCTTCCTTAATTTGACAACTCACATTTTGTGGAAGGGATAGGCCAGCTTTGAAAGGCATAAATCGCTCTATTTTACCTATTCATATGTTCCTCTATTTTGTCTTTGAGACATTCCCCCAAGGGCCCTTAGGAGAAGTGGGATTAGGGTAGAAGGGCTCAATCAAATAGTAGTCTTTAGTGAAGGAGTATAGCTACTAGCAATAACAATGCACCAAACTTTCCATAAGGCCAAACTAAGAAAAACCATAAGTGCACTTGGTCCCAGACTAGGCGATAAATAGATTGAAGTGTAGAGTGATCCTAGCCCAAGTGATAGAGCAATCCATCTCTAATTCTCTGTGCTCACTCTACTTGCTAAGGAAAGCATGCAAACTAAGCCCATCTTTAGTTTGACAATTGGGGGCCCCTCTGGGGATCATTAGCATACGCTTTCCTTACCTATTATGTGTTTAGCATAAGGATGCTAACTTCATTGGATTGAAAAAATAAAAAACAAACAAACCAAAAAGAGTACGAGGTCACAAAGGTACTAATGCACCTCGTTCTATTTGACTATTTCTTAGAAATGTAACAATGACACT